>CM051371.1:13957072-14432072 GCA_028015245.1 Cardamine occulta | reverse complement strand
ATGTCCAACTTCCAACAGTTTGGCAACCTGAACACTCACGCTCAGGGTAGCGGAAATGTTCTTCCTATGGGTACTAGCGGAGGGAATCAGTCAGCACTCCCTGATATATTCCAGCCAAATTTTGCTAATCAGGCTCCAACCTCAACCATGAATGGTTCGAAAAAAGAAGATACCAGAGCATTCGATTTCATCTCCGTAAGTTTTTCAATCTTGCTCCTGATCCTTGATTGTAAATTTTGGTCAATTTGCTTTTATACGTGCAAAAACATCAGTCTCATACTAGATCAGATCTAGTTTTTGGGCACATAGAAATTTTGGTCTGATTTCCATATGCTGATGGAGCAACAACATATATATTTTTGTGGTGCAGGATCATCTTGCATCAGCCCGGGACACAAAGAGAGTATCTTGATACTTGCTTATAAAATTCTGAATGTTGTTTCATGAGATGTGGACACAAGTGGGGAGGAAGCTAAAATGTTTATATATGAGAGCTGTAAAAGATTTAAGGAGAAAATGGAGATGATGAAAATGAAAAGGAGAATCTAAAAGATCTGAATCATATGGTAAGCTATTTTTTGCTTCTTTATTTGTTCCTCGTTTGTCTCTGTGTTTTTTTTTTGTTCTCTTCTTTGGAGTCATTGTTCTTGGCATGAACATGTAGTTGTAGAGTTGGCTTTTGTTTTCACCTGTTTGTTCTAGATCTGTGTTTCTTTTTGTTCCTTTGCTATATAATTATATCTGAAGAGAGAAACTGTCTGTGTCAGTGTATCGAAGTCGACAAGAAAGGAAATAAAACTAAGGAAAAAATATCCCTCTCCATTAACATTCTTCATTTCTTCTTAGAGTCGTATATAATATACTAAGTAGTATAATTAAACATATGAGCATTAGTGTTCAAGTCATGTCCAATTCTTGTTTCTTTCTTAATTAGATAAAACGTTATCTTTACGATGGTGATAATACCTAACTTCGTTTGATTCCTTGTGTTATCCGTTAACAAAAAGTCTTCAAATTATAGAATTAATTAGCTAATAAAATAAGGTGGATCTAATATATAAGTAGCTGCAGTGGGCTTTTTCTCACACGTTAGACTTGGACCATATTTTCCTGTTATACATCCATTGGTCTACTGTTGCATTTGTAGCCCCTATTTTCTTACGATTTTGCATATTTTGCGAAATACTTTGTTATTAAATGATACTTTCTTAGTAAATGATATTTAGAGTACACATATTGAGAAAGAAAGAAAAAAAACTGTTGACTAATCTGAATTTAGAAAAAGAAGTTCCTATTATATATGACGAAAAACATATTAATCTCAGTATTTAGGTGAACAGTGAACTAAGTTAGAGTTGGATTGATGAGGGGTCTTTATTTGATTTAAAACACTTGGACTTTGATAAGAGTGCATCTTATATGGTACTTTCTATCAACGGTAAAGATGATAGAGATTAAAAAAATGGTGAAACTTACTATTCTTATCTTTTTAAAAAGTTTGTAACGGGAAAATGATGAGTGACATAATGTAAATCCAAATTATAAAAAGATTTTGAGGTTTCCATACCGTGTATATATACTATATAAAATTAAATAATAATAAAAAATACCACAACGGGCAGATTGATAGTGACACGCACAAGTAACTTCACTCTAGAAGTCTCTCTCAAATAGGAAACGAAGAGAGCATTGAGATGATAATTAGAAGAGACCATCTTCATAAAGATCTCTTCTGTGAACCTTTTTGTCTTTCTTTATTGACAAATCCACTTAAAATTTTGTGTCGCCTCTTTTTTTTTTTTTTTTTTTTGTTACACAACATTTTATTTCTTTATGTTCGAATATAGTTTGGTTAATAAATATGAATTTATATAACTAATAATAGTTGCGGGGTTTTTTCCTGGATTTAAAAAAATAAAGATTCATTAACTGAAAGATGGGTAGGCTAAATGTCACTTGAAATGGAGCGTCTAATTTCATTAGTCAAATTTTGTATGTTGTTTTTCTTTGATAGTTTGAGACATTTCCACCAAATTAATTAACCCTTTGAAAATATCCAATAAGTAATAGTCTAGTTGACACCAAAGAAAATAACAATCTAAATAATCCAAAAAACAATAACAATATACTATCCAGATGTAAAATCAAAATAACGTTTTACTCATATGTATTGTTGAAACCCAACAAATATTCACTATACAGTTTTAAGAGTCTAATTTGGTATGATTGCAAATTTTAAACCTAACATGAAATTTTTTATCTTAGCTATATTTGTACGGTTATAATAATTATTTATTTATTCTCAGAATCAATTACCAGAAAACAACATGTTGTGTTTTTAATATAAAAACTTAAAAAATATTTTTTTAGAAAAACCTCGGAATGAACCTCATGCGCAGTCTATAAATACATATCTCATATCCACACAAAAAGAAGTATCTCTTACAAACGAGTACAAAAGAATGATGTCACTCAACAGCTCTTCATCTCCAACATCATCGTCATCGGACCAATCTGATGATACTACAACAACAAGCACCCACTTGTCTGAAACTCCACCCAGAAAAAACTCAAGAAAGAGAAGAAGAGATTCTTCTTCTTCTTCATCTTCAGCTTCTTCTTCTTCTTCTAAGCATCCTGTTTACAGAGGTGTACGGATGAGAAGTTGGGGCAAATGGGTCTCTGAGATCCGACAACCTCGTAAGAAATCTCGTATTTGGCTCGGCACTTTCGCCACCGCAGATATGGCGGCGCGTGCTCACGACGTTGCTGCTCTCACCATCAAAGGCTCCTCCGCGGTCATTAATTTCCCGGAGCTTGCTTCTCTTTTCCCTCGTCCGGCGTCAACGTCGCCGCAGGATATTCAAGCAGCCGCTGCAGAAGCCGCAGCCATGGTGGTGGACGTCAAAATGTCAGAGACGGATGTGACGCCGGAGACGGAGGAGGAGGCACCTCCGTCGTCGGAGTCGACTTACGTTGCGGCGGAGTCAGAGGAGGAGCGGCTGGAGGAGATTGTGGAGTTGCCTAACATTGAGAGTAGTTACGACGACAGTGTGACGTCACGCGCTGATCTGGCTTATTCTGAGCCGTTCGATTGTTGGGTGTATCCTCCGGTTATGGATTTTTATGAAGAAATCTTGGAGTTTAACTTCGTGGAACTGTGGAGCTTTCCTCACACGGAACTTATTAATTAATCACTAACTAGTTAATTAAATTGCTTTCATAGATAATAACATTTATATTGTTTTTATCTTGTACGGATGGTTCGATAGGTAGTACTAGTAGTAAGTTGTAACATAGGATACCAAGTCTAAGATAAATTTATACTTAATTTTTATATTTGTAACAAAACAGCATACAACTATTGTAATATAATCTCATACTTATATATTTATGTATATCTATCTGTAATATAGCTTACCATTATTGCAACTTGAAAATGGGAACTATCGTTACGCAATAATCTTGTGTGTTTTGAATCAAGATACAAAAATGTTATTTTATTCTTCCTAACGTATAATGTCTCAAAGATGTCAATGGCCAGTCTTTGTTTTTTCTCAACGGTCAATGACCTTCTTCTCCAGTGCTGACCGGCTATAATACGTCCACATAATGTATTTTTAAAAACTTTATAAATTATTTTGAAGAAGAGTTCGAATTTTAAAATAGTAAATAATCGTAAGCTTATACGCTCCCAACCAGAAAGAGAAGTTCATAAGTTTACAATATTGGAAAATTACTTTCCAATTTTTGAGGTTGAATATTACTATCTAGAATGTCTTTAGATAAAATTCCAGAAGCAATAAATTTGTATTATAATTCAGGTTGGTAATTCTAAGATTTTAGGTTGGAAACATATACATTTTTAATGATAAAATACGAGAATGCATTACAGAGCACGCTAAAATAATTCCAATGAGGTGGACCAAAAAGAACAATTTTTCACTAAAGAACTATCATGAATAGTAAAAAAGGTAGTTTTACCGTGGGAACAAGCAACCGGATAGGCGGGTCGGAGTCAAATAGTGCCGTTGTGGACCTCTTTTGTTCTTGTCAATTTATTTTGACGAATTCATATAAAATTTACAGTTGTCTAAAAAGATTAATATTTAATAACTTTGGACATTTAACACTTTATTACTTTATACGAGGCAATAACACAACGGAATCATGTTGAAACTATTTACAGATATTATAAGATGACAATTTTTTATTTTAAATATTAATATCTCTAGTGTTTACTGCTTTAAGTCCCTTTGATAAAATGTAAATAAATGATTGCTATCAGTAATAGTGAGGATTTTAAATAAGATTTTTTTTTAAATAGAACAGCTATGCATGTAAATAAATGAGAGTTATAGAATAACTATGCTTGTAAGGATTTTAAATAATAAAATAGAAAATCGGTTGGGTATTCCGATTTTATATTATAAAACAAGAAAGGTGGGTTCAATAATAGAGCCATTACGGTAGCCAATTACCAATAAGAAGGTTAAGTAAATAATCTGGTAAACGGGTTAACTAAAAAAAAAAAAAAAAAAAAAATTAGGTAATACGTAAATATCATTTAGTTGTCACATGTTTCAAGTCAAATATTATTATGCTCTATAATATAATCAAATAGTTTTATCATTTTATGTATATCGACCAACCTAAAGACTCTTGACTATCGTATCAATATGCAATTTTCTCTAAAAAAATGCCCAATAAACATACTTGCTATTTTTCAATGTCTTTTGATTTTCTACTAAATCCTAAACCATAAAAAATGAAGTTATGAGATTTGTGTTATATAAAAGAATTATCTTTTAATAAAAATATTATTTTTGTTTTATATAAAAATGTATGTTATGTATGACACAAAAACTTCATTTTGTGCTATCTATTAAAGTTGCCCAAAAATGTTCATCCAATGTTTTACGTAGCTGGTTCATGTCATAGCCAAAAAGATTCATAAACATTTTTTTCGTGAGAAATTACTATTGGAGCTCAAAGAATTATCTAACAGTCACTAAGATTATAGAGGAAACATAAGAGATCAAATTCATTGCCTCTAATTGGGTCTGATGTTTATTTTTCTACCTTTTTCTGAACTGTCTCTCTTCTCCAAAACCAAAACACAATCATCTTATGAACTGTTTCTCGCAGTAGTCATGTCCAGTTTCATCACCGTCTCTTTGAGCTGGACTCGTTTGATTTCCCTGAGTTCAAGGATGGTTGGTGGAATCGGTTTGATGGAGCCATAAAGCTCAACAAGAGTGAAGAATTCTTGTTTCGAAAGACTTTTCTTCTGAACCAGTTTTTCTACCACCTTGTCCATGAGCGTCCGGTTCCTTCCAAGAATCTGGATTTTGCGTATGCAAATTATTTTTAAACAGAGCCAATATAAAGGAGATGCTACGATACAGACTTAGTCGATTTAGACGTTTTCTTTTACCTCTTTAGCACGCTCATAACACATGTTCAATATCCGCAATGCCTCCAGATCAATATCCTGCAAATCCAAGTATCAGAAGATGATATTTGACTATGAATACTGAAGTGAAGAAAATTCAAGATATGGCCTTACGTTGATTCGATCAGCTACCCAGAAGTTATTCAAGCCATGATGCTTCTCAGAAAGACCACCAAGAACCAATGATCGAGCAGCTGATCTTGCGTTATCCGATGTTTCAGCCCATATCGTACTCAACTGGACCAAATCATTAGCAAAGGTTGGTTAACTAGAAAAACAAATGAACACATCATTACTGAGACAAGTAAACTCATAGATCATATCTCTTACCTGTTCCTCACCGTACCATAGTTCATCTGCAGCCCGAGGTGCTAACTGAACAGTGATGTGATCCAAGATGGATTGCCGGCTGCATATAGTAGACAACGAAAGGACATAAACTAACGTAAAGAACCCATGTATTCAAGAAAGAAAATCTGTTTTATTAAACCGACAAACCTCAGCATGCCTTCCTTAAATTTGATATGATCCATCTTCACCCGGACATAACCCAATTCTCTACCAGCTCTAGGGTTGATTGTCAGCTGGTCAAAGTCATCGAAATGTCACGGTGTGGCAAAACAGAAAGCTGAAGCTTCAATGTAGAAAAGGAGTTTGAAGGGAGAAAATAAAGATTTAAGAAACCTACAAATTCTATATTCTTCATATCAGGAAAGTTCACAGCTACAACAGCCATAGCAGCTTCATTTATAGCAACTTGTCGCCATGTCTCAGAGCTCCTGTCTTTTCTATCTAACATTCCTCTTTCTTCTATTTGTGCAGCTTGAAGCAAATCATCTGTTGTTAACTGCATTAGAGTTTCAGAGAATATATGATTTCTCAGTCTTTTACTTGCTGGTTTTGAAAATAAACTTCTCAACTTAATATTAGCCTAAGGTGCTTTCTCTCGAGCACATCATCCAAGCACTTAATCAAATTCACTCACATATTATTACAAGAGGCTAGACGACCCTAACATTTGAAACCAAACTAATCCAAAAGCAAGAGACTATTTAACAAACATGGACTTAAAACATAAATACCCACCTCTGTTCTTCCATCACGCATCATATTAATTGCCGCTATCTCAACGATATTAGCAAGCTCTGCTCCAACCATGCCATCTGTCATGCTAGCAACTGCCATATAGTCCAAATCTTCAGCCATCGGCTTCTTACGAGCATGAACCTAAACAGCATAACCGAAACAAATATATAGCTTGGGAGCGAGGACAAATCTCTAACATGTGGAAGAAATTTTTGCAAATTTACAAGTTTAAAAATACATAAACACAGATACCAAGCTGTTACCTGTATAATTTCCATTCGTCCAATAAGACCAGGTTTAGGGATAAAAATTTTGCGGTCAAACCTTCCAGGCCTCACCAGCGCAGGATCTAGAATGTCTGGTCTGTTTGTGGAAGCAATCGTAATGACCTCTCCTCTTCCTTCAAAACCATCTAAAGAAACAAGGAGCTGTAACACAGAAAAAAAAATGAATAAATTTTCGTACTGTAAAAAAAAAGAAGACTATAACATAATCTCAAATGTCTGGAACCTGATTAAGAGTAGCATCCCTTTCTTGCCCTCCAGAACCTTTTATTAACCCACGCTCCCTTCCAACAGCATCTAATTCATCAATGAAGACCACAGATGGAGCCTGCAGTGAGATCAAATTAAAATCAGCATCAAGAAATAGACTGAATCCTGACTACACAATGAGAATCATCAGAAAAGTAGCCAAGAGGTACTTGCTTTAATGATCTAATAAAAGCATCTGAAAGGGAGATTTAAATTCCACACTCAACAAATGTAAGCAAAGTTACAAGACTTACATTCTCTCTAGCTTCCTGGTACAACGCTCGAACACGAGATGCACCGACACCAACATATATTTCTACAAACTGAGATGCAGAGATAGAGAAAAAGTTCACTCCTGCTTCACCAGCTACAGCTTTTGCCAGTAAAGTTTTTCCCACCCCAGGAGGCCCACATAAAAGAATACCACCTGAAGGAAAACACAAAATTAAAGAGATGATCAAACAGTAGAATTTCATAGATTTATACCAAATACTTGGTGATATAAGGAAAAACAGATGTTTTCACAACAACCAACCTGGAATCTTGACTCCTCTCCTGCGGTACATCTCTCCATGAGTAAAAAACTTAACGATTTCCTCGAGTTCTAGGCGAATCTTCCCAAGCCCAGCAACATCTGTAAATTTAACATCCACACCCCTCTCCAGATATTCAGGTAGCCTCTTATTTGATGCTCTTCTCACACGTGCGCCTGACTTCATGAACTGCATTGCCATCTGCAAGTATGGATTTTTCTCACCTGCTCCTTCCTCAACCTCCTCATCCTCTTCTTCAATTCCTTCCATCTCCCTCTCTAACTCCCTCATTTTCTTCCTCTCATCTGCTTCCGCCTTCTCGATCTTCAACCTATCTTCATAATCCTTCTTTTGCTTTCTATAGTTGAGCACCACCACACGATAAAATATATAAAAGAACACTAATCCAAGAGCTGTAGCCACATTAGAATCCTGAGCCAATCTTGCCCACATATCCGCCATATCTCGATAATTTCTCCTAGCCTCACGCAAAGATTCTTCATATTTCTTCTTCCTAACCGCTTTCCTTTTCTTCCTCTCCTGCTGTTTCTTCTGCGCCCTCATTGTCCTTTCCATCATCTCTCTTTCCTCTTTCATCCTCTCAATCTCCTCTTTCCTCTGCCTCTTGAAATCCTCCCTCATTTTCTTCAACTCAGCAGCACGTTTCGATTCCTTCTTTGGCTTAATCAATGTTAACATATAAGCAGGCACTCTCCACAAAAACCCTAAATAAGGAGACGGCACAGGAGGTCTCTTAACTGGAGGAGTATAAGCATTAACACATGCTACATCAATCCCTAACTCATCCCATTGTTCCCAAAACCTCTTATTACCCTCTAAAGAAGGCAACACAGTCCTAAGTACCTGAGAATCCTCCAAAACTACTAACACAGACTCTGCCTTTTGCCGCAAACTTAAATTAGGAGGCTTTATCACATGCTTGAGCTTACCTTCAGCTTTTAAGCTCAAAATTTCTGTATAAGGTATACGTTTCGAAACCACAGGAAGATCTTTAGACCAAGCTTTTAGCTGTTCAAGTGTCAAAGCTTCCTGTGGTTTCTTCTGCGTTTTCTTTCTCTCAGATACTTTCGTCGCCGCAAGTGACGGTTGGGCTAGAGAAGCGGAGAATACAGTGAGTGTGATTGGTATTGCGAGAAGATTGACTTGGTTTGCCTTGACTTTTTCGTTATCACTACTATCTTCATGAACATCATTGGTAGCCGAATTTTTTTGGCATGAGATTGAAGGGTAATTTCTGGGCAATCTCAAGATTCTCGAATGATTTTCCGGTGAAAGGAATTGAGATGGTGGCGATGAATGCAGAGGGAAACGATAAGCCATGGTGTGATTCGATCAAATTAAAGATAAATTCCACTTACATGAAGAAGTGAATTGCAATAAACGAAGCGAGTTGAGATAGATTGATGACCGCCCTTAAAACGCAGCAAGGAGCTTCGTGCAGTGTAGCTTCATTTCCCAGGCGAAGGAGATAGATAGAAGGAACAGAACACAGAACAGTGGTGATATGCAAATGGCCTTGTTAAAGCCCAATAATAAAATATCAGGCCCATTTAGCTCTCAACTCACACTTTCTACTTTCTAGTTTCGGCACAAAATTATATCGCGGGTGCTTTTGAATATTTTTTCTAA
This sequence comes from Cardamine occulta, assembly GCA_028015245.1. Lineage (NCBI taxonomy): Eukaryota > Viridiplantae > Streptophyta > Magnoliopsida > Brassicales > Brassicaceae > Cardamine > Cardamine occulta. The sequence goes on along the minus strand of CM051371.1, from coordinate 14,422,815 downwards.
AACGTTATTTTTGTCGTTTATCGGTCAACAAATTTCAAAACTTTGGAATTCGAAGATTCGCTGACATCGACTAAAGCAAACAATTCCAAAATCGAAGCCATAACATAAAGATTATTATATGATGAAAAACATCAGACCACGAAATGGGGAAAAAGTACAAAAGGGTACAACAGTAATTATTGTTCTAGCAGTGGTGCGAGAGACGAAGAACGTCGAGAATAGAAGCCACGGCAAGGAGGAGAAACGCAAACAAGGTAAAGACGACGGAGACAGCGAGATGATCACAGAAGAAACCGAGAGATTTGCAGAAATTGGGAAGAGGCATGTGTCTGATTCCAGTTCTGTTCATATTCGTTACTCCTAAAGCCGCCGATGCTCCACTCACCATAGCATATCCCATTATCTGATCTGCAACGAAGCAAAACCAAGCTTGTGTTCTTGTCGGAATCACCGGAGATTTTCTCATAAGTCTCATTCCACTTATAATCAGTTGAAGCAACGAGTAAAGAACCGTCGCCGATGAAACCACCACTAGATATCTGTATAAAGTATCAAATTACACCTTTGAATGATTTTTATCTTTTATGATTGATTTGTGTTTGTGTAATTATGAAACTAGACTTACATTAGAGAGTCTGAGAGAGACCAAACGGCGTGGAGCTGAAACTCGAAACCGTAGAGAGTGGTCATCGTAGTTTCATGAGCTGTCAGCATCATCGACACAGCAAACGTTGATACGGTCATGCACATGACTCTTATCACTACCATCGCAACGTCATTGCGTCTGCAGCCGCCTTGACGGTTACTCTCACCGTAAGTGGTGGCTATGGGGATATCAAGCTTCGTCTCTTCCGCCACAACGGTCGAGTTTAGTTTCTGCTCTGCTGCTTTCGCCATTGTGAGTTAAAAGAGTTTCTATGAAACTAAACGCTACACAAAGACGGATATATAAACACAAATGCTGGACACGTGGCTAGTTTCTAGAGGAGGTTTTAGAAAACACTGCCCGTGAAGGCTTCTCAGTGTTCATGTAATCAGTGTCTTTCTTCATTCTGCACGAGGCACAATATCAGTCTGCTTAAATACAAACAAAAATAAAACTGCTAAAAGAGAAGATATTTTTATAATCAGATTTATACCGAATTATAGCTGTCTATCAATACAAAGACAATTTGGAAACACCCTCTTACATTTTAAATTCGCTTTGAATTTACTTAGCCACTCTGCTCTCAAAACTTCAAATTATCTGTGTAGAAGAATCACTCAGGAAATGCCAAAGGAAGAAGCTTTAAACACCGAACATCAAGTCGAAGAACTTTGAGACCATCGACTTTGAGGGAGAGGCCATAGCGCCGCCACTCGGTTGAGGGGAGAAAGCGCTACCATTTTGCAAGTAGTGAGGATGAGGCTGGGGTCTCGCAGTGTCTCTAGTGGATGATGGTGGAGGTAAAGGCATGAATCCTTGGTTGTTGAGTCTCTCGTTTAACGCTTGCTTCTGTATCGGGTCTACTGGCTTCACTCCTACTATTACCACTCCGTTTATCATCATCCCAGCTTTGTTCAGCGCCTTCTGTGCATCAGACCGGTTCTGCATCATATACACAGAGCATTGTTCAGTTCTGCAGTCTCCCTCATTCAGAAGATTCAATTAGATTATCATGTATGATGATTCGTCAAGAAGAATTATGAATGCTTAGCAACATGCATCAAACAGGTTTGAAGAGTAACCTGATAGAGGATGTTCATCCAGTTTGCATTCCTTGGACCAGGAACATGTTTCAAGATCGTACCGCACTTTTCAAACTCCCTTAGTACCAAATTTGTATCACCTGGAGAAAATCTGAAAGCAATTATTATAATCAGTTCTTAAATTAGAGAAGATGGGAGACTAATATAAGATAAGGCACTTAATAACAATACCACAATAACAGTTATATTATCCATGTGAAGAGTCAGAACTCAGAATACACAATGCCCAAAAATAAAATCACAATCAAAGGCTGAGACATATTTGGGCTTAAGTACTTGGGTTCACCTAGCTTTCATAGGTACATGAACGTTGACAAACAAAGACCAGTTCCCTAAGATCGAAGACATGGGAGCCATACACAAGAGAAAACTCTTAATAACACTACCAATATACCATTACTAACCATGCACATCGAATTTCAGAGAGGTGAGAGTGTTAACAAAATAAAGACAGAGATAAACGACAGCAAGAAAAGCTTAAATGGCCTTACCCATAGACAGTGACCCACTCTTCCTCTTCAAGGTTTCCTGCTGTGGGTATGATCTGTCTCTGAACCTCAGGCCTAGCAACTTCTCTCGGCGGCGGAAGAGTGACCAATGCACCAGGATGAACCACACCTTCTACAGGAGAACCCTTCCCCTTATCATCCTGCTCAGCACTAGTACCAGCCTAAGACTGCCCCCCCCACCGACTCCCTGAAACTTGCTGACTCTGCTGTGCATTCAGTAGAGAAAAAGACGGACTTGCTTCCAACTTTGCTTTACCAGGAGTTACAATATTTTTCCCAGAACTCTGGAAAGGCGTTCTTCTGTCAGATTTAGCATCTGGAGAGGCTGAGTAGTCTGCAATACCTGACTCAGGCGAGAAATCTGAACGGTCATCCAATGTATACATTGGAGGTGGTGGAAGATCTGATCCTCCAAAATTCTCGCGCCATAGTGCAGATACAGCAGCTGCTTGGCCCGGGCTTGAGAATTTCCCTCTGCGTGCTGAAACAGGAGAAGCTAAATCTTGAAATAGCAGAGATTGCCTCCCTGATTTAGGAGTCCTGTGAGCTGTAGCACTCATTTTTTGTTATTCACTCAATAGAGTATTATTATCTCCCTGCAAAGGCAACAATTGTTTCGTATTGAGTACAATTACAGAAGAAAGCTCATCAACATTAACTATGCGACTCTAATCCACTGGGGAAGATCAAAATTTTGCAAAGCTAGTCTCGGAATTAGGTGAATCTAGCCATTGAATCACTAATTTAAGCTCATGAAATCTAACGATTGAAATCACTAAATCACTAAGCTAAGCTTATGTAAGGGTTTACAGAGTCAGTAATTGTTTCGTCTCTCTCAGAAAAACGATGGAGGGAGATAGAGCAAACCTGAAGATGCAGATGGTGAGATTCCGATGTAGGAATCTGGGAAAAGCTCAGCTCGAGCTCAAGGGCGCGGAGGGCAGAAAATAAAAACCCTAGGAGCCAAAAGTCTAAAAAATCGCAAAATTCAAGAACTTACGAAATGGCGAAAACAGCCTCGCATTTGTACAACGGCAGTCGCATCCTGTGGGCTGAACTTGGGCCTATCTGGAAGTAGAGGGCCTAACAGGCTTTCCATGACAAAACTTTAAATAAAATTGTTTAGCATTTGTTGGTTCATTCCAAATTTTGGTTGGATTTTTCAAAGTTGTGGTTTATAAATAACAATATTTATAGATGGTTTAGTAATTGGTACTACATTACAGTTTTAATTTGGATTCAATTTTTTGTTTTATTTTTTATAATGGAATTCAAAATTTTAGGGTACAAAAAAAACCACTTTCCCTCGTTTTTGCTATCCAACCGTTATATAAAATAAAATCGCACTTCAAACAGTTTTTATCTAACTTTCGCCGCGTGATTTTATTTTTTCCTCACGGTTTTCCCGATGTTTATATTATTGAATCATTTTTAATGGCTTGGAGATCATGGTTTTGTATTTGTACATCCTTAGATACTTTATAGACGACATAAGTTCATTTGTACGTAATTTCAAAAAAATTTGGGGCTCTCTAATCTACTTCCTTTGGTGTTCTTTCTCTATTCTAACCGTCATTTTTTAAACGACAAACGCCAAAACGCGGTTATAGTGGTGTCACAAAATTCACACGCTCCTCGCGTGAGAAAATTAGGCTTTTGAAATACTTATAGCGGCGCGCGATTTGCTTACAGAGACATTTACACAGCCTCGGAGGACATCGATCTTCTCGTCAATTTCGTATCAAAAATGGAGAATCTACTGCTGAATTCGGTCGAGAAAAACCTTAGCCAGTTTATGTTCACCAATGCCATCTTCCTTTGCCAACGTCTTCTCGCCCAATTTCCCTCCGAGGTATCATTCTTTCGATCACATCATCATTTCATTTGTGTTTTTGTAACTACTGATGATTTCTGTTGCTCTTGCTGTCTGATCCGATCATTTAGCTCTGTCTTTTTTTTTTTTTTTTTTTTTTTTTGGTGATTCTCGATTTGCGGAGTCGAAAATTCTGGGCTTTTGTTTTTAATGATCAAATTCTTTTATGACGATTTCTCGGTAGAATGCTATTCAATTTTACTCAACTGTTTCATGATTGATTTTGTGTATTGTTCTTCGACTTCTCAATCATGTTGTTTTGAGGTGAACCTTGAATTCTAGGTTGAGATTTGGTTTGATTTGGTTAATGTCATTTCTGATTGAAATCGTGACTACAATTTCACATCTCTTAATTTTCTGTTTCCTGTGATTATAGTGATCAACTCCTTCATTATGCAGGTGAATCTGCAATTGTTAGCTAGGTGTTACTTGAGTAACTCTCAAGCTTATAGTGCATATTATATTCTCAAAGGTACTACATTACATTCTTTTATACTGTGCTATATTTGAACATCTCATATACTGTTTCATCTTTTTTGAAAAACTAAAACTTATTTTACATTTTGAATTGAAGGTTCAAAAATGCCTCAGTCTCGGTATCTATTTGCACTCTCATGCTTTAAGTTGGATCTTCTTGGAGAGGCTGAAACCGCATTGTTGCCCAGTAAAGAATATATTGAAGAAGTATATGGTGTTTCTTTTCAAATCTAAACTTTGAGAAACCTCCGTTGGCGTTTCAATGGCAAGGTTATTATTGTCTGGGAGTGAAAATTGACAAGTGTATTTCTAACATGTAGGTTCCTGGTGGTGCAGCTGGTCATTATCTTCTTGGTCTTATATATAGGTGATGGCTATTTACTTTGCAAGTTCTATATGATATATTGTTGGCTCTTGTATGCTTCAATGTTTTGTACTTCTCTTACTGCTCTGGAAACAACTTTCCTATGCCGCAGTTGATTTTTAGTTTTAAGTATGGTTCAGAATTGGAAGCATAGCATAAATGCCAAAGAGAGGAAAATAACAATGACAGTCTATATGTTCCATTTGCTAATGGTATTATCTTCTGATATGTATTACTCTCTTTTACTTGCTTGCAGATATGCTGGGAGGAAGAACAGTTCAATACAACAGTTTAGGATGGCATTGTCACTTGATCCATTGTGTTGGGAAGCATATGGAGAACTCTGTAGTTTAGGTAAGTGAAAGTTTTATGTATAAATCTGGGACAACAGAATTATTTATTTTCTATGGCGTTCTTTCATTACCTTTTCAGGTGCCGCTGAAGAAGCCTCAACAGTTTTCGGTAATGTCTCTTCCCATTGTCTTCAGAAAACTTGTGTCGCACAAAAAGTAAGCTTCTCAGAAGAAGCAATCATAGACCAGCTAACAGATTCTGATAAGGCCTCAAAAGATGCAAGTTTATGGCAAACAGAAGATGCTCCAGGAGAGAACCAACAAGATCTGAAAATTAAGCAGCTTGGACCAGACATTCTCCCAGATACTTACAGGCAACTTAACAATAGCTCTCATACAAATGTATGGGACTTGAAAACGCCTTCTCCAGTGCTTTCGCAGGTGATATTCTTAAGTCGAGCTAGACTGAGAATGTATTTGTTACTCTTTCTAGCTTAAATTCCTCAGTTGTTTGTACTATATTTCCTTTATGATGTAATGAGAATTTTGTGTCTACTTCTTTATCTCTAAGTATCTATATTGTTCAGGTATTGGATGCTCCACCACCTCTGCTTTATAAGAATATGCGTCGTCCAGCAGTCGAAGGATTGATGTCTGTACATGGGGAGTCTCGAAGAAAGTATGTTAGTGAAGAAATGTCAGCAGAGGTGTATACTGCAAAAACTTTTAGTGTCTTCTTTCTTATTTTCTTTGCATAAGAACTGGTTTCTATTCTCCAGCTCTATGGCTGGACCATCTAATGCTACTTGATTTATTTGTCTTTTTTTACTTTCCCCATCTTCTATGTTGAAGGTTGCAGAAGAATCTGGGCGTCGCCGAAGTGCTAGAATAGCAGCAAGGAAAAAGATTCCTATATCTCAGTCATTTGGAAAAGATTCACAGTGGCTACATCTTTCACCTTCCGAGTCAAACTGTGTACCTTCTCTTTCCTCGATGATTGGAAAATATAAAATCCAAAGCAGCAAAGAAGGTGATGTTTTCCGTCTAATATTTATGTTTTCTGAAACCGGGCTATTGAGGATCAAGTCATCAACTGGTTATTGTTTTTGAGATCACTTTTGAGGAATCTCTGGTTAAAATTCATTATGTAAATAGTTTGGTGGCTTAAGTAATTTTCATGATAATAAGACTTGACATATGTGTTCACTGTTCAAGGGTTCCTGATACCGTTACTCTAAATGATGCAGCAACTACGTCAGACCAGTCTATAAGTGACAGAGGAAGCTGTGTTAATGATGATGAATATTCAAATCCTAGTGGATCTTCCGAGGATCATTTCAGCCTCGTTTCTGGAATTTCAGAAGTGCTAAACCTTCTGAAAATTCTTGGGGATGGCCACAGGCATTTACTTATGTACAACTGTCAGGTATTTATTAATACAATGTGCTTATGGGGTTCATATTCTCCAACTTGAGTTCTCTGCCTAAAACGTTAAACTATTGATGTTGAAGCCAAGAATGACAAAACTGGATACTACTGCAGGAAGCTTTGTTGGTATATCAAAAGCTATCTCAGAAACAATACAATACACACTGGGTTCTCATGCAGGTGATACTACTGTTCATTGACACTCTTTTTCTTATTCCAATTTTTGGCGGTGAACTAAAAAACATAAGAATTTTTTGACATAGGTTGGAAAAGCATATTTTGAGCTACAAGACTACTTCAATGCTGATTCTGTCTTTACTCTTGCTCATCAAAAGTTTCCTTATGCTTTGGAAGGAATGGATACGTACTCCACTGTTCTTTATGTGAGCTTTTGTCATCATTTGCAGAGTTTCCTGCTATTCATTTTGAATTGTCCACGAACTAACTCTTGAACATGATCCTGTTGCAAAGCATTTTGAACTTGATTTTATATAGGCCTGCAAGTATTTCTATGTTATTGTTTTGTTTTAGTGATTGTCTTGTCTTTGGTTTTGAAGCACCTGAAAGAAGAGATGAGGTTGGGCTATTTGGCTCAGGAGCTCATTTCAGTTGACCGCCTATCTCCAGAAACCTGGTATCTTTCTTAAAATCTACATTAACAATATACTCTTCCAACTTCGTTTTGCGAAACCACAGATGTTACTGAGTACACGCTTTAACCACAAACCGTTTATAGAAACCAGCTTTTACCACTAGCTTATTTCAAAATCTGAAACTGCAGAGTTTTTACTTTTGGCTTAGATTTGTTTTCTCCTGTAGTGACTGTGTTAGCAATGTGAATCGCAGGTGTGCTGTTGGGAACTGCTACAGTTTGCGTAAGGATCACGAAACTGCTCTCAAAATGTTTCAGAGAGCTATCCAACTGAATGAAAGATTCACATATGCGCATACCCTTTGCGGTCACGAGTACAATTCTTTTCCATGCGTCTCTTTGTTTGTCTTGCCCTACATATAGCCAAACATGTACACTAATAACATACTCACCTTGGCTTCACAGGTTTGCTGCTTTGGAAGAATTTGAGTATGCGGAGAGATGCTACCAGAGGGCACTGAGCATAGATACAAGACATTATAATGCATGGTATGGTCGTGGAATGACCTATCTTCATCTGGAGAAATACGAATTTGCACAGAATCAGTTTCAAATGGCTCTCCAAATAAATCCAAGATCTTCAGTCATCATGTGTTACTCTGGGGTTGCTTTGCATGAGTCTAAGGTTTGAACCCTGAACCTGAAATATGCTCTTTATATCATATACTACTCTTTATATCTTTGTGATGTTCTGATTTAGCTTGCCAGAAAATATATAATTCAGAGATAATCTCTTAAGGTTGAGATAATATTTTGCAGAGGAACGATGAGGCGCTGAAGATGATGGAGAAGGCTATAATCGCTGATGCAAAGAATCCGCTCCCTAAGTATTACAAGGCTAACATATTAGCCAACCTCGGTGATTATCACAAAGCCCAGAAAGTTTTAGAAGAACTCAAAGATTGTGCTCCACAAGAGAGCAGTGTCCATGCGTTGCTTGGCAAAATATACAAGCAGCTAAAGCTATACGACAAAGCCGTGTTACATTTCGGCACTGCTTTGGATTTAAACCCATCTCCATCTGATGCTGCCAAGATTAAGGTTAAGACTCTTTCACTGTTTTGCTTCACAAGCATCAATTATGGTCACATTTCCAGTTTTGGCCCTTTGATAGAAATTTCTTCACTGTGCCTGCAGGCTTACATGGAGAGGTTGATAGTACCAGACGAGCTGGAGACAGAGGAAAATTTGTAGATTCATTGTGCAAGTATACACCCAAATTATGGTTCTCGTATAACCCAAAGTCATCGATGATTTTTCTCATTTTTAGATTAGTCTTGTGATAGGATTAACCCGAAAACAAAACTTTGCAAATTTTACAAACTGATTGAAAAATATTAGGGGTAATTACAGAAATTTGTGTAGAGTTGGGTTGAATATTCATTTCTTTTAAACCTTTAAACTTTCCTTTTCAATAAAACTTTTTTTTCTTTTCATAAATTTGTGGTACTCATTACACCAGTGGTAACTATCTGGTGAAGGATTTAAACTTTTTAAGACGAACTAAAAAGTTAAGTATAAAGATGAAAGGTTAAAGCCACAGTGGCCATAATATAGTGTTTTTATTTAACTTCTTCAAAAGAAAGCAAAACTTTTAAAATTAAAAAAGTAGTTGTAAAGCGTATATACCATCATAGTAGAAGGCCAAGTCATATTATACAACTCCACTAGCTAAATTTTGTATGTATATCAATTTATTTTATATAGAAAAAGCACGACCCAATATCCATGTTTAGATGGCTATAATACATAGTGCAATCTAAAGTACAACAAAAGTTGATAAAAGAATTCAAAATCTTCTTTTTCTTTTCCATTATTTGGATTTTGAAATCCTAAAGCTATTTATTTAACAACAAACCTAAAAAATATTAAAATGTTAATAACTTTGTGTAATGTTCCACGTTTAAGTAACTTTTTTTTGTAGAAAAGCCTCCCTCTCTTGTTCCTTTATAAATCCCACACACATCGATCCTTAGTCCATAAGCAAATATCAAAGCCAAAAAAAAAAACAAAAAACAAAAATCTCATTCTCTATCTATCTTTCTAATTCCTAAAGATGGAGAAGAATATACCAATAAGCAAGAAGTTATGGAACATCGTACGTTTTGTCCTTTACATGTTACACAAAGGCATTTCAAAGCAAAAGCTCCTCGCCGACTTTAGCGCCACTCTCAAACGCGGCAAGAATCTCATGTTCCACAACCGCCGCCGCGTCCCAGCCACCGCCACTACTTTCGCGTCTCAGCCGCGGAAAGAATACGAGTTTAGCTGTAGCGACACTCCTAACTACTCATTCCCTTTTAACATCGCTGCCTTCAAGAAGAAGAGTCACCACAACAGCCTCTTCTCGTGTGGCCAAGCGCCACCGACTCTTGACGACGACTCATCTGCCTCCAGAGCCGTACTTGAGCTTCTTAACGACGTTGGAGAGCATGAACACGGCGGTAACACCCCAGCTTTGTCCGTCGAGGCCTTGGCGGCGTTATCTCCTTACTTGCCCGGGTTTGGACGGAGTACTACTCCGTTTGTGAGGCCTTTACGGGTAACGGACTCACCGTTTCCATTACGAGAAGATGATTACGAAGCCAACGGACACGTAGACAAAGCAGCGGATGAGTTCATAAAGAAGTTTTACAAGAACTTGAATCAGCAAAAGAAGATGATTGAGTTCTCATCACCTAAATAAATGGCTTTTTTGTTTACCTTCTCTCCATATCTCTTTCTAAATATTTTCTCTCTTTTTGCTTATTTTTGTTAATAACATTCTTGGTGGGAGAGTGGGATTATTTTCTCATTGCTTGATATAATTAGGTTATCATGAACAAAAATTTATTCAGGTGACCATTTTCAACATTAGTTTGGAAAACGTATTGTTTTTGTAACAAGTTTTGAAACATAAGTGAAGAACCAAGATTTTACAGAAAAAATATGGAATCAAAGATTTAGCACAAAAATTACGAATTAAGATAAGATGGTAATAGTTTTCTACGAATTGAAATATGTGTGTGTGTCGAATATGGTTATGCAGTGCTGACACAAAAAAGAAATTATGAGATATTTTGGTGTTGAAATGCTGATCAGATTAGGTGTGTGAACAAATGAGTAATTGTTGCTCTCTATAAGATGTTTTGAAACTATCATAACCATATATATAGTGAAGTGCATGCCTGTTGAAGAAGATAAACTTGGTTGCGAGATGGTGCAGAGTCAGATGCAAAGAATTTGCATTATATTACAGATCTTGATTCCAGAGATAGGAAGTCATATTTCGTTGCTTTCAAATTTTAATTACAGACCGATGTTTAAAGTAAAAACGTAAATACAATCAATTTTGACTATTGAAAAAGGTCATTCACTAAATTAAAAATCTTAAAAATCAAATAAAATTGGGCTAGAAAAAAAGAGAAGACAAGAAATAACGTAAAAGAAAAAATGGAAGAACTAACAATTTCAAAGTCCTAACTAATCTATATTATAGAGATACGTTTCAATAGTAGCTTCCGAAAATATATAATATTGAGTTGTTTTAGCTATTAATTATTTGTTATTCTACGACCAGTTATGTATTTTCCTAACTTAATAGTTTTATAGCTCTCAATGGTGACTATTGAAACTCGTTATTCACTTACCTCAATATGATTATTACATAGAGAGAAAAGACATTTTAATATTTTATATTTGGATAATATAATTGTGCATGTATGTATAACCAGAAAAAAACTTTTATCAAAACAGAAAAAAAAAACTCGGGTGTACGTCGTATAGTCGTAAAGGCTTTAATGCAGGCAAGCTGTTTGGCTCTTTCCTTAAAGCAAAATAAAAGAAAAGAAAAGGAAACTTTTTTCTCTTTTTCTTTTCAACTTTTAAAATTTTATTTTTCCACTTTTTTATGTTTAATAGTATTTCAACTCGGAGATACGAAACTCTCTTCTTTATGTTTCACGAGTTTGAGCTCTTTTCATAAAACAACAAACTCTCCCAAGGCCACAATCAACAAATAGAAGGAGTCAAATAAAAACTTCTTTTTATAAGTGAAAGTGACTATTTTAATTCCATCTCTTTTTCTTTTGTCGACAAACAATTAAAATCGCATCTCTTCAAATCAAGTTACCTACATTTAATGTTTACTTACACTATATATATATATATATTTTGATAAAGGATTTTCTAATGAAATGCAAGTAAAATACAAAGCTATGAGTTGTTTAGTCATAGAGTTTGGATGAGTAGTTTTACGGAGAGACTAATTTAAGCATACACTTAAGCTATTTTAGAAGAGATAATAAGGTTAAAAGAGCGAGATATAATATGATTAAGTAATTTATTTACACTGTTTTATAGAGGATTGATAGAGTAGTTTCTGTTGTATAACGGCTAGTGAGGTCAGCTAAGATTCTATTTCTTTGGGTCTTACTAGGCCTGGGCTAACGGTTCGGTTTAATCAGTTCGAGTCGGACCGACCCAAAAATTTTGGGTTCGGATGTCAGTTAAAATTGAGCCATAAACTGATCGGAATCAATTAAATCAGAGAACGGTTTTCGGGTCGATTCGGTTCGGTAGACACTAACTGATCGGATTTATCGGTTTAAGAAGATTTGTAAAAACAAAAAAAAACTAGATCTATTTTTTATTTTGTCGCCTCCAACCTCTTTTTCTACTTTTCTCGCTATTTTTTTTTTACCTTTCTGCTTCTTCTTCTTCATCCGTGTTTCCATCTTCTCCATCTTCTTCTAAATCTTTTCTCGACACCGTGTTGCACAGATCTTTCAACCGGATGTCATGCCTTGAAGAAGCTCTTCCTCTTTCAACCCCTAAGTTTTTATATCACTTGTAAGCTCTTCCTTCTTATACTTAATACTTAATTGTCATCAAATTTTGATTTTTTTTGCGTTTTTGATGTTTATTTCTTGTTAATCGGAGTTTTTTTTATATAGATAGATTTGTTATTTTGTTAGATTTGGTGGCTTGAAAGAGAGTAATGGCGGATCTATGCCAAAGTAGTTGAAAATGATACTTGAGATCTGCAATAACAATGGATCTTGTCGAGTTTTTGAGCTTTGTCATCTTATTGCAGTTCACATGGCGAGTTGATTGCCGGCCATTGCAGCCAAAGATAACCACAACAACAAAATTCTAACCCTAATTATTAATGGGCTTGAAATATATTGGACATATTATTTAGTTTGTTAATTGGGTCTATTTTTTAACTGTTTGTAATTATAAATTTCAGACCCAATATTATTGTTTGTTAATTTTTTATTTTATTTTGGATTTGTAATTTAAATTCGGTTAACCGAATTAACCGAGAAAAAAAAATTCTATATTAATTCAGAATTGAATTTTAAACATGTAATCGAACCGAATTGAACCGATTTTTTATTTAGTTTAATTCGGCAGAATTTTTGATAACCAAAAAACCTGATTAAATCGAGGCGAATACCCTGATTAAATCCAATGTCCAGGACTAGGCCTTACAATCTTATTTATGGGCCGACTTACTTCAAATTAAACTTAGACAATCGAGTTCTTCGAAATAACATTTATTTCTTATATATATCTCCTTAATAATTTAAATAAATTTGTTCATAGTTCGTTGCTGGCGTGCGACAGCGAGAGGTATTCACTTTTAATTAAAAACAAAAAACTGACGTCTCATGTCACATTTATATTCTTATTACATCAGTGTATGAAAATATAAAAGAAACTTTCGATTTGTTTTTTTCTTCTTCTAATAATTAAACTTTCGAAATATCAACGCCCAAATGACGAACGTGTGACATTATAATTTTAAGTGTCCACGTGTCATTATGAAGATAGGAAAAAGGTCGATAATGTTGGTGTTGGGTCCGTGAACGGTCGAGGCCATAGAAATTATTAATTAATTTCAAAATTGACCTTTGAGCTTAATTACAAGTTTGGTTTATTTTGTTTAACGGCTACCATGTTCCAAAGGTTTGAATTGGTGAGTGCAACTTCTGCAGCCGCCTCTTGCAATATTATTATTGCACATATATAAAATTTTGCACTTGTTATATTGATTTAATACGCAGACTTTTAAAAATAAAATCTGTAAAACTGCAATAGTTTCATTGAAATATAAAAGTAATGGTTTCTATAGTTTTTTTCTTTTCTTTTTTGTCATCTTTTTTTCCTAAAATAGACTGTTTATATATCAGTTACTGAATGAAATTGAAAGTAATCTATTTTAAATTATCCTAGGAAAATTAAATAATTTCACTTGTATATCACAGGTACTATATATTAGGTTGTAATCTAATCTTAATGAAAATTTGATGGTCCTTAAGATATCATATTTATACTACCATAAATGAACAAGCTGGTAATCAACTCCATTTCGTGTACGATAGTCGGTGTAAGTTAGGCGGCGTAACCTATCAATGACGAAATCTAAACCATTACGTAGATTTGAAGTTTTAGTGGGCGAAAATATATTATGAAGGTTGTCTTATAAAACTAAGTATTGTGGAATTAGTAATTTAAAAATGTATTATATATTCATTGTTATTGGAAATATTTGAAGTAGTGTATTTGAAGGTGATTTAGCGAAATTTCTTATTTAAAAATATAAATATCCAAATTTTATAATTTTAAGTGAGATTTAAAAAAATTATAAAAAATTTATAATTCACCAAAATTATGTTTAAACTCATTAAAACTCAAATCTTTATAAATATTTATTTCAATATACTACGCCATTAAAATACGAAGAATACTTTCTAAAAAGAAAAAAGTATGCATAGTTAAAAAGAAATTACATAATGATATACGTTTATCTAAAAAGAAAAATTAACCCATAGTAGAAATTATTCCCTAATTTAATTTTGTTTTAGAGTACACGTGTTCTTGCTCTCATCCACTTAACCCGGTGACTAGCTACTAACGCTTTCTTTATGTTTTCCGAAATAGATCTCCCGCTACCAAATAAATAACTGCATTAATATACAAACCCTTCTCCTCTTGCCAATTCCCCAAATCCTCCAACAAAATATATAAAACAATGGAAACGTTGTCAAGAAGCCTAAGCAGGAGCTTAGGAGAGTTGTTAGCGAGTAGTAGCACTAGCCCTTTCTCAAGGAGACGCGGTTCCATAGACGATCATGACGAGGAAGCTCTTAAATGGGCTGCTCTTGAGAAACTTCCAACCTTCACTCGTCTTCGTACCACTATCATCCAAACTCATGATGATCTCGTAGACGTCACCAAGATGGGCGTTGATGATCGTCAGAATTTCATCGATTCTATCTTCAAAGTCACAGAAGAAGATAACGAGAAGTTCTTGCAAAAGTTGAGAAAGCGAATCGATAGGTATTATTATTCTAGATTTTTGCAATGACTGTTTTCTTGAAATAATGTTCCTATAATTTGTTTTTATAAATATACACATTAACTTCTTGAAAAATCTTCTTTCAACATCAAAATATTCTTATGATAAACATCTCCTGCCTTTTTTGGTTTAATTTTTGTTCTTGTGAGGTTTCTAATATTTACTAAGTTATTGCTAAGGCAGAGTGGGGATAAAGCTACCGACAGTGGAAGTGAGGTTCGAGAAAGTAACTATAGAGGCGGATTGTCACATCGGAAAAAGAGCTCTTCCCGCATTACCTAACGTTGCTTTAAACATTGCAGAGAAAGGTCTTCGTTTGTTTGGTTTTAACTTTACCAAAACCACTAAACTCACTATTCTTAGAGATGCCTCCGGTATTATCAAACCTTCAAGGTGATTGAAACTAGAAAAAGTTATTTTTTATATCATTTTGATGTTGATTATATAATCATATAATGTGTATGGTTTTGGTGGTGGGTCGCAGAATGACACTTTTATTAGGTCCACCATCATCAGGGAAAACAACTCTTTTATTGGCTTTAGCTGGCCAATTAGACCCAAGTTTAAAGGTTTAAAACATATGATTAATTAATTCTAAATGATAGAAAGAAAGAGAGACTTGAACTAGTAACAAGATTAATGAAAATGGACAGGTTACAGGGAGAGTAACATACAATGGGCTTGGATTGAAAGAGATTGTGCCACAGAAAACAGCAGCTTATATAAGCCAAAACGATGTTCATATCGGAATCATGACTGTCCAAGAAACTCTTGATTTTTCTGCTAGGTGTCAAGGAGTTGGCACTAGATACGGTAATTATCAAAAAAAATTTCTATCAGTTATAACTTATAATCGAATTTAGTTAGATTGGAAATTAAGAAAACTCAAGAGTATTTAGTTGTGACGTTATAGATTTGTTAAGTGAGTTGGTGAGAAGAGAGAAGGACGCAGGGATCTTGCCGGAACCTGAAGTGGATCTCTTCATGAAGTCCATTGCAGCTGGAAATGTCAAGAGCACTCTCATCACAGACTACACTCTCAAAGTAATGATCTCACTTTAACCTATAGTGCGATCTTATCAGAAATGGTATATATATATATATACACGTTTAAATATCTCAAATGATATATGGTGTAACCTTGCAAGGCTCCATTAATCTAATCACTTAGTAAAGTTATTAGTAACATTTATAGTTAGTAGCATCTAATAGATATTTTTTAATATGAAATTTGTCTTTTAAAAAAAAAAAAATAATGAAATTCAGTTTAAGACGTTAAGTATATGTTGACCCCATAAAATATAGACGTTATATGTGTTTCTTTGAACTGTTATGGTATTTGTTTTCGCCAATATTTTAATTTTAATGATTCACTTACAAGTAGGTAGATAATAAAACAAATCACAACTTATCATATCTATGCAATCAAAAATAAAATAATTTCATAACTAACAAAGCATTTTAATCTTAAAAATCCAACTCACGCCATTCGTGGACCCTACCATTTACCTACTCCCTTTCTACTCTCACCTAAAATTCCTGTTTCTTTTCAATATTCACTGAATAACCCCATAGTTTTAGAAATAAACAATTTAGTCCATTATATTTGGCAAGTTAGGGTAATTATTGGATTTTTCTTTTTTTTTAGATTCTAGGGCTTGACATATGCAAAGATACGGTGGTCGGAGACGAAATGACAAGAAGAATCTCAGGTGGTCAAAAGAAAAGAGTCACAACAGGTTTAACTTTCTCTGTTCTTCAACTGCTCTGATCCATGTTAACTCCATGAGCCGTGAGTCACACGATTCTAACTCTTTTCCTTAAAAAAAAAACAGGAGAGATGATAGTGGGGCCAACAAAGACATTGTTCATGGACGAGATATCGACAGGTCTAGACAGTTCAACAACGTACCAGATAGTGAAATGTCTTCAAGAGATTGTTCGGTTCACGGACGCAACGGTTTTCATGTCTTTATTACAACCGGCTCCTGAAACATTCGACCTCTTCGACGACATCATTCTATTGTCTGAAGGTCAGATCGTGTACCAAGGTCCACGTGACAATGTTGTTTCCTTCTTTGAGACTTGCGGTTTCAAGTGTCCCGACCGTAAAGGCACGGCCGATTTCTTGCAAGAGGTACTTATTTTGTTCACTCTTACAGAATTTATATCACTTAACTAAGAATTGATAGTTTTGTTGCATTTTTCTATTAGATTCGACCTGCTGCTAAAGAATACTTTATCCGTACAAATATTTCTATTGGCCATTAACTACAACATTATGATTTTGTTGGTATTATAGAAGAAAATCAATCTTATTATAAAAAAAAAATCAATTTGACACACTTGCCTTGGTGAACAGGTAACTTCAAGGAAAGACCAAGAACAGTATTGGGCAGACACGACAAAACCCTACAGATACATTCCTGTCTCTGAATTCTCCAAACGATTCAAAATCTTTCATGTTGGAGCCGATCTTGAAAAAGATCTATCTATCCCATACGACAGATTCAAATCACACCCAGCTTCTCTAGTCTTCGACAAACACTCTGTTCCAAAATCTCAACTCTTCAAGATCTGTTGGGACAGAGAATTACTTCTCATGAAACGTAACTCTTTCTTCTACGTTACAAAGACCGTTCAGATTATTATTATGGCCTTGATCGCGTCCACCGTTTACCTGAGGACGGAGATGGGCACAAAGAATGAGATTGACGGAGCAGTCTACATCGGTGCATTGATGTTCTCCATGATCGTTAACATGTTTAATGGATTCACTGAGCTTGCTTTAATGATTGAAAGACTTCCCGTGTTTTACAAGCAACGAGACCTTTTGTTTCACCCTTCTTGGACCTTCACTCTCCCAACATTTCTCTTGGGAATCCCTATCTCCATCTTCGAATCCGTTGTTTGGGTCAGCATTACTTATTACTTCATTGGGTTTGCTCCAGAATTCAGCAGGTGAAGATGGTTCTTGAACCCGCAACGTTTTTTTAACTTAGAACGAGTGATTTTAGCTCAACCAAGGTTTCTTGAGATGCAAGGCTTGAGTTTGAAAATATCAGTGTTCAATAGAAACATAAATCTCTTAATATTTTATTTTTTTGGCAGGTTCTTGAAGCATTTATTGGTGATATTTCTGACACAGCAAATGGCTGGTGGTATATTTCGATTTATTGCGGCAACTTGCAGATCGATGATTCTTGCTAATACAGGAGGAGCTCTAGTTATCCTCCTCCTCTTCTTGAGTGGAGGATTCATCATTCCTAGAGGTAACCATATTATATACCTTATACATCAATTACACTATAATTCTAAAAATTTGTAGTTTTTTATTGCATTGTTGATTGTTAATAGGTGACATTCCTGTATGGTGGAAATGGGCTTACTGGGTTTCACCAATGGCTTACACTTATGAAGCTTTAACTGTCAATGAAATGCTTGCTCCTAGATGGATGAATCAACAGGTTAACCCCAACAAATATTTCTATTAACATATCTCTTATTAATATAACTTCTTCTATTTTTCTTGCAGTCTTCTGATAATTCAACCAGGTTAGGGTTGGCTGTTCTTGAGATTTTCGATGTTTTCATGGATCCAAACTGGTATTGGATCGGTGTAGGAGTCATTCTCGGATTTGCGATACTCTTTAACATCCTTGTAACGCTCGCTCTTACATTCCTAAACCGTGAGTACACATATTAGAATCACATATCTACAATAACTTGAGACCTAAATGTAAGTATATATAACGAAGATGGGAAAATTCACTCATACCTAACATCATTTTTTATTGATACGCCAGCACTTGAGAAACATCAAGCCGTCGTTTCAAAAGAAAATGTAGAAGAAAACAGAGCCGAGAATGGTTCAAAGAGTAAGATCACTTATGTGAAAAGAGGAATGGGTCTACCTTTTACTCCTCTCTCAATGTCGTTTGACAATGTCAACTACTACGTCGACATGCCTAAGGTAACACCAAATCCAAAAACCTTGTTATAACACAAAGATCATAATGTTGTTTAAACCCCCCCCAAAAAAAAACCAGGAAATGAAAGAACAAGGAGTTTCGAAAGATAAGCTTCAGCTGCTAAGGGAAGTGACAGGGGTCTTTAGGCCAGGTGTATTAACAGCTTTGATGGGAGTTAGTGGAGCTGGTAAGACCACTTTAATGGATGTTTTGGCTGGTAGAAAAACCGGCGGATACATCGAAGGAGACATTAGAATCTCCGGTTTCCCTAAAAGCCAAGAAACCTTTGCAAGAATCTCTGGTTATTGTGAACAGAATGATATCCACTCACCGCAAGTCACTATCAAAGAATCTCTCATCTACTCTGCTTTCCTTCGTCTCCCAAAAGAAGTCACTAAAGATGAGAAAATGGTATTACTTCTTCTAGTAACTTCACAGTTCACACCATTTGAGATAAAATCTCAGCAATAGACTAACCCATAGGCTGACAAAATCTCAGCAATAGACTAACCCATAGGCTGACTTTATAGAGATTTGTGGATGAAGTGATGGATCTAGTAGAGCTAGAGAGTCTAAAGGATGCAGTAGTGGGGCTACCAGGGATCACAGGGTTATCAACAGAACAGAGGAAGAGACTCACAATCGCAGTGGAATTAGTAGCGAATCCTTCCATAATCTTCATGGATGAGCCGACCTCTGGTCTTGACGCTAGGGCTGCAGCTATTGTGATGAGAACGGTGAGGAACACAGTTGACACAGGAAGAACTGTGGTCTGCACAATCCACCAACCTAGCATTGATATCTTTGAAGCTTTTGATGAACTTCTTCTCATGAAGAGAGGAGGACAAGTGATTTACGCTGGTCCTTTAGGTCAAAACTCTCACAAGATTATCGAATATTTCCAGGTAACCTTCTACATTTTGTTAAGATTTCGATATTAAAATGTAAGAACTTTCATGATCACTACTCTTTTATGAAACCGCAGGCGATTCCTGAAGTTTTAAAAATTAAAGAGAAGTATAATCCGGCGACATGGATGCTAGAAGTTAGCTCAGTGGCTGCAGAAGCCAAGCTTGAGATAGATTTTGCCGAGCATTACAAAACATCATCCTTATATCAGTAAGTTAAAACCTAATATTCAAAGCTAAGATCATTCTCAACATTATACTCAATTACAATTGTTTTTTGATGTTAGACAAAACAAGAATCTTGTAAAGGAACTAAGCACACCGCCACAAGGAGCAAAAGATCTCTACTTCTCTACGCGGTTCTCACAATCATTGTTAGGACAATTCAAATCTTGTTTGTGGAAGCAGTGGATAACATATTGGAGAACTCCTGACTACAATCTATCCAGGTTTTTCTTTACATTAGTTGCAGCTCTCATGGTCGGATCAATTTTCTGGAAAGTTGGCACTAAAAGGTTTGTTCAATGACTAATACAAGCATCATGAAATCGAATATCAGAGTTCGTACTTACATAAACTCTATATCAATTTTTTTGTACAAATAGGGACAATGCGAATGATCTTACAAAGGTTATTGGAGCAATGTACGCTGCGGTTTTATTCGTGGGGATAAATAATTCCTCATCAGTCCAACCGCTAGTAGCCGTGGAACGAACTGTTTTCTATAGAGAGAAAGCTGCTGAAATGTACTCTGCTTTACCTTATGCCCTAGCACAGGTGAGCTTAAACTAGAACCTTTTTAGTTACTTGGTTCTCAAGAAACCTTGACGAGTAGTAATTATCTAAAACTTTTCAATGGTTTCAGGTGGTATGCGAAATACCGTATGTGATGATCCAAGCTACGTATTATACACTAATTATATACGCAATGATGTGTTTCGAATGGACAGTAGTCAAATTCTTTTGGTTTTTCTTCGTATCGTTCTTCTCCTTCCTCTACTTTACATACTATGGGATGATGGCAGTTTCCATTACTCCGAACCAGCAAGTCGCAGCTATTTTGGCTGGAGCTTTCTACGGACTTTTCAACCTCTTTTCTGGTTTTGTCATCCCTAGACCGGTTAGTTTCAGTTACTTTCTTCGCAAGAAATCTTAAACCCTAAGGATTTTTTTTTTATTCTTTTGTAAGTTGTGTAACTTTCCTGCAGAGAATTCCGAAATGATGGGTATGGTATTACTGGATCTGTCCAGTGGCTTGGACTGTCTACGGATTGATTGTTTCGCAGTATGGTGATGTGGAGGATACGATTAAAGTTCCGGGTATGGCAAATGATCCTACGATTAAGTGGTACATTGAAAACCATTATGGATACAATGCTGATTTCATGGGCCCTGTTGCTATTGTGTTAGTGGGCTTCACTCTCTTTTTTGCTTTTATGTTCGCTTTCTGCATAAAAACGCTCAACTTCCAACACAGATGAAGAAGGTTCGGACTTCAGAAGTTATATGCGTTTGATACATTTTTTTGGTATAATGCATAGATTTTTATAAAAACTTTAATTTATGAAAACGCTAGAAAAAGGTAGATCATGAAAAGTGTGAGCTTGTTCAAATTTCAATCACATTTTGTGGCCACTAAAGAATATATGTATGTAGTATACATGTCAAAATCTCATAATGAAAACGTTCATTGTGTAATAACCACATGTTTTTTTGTAATATGTTGATAGACCTAACAAGTGGATTGAGATAAAATTAGTAGTTTATTGCGTTTAAGGACAAATTTTGGTTAAATAATATTACCCTCACTTCTTATCTCAATTATTTGGATATTAGAGATGAGGTGACTAGTAATGAGTATACTTTTTCTAAGGAACCCTGCACATGTATATCGATCTATCTACCTGCCATTTATATAAAACAAGTTGAGGAAATAAAAAAGAAGAGGAAGAAATTATGACAAGGGTTATTAATATATGAAAACTTGTTCAAACCTCCATCACATTTCGTGCCAAATAAAGAACTATATATATGTGTGTAATACGCTTTGTGAGATATTATCCAATCTATTTAAATCAAGACCACTTGGTCCAATCTCATATTGAAAACGTGCATCTAGTAAGACCACGTGTTTCTTCTAACTTATAGATAGATCGCGTAACAAGTGGGTTGAAATGAAGCGTTTCGGGACAGATTTAGGTTAAATAATATTATCCTCACATCTTATAATCAATCATCTTGGTTTATCAGAAAATGAATTTGTCGGTAACATTGTTGGTAATAAAAAATTTTATCCTAAACAAAGAAAGAAACGATACAAATTCGTTGTTTTGTCATCAAATAAGAATTTCCAGGTAAGATAAATAAAATAAAAGCTTATAATAGTAATTAAAAACACGAAGTCAACGTACGATCCACCATAATCCTCTCCTCTTTCAAAGACAAAAAACCTAAATTACCCTTACCTTCTTCTTTCCATAAGAAATCAAAACCAAGTCCTCATCTTTTTTTTCTTTCCATGGTTGCAATTACTCTTCTCTCTATCTAATCTTCTCAAATTTTGTGTATACGCAAGAACATAATTTTACAAAGCATTTATTACAACAAAAAGGTTTCGTTTTTTGTTTTGTTTGTTTGTTTGTGTCTTGTGCAAATGACTCGTAGGTGTTCGCATTGTAGCAACAATGGACACAATTCACGCACGTGTCCAACGCGTGGTGGTGGCACGTGCGGTGGTAACGGAGGAGGTGGAGGAGGATCTTGCTCCTCCGCCGTGAAGCTATTCGGCGTGAGGTTAACGGATGGGTCGATTATTAAAAAGAGTGCGAGTATGGGTAATCTCTCAGCATTGGCTGTTGCGGCGGCGGCGGCAACGCACCACCGTTTATCTCCGTCGTCTCCTCTGGCGACGTCTAATCATAATGAATCTCCGTTATCGGATCACGCGCGTTACTCTAATCAACAACACGAGGGGTATTTATCTGATGATCCAGCTCATGGTTCTGGTTCTATTAATCGTCGTGGTGAGAGGAAGAGAGGTAAAGAAAGCGACTTTACATTTTAAATATTTCCAATTTTTATAATCTATTGTTGTTAATGTGAAAATCTTGATTCGTTTGATTGCAAATCCATAGCAAAGTTTTGAACTTTTAGAATTGAAATTGCTCTGTTTTTGAATGGTTTGTGAATGATATTGTTGAAGTTTAAGTGTATGGGTCATGTGTTTGAAGATGAATGGTTTAGGGAATTTAAATGTGATATGGTTTGATTTTATAGGTGTTCCTTGGACTGAGGTGGAACATAGGCTATTCTTAGTTGGTCTTCAGAAACTAGGGAAAGGAGATTGGCGAGGTATTTCAAGAAACTATGTAACTTCAAGAACTCCTACACAAGTGGCTAGTCATGCTCAAAAGTATTTCATTCGTCATACTAGTTCTAGCCGTAGAAAAAGACGGTCTAGTCTTTTCGATATGGTTACAGATGAAATGGTTTGTACCATTCTCATGATCTCTTTATGATTTTGTAACGGTCTATGGAATT
The DNA here is from genome assembly GCA_028015245.1 of Cardamine occulta. Classification (NCBI taxonomy): domain Eukaryota; kingdom Viridiplantae; phylum Streptophyta; class Magnoliopsida; order Brassicales; family Brassicaceae; genus Cardamine; species Cardamine occulta. Next base: position 14,399,706 of record CM051371.1, on the reverse strand, counting down.
CTTGTATTGAATATTGAACATCTCCTCTGTTTTGTTTCCTTTAGGTTACCGATTCATCGCCAACACAAGAAGAACAAACCTTAAACCATTCTTCTCCAAGCAAGGAACCCGAAAACAAAAGCTACCTTCCTTCACTAGAGCTCTCACTCAATAACACTACAGAATCTGCAGCGGTCATAGCCACAGCGCAACCTCATGAAAAATCTGAAGAAGCCATTGAACCATCAACACAAATGCTAGTCCCGGGCGGCTTCTTTCCTCCTTGTTTTCCAGTTACTTATACGATTTGGCTCCCTGCGACTTCCACTTCACTTCAGGAAACAGAACATTCCTTAGAAGCTGAGGCTTATTCGCAGCAGCATCAAGTCCTAAAACCAAAACCTGGATTTGCTAAAGAAAGTGTGAACATGGAAGAGCTGGTTGGTATGTCTCAGCTTAGTATAGGAATGGTGACAAGACATGAAACTGAAACTTCTACTTCTCCTTCTCCGTTATCTTTGAAACTTATAGGAGAGCCTTCAAGGCCATCGGCGTTTCATTCAAATGGCTCGGTTAATGGTGCAGATTTGAGTAAAGGCAACAGCGCGATTCAAGCCATTTGAAAAATCTTGTTGGTGAGTTAAGTATGAAGAAAGAAGACCTTGACCGGATTAAACCAGAGGATTGTTCCTGGTTTAGGACGAAACCAATCATGCCATAAGCCCCATTAGAGAACAAAGTACTTACAAAGAGAAAGAAAAAAAACAGAGTAAACTGTAACAATAGATTTTACCAAACAGTTAAAACACGTTTCTCAGCATTACGTTATACTTTCGTAAGACAAGCTTAACTTACAATGATACCCCTCATATTTAATGTTTAACATTTTTATTATTATTTAGAGATCAGATAATATAAAATGTTACAATCAAATATTTATTGCTACCGTGCGAACGTATCTACTGTTAGTTGTTCGACTCGAACATTAAATTGGATGGATATAAGCAAAAAAAAGAAGAGAGTATTTGTTCTTTGGTGTGAAGCTGCTTTCACCAATAAGACTGAAGAGAGAGAGAGACAGAGAATCAATGCTGCATTGGGAATAATTTCATTTAAAAAAAAAAAAAACCAAAAGGGACCCTAAAATAGAATTTAGTAAATGATTGCAGTTGTGCCCCGTAAGTTCATAAAAAAATATTCCAAACGAGCCACTCTCTAATGCTAAAACAGTAAAATGTGTCAACATTTCTCTAAATGTGTATTCATTCACACTAACTTGACCTCTTTTATTTATATTCCTTTCTTGTGCTTCAATCTACCGTCTCTTTCGCTTCTCGAATGACCCTGTACGGATTTTATATTTGGAATTATGTTTTAGTTATTTAATGATTTATCAGTACGCGGTTGTGTCTACAATGAATTAACTAAGCCTTTATAAAATGGTGGTATGAGTCTAAATTGTGTTTAGCTAAGCTAAGTCCTAAGTGTGAGAGAAGAGAACGGAGAATAAGATGATCCCAAAGAGTTATAAGAACACAGCCAAAATCGTGTTTGTAGAAGGACTCTTCACTTCATATTTGTTTCAAACCCTCCATTAAGTGGTCACTCAAATGCTTGTGCGTTTTAACATTCAATAAAACATGAATCAGTTAATTTTTCTCATGAAAGTATAATACCCAAACCATCTAACTACACCAAAGCGATCGACAAAACATATGTTATCAAGAACAAGTTTCTAAAATATATATATAATATGAGTTTGTTTTTTTTTTCTGATAGATCCTATCGGCTGTCCGGTCAGCTACGAGTAAGAACGCACCGAGATGCTATAGAGTGGACTGGTTGCCACCCTATCTAACTCTAGTTTGGGATGCCTTCTGACTAGTGCCAGGGGGTAGCCAGACCACCTGCATTTTTGGCTACCAAATAAACCAATTGGACTTTCGGCCCAACTGACAGACTTCCCAACAAAATGATGTTTATTAGCGAGGGAGAAAGATCGAATCCAGGTTTGGAAGTTTGCTTGATCGGGTCTTTGGTATGTTTGGTTCTGTTACATCGCCTCTTCGGAACCATAAGTAGATGCAATCATGAGTTCATGCTATTTAATTAAGTACTAAATGCATGCAAATATGCGATCTGAATAATAGAATGCACATAATATTAAATAAAGAGAACAAGCAAAACATGCAGAAGCAGAACTGTTGGAAGAAACACATTAATGGACCAAATGCTAAATAAGATCATAGTTATCAAATTTCAATTAATTGTTTTCGTAGCACTTGACTGACTAACATTTATTTTTCATACATAATTGTTTAGAGTGATATAAACTAAAACTAACCCATAGAAAAATTGTATGAAAAATTCCAGCTGATTCAAAGGTCATTACTCAAAGGATATATATATTAATAATGATTGTTTCTCTTTCAACTTTCACCCACAACAGCGACTCAAAACTTGATAGTATTTCTAGTTGGGATGAGTAAATGAAATTGGATATTAACATGTTATGTCGGAAGACGGTTCCCTTTGATTTAACATAATCTCATCTTTATTTTTAATATATATATTTTTGTCAAAACATCTCTATTTTTAATATACTTTATGAATATAATTAGTCGCTATCGGCCTATTTATTTAGTTTCTAATACTTGTATAGGATTATAGCTTTTGGGGGAAGGGGGTGTGGGGGAATCATGTTCATAATATCGCGGAGTGTAATTATTCATGAAAGTGATAGAGGATAAAAATAAATGTGTTTAGCATATACTTTATATAAGATGGATGATAGATGATTGAAGTTACGGCTTTCAAATAACTTGATGTTTTTGAAGTTGAGAAGACATACTTATAAGGTAATCACTAATCAGTACAATTAAAAGGAAGAAAAACAATATATGTTTCCGTGTCGACATGTAAAATTTTAACGAGTCATCTTCAATCACAAACAGTCAACATTGTGGCCTTTTTAAGAAACATTTGGTTCAAATTAATTAGATGCTAATAGCTACTTGTAATAACTTTAGCAGCAAAATATCTCGCGCGCATCATGCATATCCAACAAAAAAATCTCAAGAAAACTTTCGGAAGAATATCTATAATTTTTAAAATCAATTAAACAACTATTAATCTTCAATCATATGGAACTAATAGTGGACCAAGATAGCCTTCTAAAGCAAGATGAGACAGCAAGCAATAATAAAACTTATATTCTAAACCCACTTGCACCCAAAAATATGTAGTAGACAAGTCTCTATGTGAGATTGGTTTGGTGGGCGGAGGAATAAATAAAGCTGGAAATGTTGTACATGATCAATCCCTCTCTTTTCTATAATTCGATCTCACGATGCTTGTCTGAGAGAGAGATGGAACAAATTATGCTGTATTGATAAAAAGATCTCTTCTGTCTTTGTGTCAATCATTTATATCGCACTTGTTATGTTCTCTCTACTTTTGGTTCAGTTTTTCCTTTTTAGATACTTGTTCCTTATTTCTAATAACAGAAATTTATGGTTTATTTTTCTTTGGACATATGTATCTTATTCTCTTTCTCTCTCTTTTCCTTTCACACAAATTAGAAGTAGGAAACGCACGCATCCGCACAAGCACTTGTCTTTCCTTGGCACACAACATCCTCTTATCTGCACAAGTACACCTTCAAATCTTGGTTGTTTTTTAAATGGTAGAGTAATTTGGAATTCAAATTCAAAGTAATTTTTCAAGATTTGTTGCAGCGCTTAAAGAAAGAACATATCAAATATAAATCTATCTATGTCTTGACCATGATTATAACCTCAACTGTGTTTAATTTTGTTGTTGTTATATGTTTATCACAAGATGTAATATGTATAACTCTAAAACCAGCTACGTTGTATAGTATGTTCTTTTTGATAAAAGTGTTTGTATTATGGACCAAGTATAGTATTTGTATATATATGCACCCAATCAAAGTCGATCCATACTTTTTAATGGTAGTTACAATAGCTTTCTTTCTAAATAATTAATTGAATTTATCTGATTTTTTTCTTTTTTAAGAGCAAATTTATCCGATTTGTTGTTGAAAATAAGTTCAAATTTGCATAAATATTTGTACTAAGGAGGTGCCCATTTTATTTAAGAAAATATGAAATAATATTTTATATTTATGTTCTCTGTTGTCAATAAAATTAAGAAACTTATGGGGAAAAAGCATGTGAAGTAAAATTTTATTTTTACCGTAAAATATAGCTAGTATTAATAAACTATTACAGTGCTAGTTCCAACATTTTTTCTTAGAACTTTTTTATTTTGCCCATTTATACACAGTTTGAATGTTGCGGACTTGCAGGTGAAAATGGTACTATGAAAATCAGAGATTGACGACAGTAGAAATACCAAAAAGATAAAAGATAATGATATCAAAGAAAACTTTGTGAAAACATGGATAAAATATTCAGTAATTAATCAAGACAAAAATGGTCATATTATTTGTTGAGAATATATTTCTCTTGAGTTGTATACTTCTTTTCAAATAAGAACTATTCTTTTTCACTTTCAGAAAAATTCTTGTCCAAATACATTTTACTAGTACATTTTGCCTCCATTTCTAAAGATGTGTTGTATCGTAATTAACAACGTTTAGCTTTTAGGTTCTAAATTCGAATTTTACCTGTTTCTATGATGTACGTTATTAAATTGTATTAGATCTATTCGCAATTCATGAGATCCTTTGATTAATTTATTAATTTGTAAGCAATTCAATAATACTTTTATAAATCGGGCATCCACACATGCAGTAGGTTTCTTCATAATGGATTCTACTATTAACTAAACAATCTACTTTTTGTGAAAGGACTAAACAATCTACATTGAGTAATTCTCATATATATATCTTGAAATCTCATATTCAAAACTTAAACATGATCAATGTACATATGTAAAACTTATAGCAAGACACATATCATCTGTATACAGCCACATATTAAAATTTATATAAAAGTATATTGAGAAATGCATCCATTTGTTATCGAAATAAGCTGATAATAGCGAATACACGTTTCCTTTTTTTTTTTCTTTTTTTTTGTAGTAACAGATTCGTGTCACTTACGTTGCAGGTTCCCATCATTTTTATAAATATTCTCTTCTCTTTCTACTTTCTCTTTTTTTTGATGTAATATGAAATTATTTTTATATTCTATATTTCCCTATATATATCTCAGATGTCCACCGTTTCAGTATTGCAGTGGCACTCGAAGTACCTACGAAAAAAAAAATTGTTTGATTTTTCTCACTTATTGGTAAAATTTTCTCGAGATTTATACAAAAATGCAGAGGCAAGTGGCACTCATTAAGCAATCCCTCTTTGATCAGGTTTTTAAGTGTTCTTTCTTAGTGTTTTGTCTAGGATATATGTTTGTACTAGTTGTGAATATCTTTTAAGAGAATAGAAAATGAATTAATTAAAAGATAAAATGCAAAAATGCATGCAGGGAATAGAAAATGAATTAATTAAAAGATAAAATGCAAAAATGCATGCAGGGATACCTCGACGAACAATTCATGGCATTAGAAGAGCTCCAAGATGATGCAAACCCTAATTTTGTTGAAGAAGTTTCCGCATTATACTTCAAAGATTCAGCTCGATTAATCAACAACATTGACCAAGCTTTGTGAGTAACTTTATGATTTAATTACTTTTGCATAAATATTTGCGATTTTCTAATTATTTTAACAATGCAGGGAAAGAGGATCATTTGATTTTAATCGTCTGGATAGTTACATGCATCAGTTTAAGGGAAGCAGCACGAGGTTATTTCCCCTTAATTTTGATAAAATTGAATACTATTCTAATAAAACCGTAAATAAATAATTGTACTTATAGAAATAGGAAGCATTGAGGACTTAAAACGTGAAAGAGTGTAACAGAAAAGCATATTAAATTACTTCAATTTTCATTCATGATTCAATGACAGAATTTATTTGACTTAAAATAATTTCATTTTCCGATCAAAGTTAGCAATGCTAGCTGTCAAATACTATAGTTCTCAAATTAATTAAATAATTGACAAAATGTTGCAATTTTTTGTAGCATTGGGGCGAATAAGGTGAAAGCTGAGTGCACTATGTTTAGGGATTACTGCAGAGCTGGAAATGCTGAAGGGTACTTTCGTCTTTACTATTACACCTCCATGCTTCTCATTTCTGAATTCTGAAGGCATAATATAAACTCGTGGGGTCAAAATGAAAATTCATAAAAATATGGGATTAAAATTGCAGCAATCTGCTGAACCTTGAACTTTTGGTTTAATTACTTTTCGACGGCCTAACTATTTTTTAACATACCTGCGACGAGCGTAGATGCTTGAGGACGTTCCAGCAGCTGAAGAAAGAACACTCCACGTTGAGAAAGAAACTTGAACATTATTTCCAGGCAAGTCAATGATCAACTATGCTTAAATTTTTAATAAATCATATAATCATGCATGTGATTAGTACATTAAATACATTTTGTTATAGTACTAAGTTTTTAAAAATTATTTACCCAAGTTCATTTTTGAAATGAATCAGTTGGCTAGACAGGCGGGGCCTAAGGAGAGCACGAAGGCCCAAGTAAGAGAAAGGGACATAAATGAGGAATCGTTGGCGAATTTTGTAGATAACTTTAATAAATAGTTCCTCTTTTATTTTTATTATTACAATGTACTACGTTTAAAAGAAGATCTTGGATTTTAATATTATCTAATAAACTGTCCAAACTTCTTTATGTATTTTTGGCTTCCAATAATAACGGTAAACAGAAAAGAGTAGACCAAGAAAATGATTTTATCGATTTAATGATGAATGAATGTCTTGATGACAAACAAAAAAACAAGAAAAGAACAAATGTTTAAAACGAATGCATTGCCTTATTTGGTTTGTTCTAGACACCACCGTTTGTCCCAGACACCGTCAAAACCTTAATATTTTGACCTATTTATTTCATTATTTTAAGACAAATTGCAATTTAGAATCTAGTCTCTACTAGTATACTGATTAATAATTATTAAAATATACATATATACAAGGCTATCGAAAACATTCATTAATTTGCTATAAGAATCTAATGTTGTAATACTTCCCTAGTTAATTACTCTTAATGTCCTATATTTTTCATACGATGGGATAATCTAAACTGCTATATATTTAGGAGGTGTTATTGGTTATGTGATTTTTAAAGAATTATAAGTTTTTCAAAGTTCAATCTTGAATTACAAATATTCTATTAAAGAATTATGTATTATTATTCAATATTTATAAAAAATTGTTAAAAATTATGTGTTATTAGATTAATGATAAATTTAACTAACGTTTTGATTAGACTAAAATTTATTAAAGTTAAGTGTTATTGGTTAATTGATTTTAAAACTTTTTTTCATGTAAAACAACTTTAGAAACTTTTAAAATACTATTTGTTAGGTTGATATTCTCAGAAAATTTTGGTGACAATATATAAAATATTTTAAATACTCAAAATTTTTATAAAATTTTATAATTCTAATAATCATTATAATTGTACATAAATCTCAAATCAATAACACCTTCTTAGACTTTATAATGCGTGGAAAATAATTCCACTGCGTAGAAATAAATTAAACGTTTATTGCAGTGTAAAGGGTCCACTATTAATTTATTACAGGCTACAGAGTAACGCTGACTCGTAGAAGACTTTTAGACCCGGAAGAAGAAAAACTGAAAGCCTAATAGTATGGACTATGGAGATGTGTTGTCTTCTTTCAAACTACTCCCTCTCTTTCATTAGATATTTTAGGTAAAAGCCAAAATTTAATAAACTAATTAATTTAGTATTTTGATTCTTTTTTTGTTCTACATTAAAAACATAATTTAAAATCTAATTAAATACAAGTTGGTCAATGATAAAATATATATAGACAGCAGAATGCAAATAGTCATAAAAATTATATTAATTTAATATTTTGCATTGACAGGTTATAAAATATCCAGAACATTTGAGATAGTGATGAAAATATATATATATATATATATATATATATATATTTCTAAAACCTCATTAAATTGAAACAGAGAAAGTATTTATGAATTAATTAAATTCTGAAGCGACGTGAAACAACTCTCATTTATTAGCGGAGCTATATCTCACCCACTCTCATCTTCCTTATTTCAACACAGATCAGATCTTATTTATGGCATCCATGTGCACATTTTTCCATTAAAAGGTAAATTTCCTTTATAAAATTAGCTATAAACTAAGACTATTTCTAATGGTTAGAAACTCATTGAAGTTCTAACAAATTTAAATAATAATATTTTTAGTATAATTTAATTAAATAAGAAAAAGAAAACAATTTAATAAATGAAAGATAAGTGTAGAATTTCTCTTAATAACCTATTAAATGGGGTTTATAAATAAAAAATTTTAGATATAAATTCTAAATTCTCTCTCACACACACTTTTTACTTTTTTTTATTAATAAAAAAGTTTAGAACTTTTTTTTTAAAACCTCCATTGGGGGTACTCTAAATTAAAATAAAATAAAACAGGTGGTTCAGTTTTTTCAACGAATCAAAATGGTTTGGAAAATATTGAATACGAGAGGGAATTCAGAGACACAACATATATTAATGATAACCCCTAACCTCTTAGTGACACACTGTGTGAGTGAGCCGGCCCTTCCCTAAAGCATATAAAGCATTTGCTTGGGGCCACCGTTTAAATACAAATTTATTGAGGCCATATTTGAAAATTCCAAGTTGGTGTAGAGGCATAGATTTGCAACATTTTTTTGCCTTTTAAAGTCCTTATCCGAAACATAGATCGTGTCTACATTTGTCATCTCTTCTGATTCTTTATTTTATGGTTTCCATTTTCTTCTTTTAAGTGTCATTTTCTTTTATCATATTTATTTCTCACAACATACTAATGATATTTTAATACTATTTTCTTTTCTTCACCATTTTAAAATTTGAAATTTAAATATTGACCGTAAGTAACCAGTAACTATACAAATAATATAAAACCAGCCAAAACATATAGTAGTTTATTATAAGATCACATTTTTTGGTTGCATTATACAAATAAAACTTAATTTGTATTTAGTACTTTGTTATAATTGTATGATTTCTTCAAACATGTTTTATATGGAAAATTAAAATATGTATACGTACAAACGAAGGCCACGTATTCGCTATTTTTCTTTAGGCCTCGGAACTATTACAACCCCTCTGTGTGTAAGTGTAACCTTCCTCTATATATATAAACCAAAGTCCATATAACCCTTTCACAATCACAGAGACCAAAGCAAAAATGTATCATCTCACGACGCCGTGTTCGCTTCTCCTTTTGGTCTCTACCCTCTCCATTCTCCAAACTTCATTTTCTCAAGACATTCCAACAACTGTTTTTCCTGCAATCATTACATTCGGTGACTCCGAAGTCGATGTCGGAAACAACAACTACCTTTCGACCCATTTCAAAGCTGATTATCCTCCTTATGGCCGTGATTTTGTTACCCACAAACCCACCGGCCGTTTCTCTAACGGCAAACTAGCTACGGACATTATTGGTAATAGCTCTTTCTTGTGACCTAAGGTATCTTTTTTTTTTAAGCTCTCTTTGAAGTTGTTTGTAAATGATGTGCTATTTCTTCTGTTACAGCTGAGACTCTAGGGTTCACAAAATACCCACCAGCTTATCTAAGTCCCGAAGCTTCAGGCAAGAACCTTCTCATTGGTGCTAATTTTGCTTCTGCAGCTTCAGGTTACGATGACAAATCTTCTCTTAAGGATGTGAGTGACTGTTCTTTCTTCTGATACGTTTCTCCTTTGTTTTACTTTTATCTATTGAGCTTTTGTTCTTTTTTTCGGCAGCACGCGATCCCATTGTCTCAGCAAGTTGTGTATTTCAAGGAATACAAGAGCAAGCTCATAAAAGTTGCTGGAAGCAAACAAGCTGATTCGATCATAAACGGAGCAATCTATCTCTTAAGTGCAGGAAGCAGCGACTTTGTTCATAACTACTATGTGAATCCTCGGCTTTTCAAAGCCTACACTGTTGATCAGTATGGATCTTTCCTTATCAATAAATTCTCTACATTTATCAAGGTAACATTTTATCTTCCCTTTGTCTCTTTTTTTTTTTGGTTAACTTCTGTTTGATTGTGAGTCTTTGTGGATGCAGCAAGTGTATGAGATTGGAGCAAGAAAGATCGGTGTGAATTCTCTGCCTCCAACGGGTTGTCTTCCAGCTACAAGAACCCTTTTTGGTTCCCATGAACAAGGCTGTGTTCAAAGACTCAACATAGATGCACAAAATTTCAACAAGAAGCTTAACGCAGCTGCTTCAAAGCTCCAGAAGCAATATTCTGGTCTTAAGATTGTTGTCTTCGACATCTACACTCCACTCTATGATCTTGTTCGGAACCCTTCCAAATTCGGTAAGTCACACAAATAATATATTGTTGCTGATTTGCTTTAAGATAATCCATTGACGCAATCTCATCTTCTTCTTTTTTTTCTTTTTTTTGGCTAACAGGATTCACGGAAGCAAGAAAAGGATGTTGTGGAAGAGGAACAGTTGAGACAAGTTCACTTTTGTGTAATCCAAAATCGTCTGTGATATGCTCCAATGCAACTCAGTATGTGTTCTGGGATAGTGTTCATCCCTCTGAAGCTGCCAATGAGATTATTGCCAATGCTTTAATTGGACAAGGCTTCTCTCTCGTTGGTTGATTCTCTTAAATATTTTCTCTTTCCAAAATCACTGTTCCTATCAAGATTTAAGTCTTGCATTTGTTTATCTTCGTATTATTTATAAATCCACCACTATTTATTAAAAATGAACTGAAACCTACTTCAGGAAAAGTAACCAAATGTTGACAACACTTCATACCAAAAACTATATACAAACTCCATGTGCATGCATGTTCTTTTTATACGAAAACAAAATGATTAAAAGGCTCTAAAGTTTGGCTACCCTCATCCTTAAAAGACCAGTTTCTGTTTAGCAGCACTTATCTTTTCTGCTTGAGAGGAGCAAAAATCTCAAGAAAAGTACTATTTGTAATAACTTTTTTTTTTTGAGGCAAAAGAACTACTTGTAATAACTTTAGTAGCAAAAAATCTCAAGAAAACTTTCGGAAGACTATATCTATATTTTTAAAATCAAGTAAAAGCATACTACTCTTTTAAGTTTCAATCATGGAACTAATAGTGGAACAAGGTAGCCTTCAAAAAATCAGAAGACTGATTTTGTCTTGAGTAGGCAATGCATGGATCTAAGTTATATAATTTAAAGCTAAACCTAGCATATAGTCTATATATATAGAGAACTGAAAACTAAATCACTACATATTTTCTCCGAACGAGATAGTTATTCATTTATACCAGAGATGATAAATAAGAGTTCATGATAATATAAGACTAGAAAGCCTTGAAGCTTAGAAATAGACAAAATATTATACGAAAGAGTTTTAAAATACAAAATAAATGATATTTTTGAAGAAATTTACCCTGATTGATATTTTGAAAAGAATAATAATAAAAAATAAATTTACAAAATTTTTATTAAGTCATCATTTTTTATTAGAACTTTATATTTTATAACAAAAGGAAAAAACAGAGAAATAAATATTTGATTTGGTGACAATGGAACAATAAAAAAAGGGTATATATAAGTTAGTGTTAAGAACTAAATTGTGATGTATATATATATATATATATTCCTTTTTCTTAAAGTGTTACCGTTGTTAGTACCGCCAATTCTTCATATTAAAGTGATATACTATTTACCGTTGTGATATGGGATACCAATCAAACATTCAAACGATATAGCTACCGAGTTTTGCTAGATTAATTTGATCATCACTTGTGTTTTTACGATGTTTAAACATCACAATTGTTGCATGACTTTTTTTTCTCAATCTTTTGGTATAGTGTATGGTATTTGTTGTAACAGGGAAGGTTGGAATTAAGGAGAATAATCGAGATGAGACAGCCAGCAATAATAAAACTTATATTCTAAACCCACTTCCACCAAAAAATATGTAGTAGATAAGTCTCTATGTGAGATTGGTTTGGTGGGCGGAGGAATAAATAAAGCTGGAAATGTTGTACATGATCAATCCCTCTCTTTTCTGTAATTCGATCTCTCTATCCTTGTCTGAGAGAGAAGGAACAAATTATGCTGTATTCATAAAAACGTCTCTTCTCTCTTTGTGTCAATCATTTATATCGCACTTGTTATGTTCTGTACTTTTGGTTTAGTGTTATGTTCTGTACTTTTGGTTTAGTTTTTCTTTTTTAGATAATTGTCCCTTATTTCCAGTAACAGAAATTTATGGTTTGTTATTACTCTCTCTTTCTTTTCTTTTCACGTATCTTAGAGCATTTTCAATGGTTATATCCACTATGGGTGTCTTAATAAATAGTAATTTTAAACAAAATTTAAAAAAATACTCTTCTTTTCTCTCTTTTCCATAGTATTTTAAGTTTATATTAAAAAAATTTGGAAAGACACCAAAAATATAACCATTGGAGATGGTTTTATCCTCCGTTAACTTAATATTATTTATTAATTATTTGGAAAAATAAATTAGAAGTAGGAAAGGCACGCATGATCCGCACAAGCTGGCCTTTCCTAGGCACACAATATGTTCTTTTTGATAAATGAAAGTTAATTTGTAGTATTTTTAGGATGGACCAAGTATTGTACTATTTGTGGAAAAAGTCACTTACGTTGTAGGTTCCCATCATTTTGCAAATTAATATTCTCTTCTCTTTTCTACTTCTCTACTTTTTTAGGTAATATGAAATCATTTTTATATTCTATCTTTCCCTATATATATTTCAGATATCGCCGTTTAAGTATTCCATTGCCACTCGAATTACCTGAAATAAAAAAAAGAATTATTAATTTGATTTTTCTAGCTTATTGGTAAAAATTTATACAAAAGGCAAGAGGCACTCATTAAGCAGTCCCTCTTTTATCTATTGAGCTTTTTTTTGTTCTTAGTGTTTGTGTAGTATATATGTTTTTACTTGTTCTGAAATAACAGAAAATGCATACAGGGATATATACCTCGACGAAATTCATGAAGTTAGAAGAGCTCCAAGATGATGCAAACCCTAATTTTGTTGAAGAAGTTTCCGCATTATACTTCAAAGATTCAGCTCGATAAATCAATAACATTGACGAAGCTTTGTGAGTAATTTTTTTTTGGTGCATAATTTTTCGCGGTTTTCTAATTATTTTACAATGCAGGGAACGAGGACCATTTGATTTCAATCGGTTGGATAGTTACATGCATGAGCAGCACGAGGTGATTTCCCCCTGAATTTTGATAAATCGTTGTACTTATAAAAATGGAAAGCAAACGTGAAAGAGTGTAACAGAAAAGCATAGTTAAATTACTCCAATTTTCATTCATGATTTAATGACAGAATTTACTTGACTTAAAATAATTTCATTTTCCGATCAAAGTTAGCAATGCTAGCTGTCAAATACTATAGTTCTCAAAGTAATTAAATAATTGACAAAAAGTTGCGACAAGCGCAGATGCTTGAAGACTTTTCAACAGCTGAAGAAAGAACACTCCACGTTGAGAAAGAAGCTTGAACATTAATACTCTGTAGGTAAGCCAATGATGATCAACCATGCTTAAATTCTTAATAAATCACATTATTATGTGATTTATACATTAATACCTTTTGTTATACTAAAATTTTTAGAATTATTTACCGAAGTTTATTTTTGAAATGAAACAGTTGGCTATACAGGCGGGGCCTAAGGAGACAGCACGTAGGCCAAGTAAGAGAAAGGGACATAAATGAGGAATCGTTGGCGAATTTTGTAGAAATTTTTAATAAAATAGTTCCTCTCTTATTTTTATTATTACAATGTCTTACGTTATACGTAAAGAAGATCTTGGATTTTCATATTATCTAATAAACGGTCCAAACTTCTTCATGTATTTTTCCCTTATATGGCCATTTTTCTTCTTAGAGTTTATATTTACGGTTATAACCTTTTATTCGTAACATTTTGGTTTTCAATAATAACAGTATACAGAAAAGACTAGACCAAGAAAATGCATTTATTGATTCTATGATAAATGTATTTACCTTCATGACAAAAACAAAAAAACAAAAAATGCATGGCCTTATTCGGTAATTTGTCCCAGACACAGTCGTTCAAAACTTATATTTTCATACGATGGAATAATCCAAACTACTATATATATATATATATGTATGGAAAATAATTCCCCAGTGCAGAGAAGTAAATCAAACCTTACTTTAAAAAGTCCACCATTTATCATACACTACATACAGAAACTACAGAGTGACGCTGCCTCGTAGAAGACTCGAAGTAGAGAAGCGCAATAAATTTATCTCCCCGAAGGGAAAATAAAAACAGAACAGCCTAATATTATGGAGATATTTACATAACTATTTACATAACTTAGATGTTATGTTCTTTATAATTTTCGAATCAATTAATTAATTAAAGTCTAAAGCGACGTGAAACCACTCTCATTTATGAGCCTAGCTATATCTCACTTACTCTCACAACCTCCATCTTCCTTACTTTAAAACACAGACCAGATCTTATTTATGGCATCCATGTGCACCTAAATTTTCTAATAAAAGGTAAATTTATTTTATAAAGTTATCTATATAAAACTAAATTAAAAAGAACAGGCTGGTTAAGTTTTTCCCACAAATCAAAATGGTTGGAAAAATAATAAATGCGAGAGAGAGAGCCAGAGAGTTCAGAGTTGACACACAATATTGAAGTAAATTAACTCCTAACCTCTTAGTCTTTGTGTCTTCTCTACATGTATATATATAAACCAAAGTCCTTGAAAATCTTTCACCATTCACATTTCACACACACCAAAGCAAAAATGGATCATCTCACGACGTCGTTTTGGCTTCTCCTTTTGGTCTCCATTCTTCAAATTTCATTTGGTCAAGACACTCCAACGACTCTTGTTCCTGCAATCATAACATTCGGTGACTCCGTAGTCGATGTCGGAAACAACAACTATCTTCCGACCCTTTTCAGAGCTGATCATCCTCCTTATGGCCGTGATTTTGCTAATCACAAACCCACCGGCCGTTTCTGTAACGGCAAACTAGCTACTGACATTACAGGTAAAACCTGTTCCTTGTGACCCAAGGTACCCTTGGAGATGTTTGACATTGATGTGTGTGTTTTCTTCTGTTGCAGCTGAGACTCTAGGATTCACTAAATACCCACCAGCTTACCTAAGTCCCGAAGCTTCAGGAAAGAATCTTCTCATTGGTGCTAATTTCGCATCTGCAGCTTCAGGTTACGATGAGAAAGCTGCTTATATGAATGTGAGTGACTGTTCTTTCTTGTGATATACGATTCTTCTTTTATCTGTTTGTTTTATCTCTTGAGCTTTTTGTTTTTTTGTCTGGCAGCACGCGATCACATTGCCTCAGCAAGTTGAGTATTTCAAGGAATACAAGAGCAAGCTCATTAAAATTGCTGGAAGCAAAAAATCTGATTCGATCATTAAGGGAGCAATCTATCTCTTAAGTGCAGGAAGTAGTGACTTTGTTCAAAACTACTATGTGAATCCTGTGCTTAACAAATTCCTCACTGTTGATGAGTACGGATCTTCCCTTATCGAGAACTTCTCTACATTTATCAAGGTAAACATTTTCCTAGGTTTTCCTCTGTTTTCAATTGCCAAAGACTAGAAGAAAGAGGAGCGATCATCTTTGATTGAATTTTGCAGCAAGTGTATAGCATTGGAGCAAGAAAGATCGGTGTGACTTCTCTGCCTCCAACAGGATGTCTTCCAGCTGCAAGAACCCTTTTTGGTTTCCATGAACAAGGCTGTGTTCAAAGACTCAACACAGATGCTCAAAATTTCAACAAGAAGCTTAACGCAGCTGCTTCAAAGCTCCAGAAGCAATATTCTGGTCTTAAGATTGTTGTCTTCGACATTTACACGCCACTCTATGATCTTGTTCAGAAACCTTCCGAATCCGGTATGTCACAAAATGGAAATGATAAAAATAAACATTTAAATCCTCTTTAAGATAATCCATTGACGCAATCTCATCTTCTTCTTTTTTTTTTTTTTTGGCTAACAGGATTCACGGAAGCAACAAAAGGATGTTGTGGAACAGGAACAGTAGAGACAACTTCGTTCTTGTGCAATGAGAAATCGTTAGGGACATGCTCCAATGCTACTCAGTATGTGTTCTGGGACAGTGTTCATCCCTCTGAAGCTGCAAATGAGATTCTTGCTGCTTCTTTACTTGGACAGGGCTTCTCTCTCCTTGGTTGATTCTCTTAAGTATTTATCTCTATCGAAATCGCTGTTTCTATCAAGATTTGAGTCCGACATTTGTTTATCTTTGTATTATGTATCAAACCACCACTATTTATTCAAAATGTATTGAAACTTACTACAAGAAAAGTGACCAAATGTTGGCAACACTTAATACCAGAAACTACATACAACCTCCCTGTGCATGATCGTTTTTACAAGGCAGAATGATTCACAGGCTAAACAGTAGTTGATCTAAAGATGTACAGATGGAAAGCTCTGGAAATCTATACGATGTCTAAGAGCAAAGCAGAGTAGTATTCTACTAAGTAGTGAGAAAGTTCATGCCACAGCAGCAGGGCCAGTGTTTTAAGAAGCTTCAATCAGTGAAATTTGCTTTCCTGATTTCTTTGCCTTCCCATTTGGTGTCAACACCAATGCTTTGTTTATAACCGATGTTGCTTTCAAGCATAGGTCAGCTTCTAAAGTTCGGCTACCCTCACCCTTAAAGACCAGTTTCTGTTTAGCACCACTCTTGGTAAAGGGATAAGCCTGCAGGAAAATATCAACTTAGAGATTAAAAAAAACTTTCAGCTGAGTATAATGAAAGATTCAGCACCACGTTGTTGTTAATCAAGGCATACCAGGTGTTTGTAGACCAAGTGCCCTGATCTTTTCTGCTTGAGAGGAGCTTGATCAGCTGGAACCTGAGTTATAAAATGAAATGTGAGTGATATTAATGCAAAGACAGGATCTGGATTTGTTTGAAGATGCAGAGAAATGCTCACGTAGGTGGTGATATTTTGGTGGCCAAACATTTGTGGTAACTGAGTGCCCACATAGTAATAAGATGTCCCAATATCGAATGGCTGCAAGTAACCATATGCGCTGGGCACAGATGGCATGACTGGCTGAGCTGGTGAGGGGACAGGAGGAACTTGCGTGTAATGGTGTGGTTGTCCATGAAAATATCGCTGCAACCTCTTGTGTCGATCTTCTTTGCGCTCAGCAACTCGAACAACAAGTGAATATCCATCAACTGAAAACCCTGTAAGGAGCAATAGTAATAGTAGTCCAGATTTAATCAGTGTTTATCAGCTTGGTGTAGTAGTAGAGCCAAGATAAGCTAAAGCAACTTTAGTTATAGTATACCATTGAGCTCTCTTTTAGCCTGTTTGGACTCTTCACTGTTAGAGAAACACACAAAGCCGAATCCTTTACTTTTGCCATTCTCATGACGCATCACTTTGGCTGAGACTATTTGCCCATAGCTTCCAAATATTTTCCGCAGCCTTGTTTCGTCCATTGATTCACTCAATTTCTTCACGTACAGATTGGACCATTCCACGTTAAACTTGGCATTAAAGTCGTCACTGTATTTTTGTTTCAGGATCTCCTTCCTTTCAGCTTTACTCTCAGCTTTTCCAACAAACAATTTCTTCGATCCTAATCGTGAAAAGAAAAGTTCTAAAATCAGAAACTCTAGCCTAATGACAATGTACTAAGTACCAGGTTCAGACAAGTTAGTAGAGTTACCAAGTTGTCGTCCATTGAGAGATTCCACAGCTTTCTTAGCGTTTTCTGGATGGCAGAAGTTGACAAATCCGAAACCTCTTGATCTTCCCATACCATCCCTCATAACCACAACACTAGAGACTCTCCCATACTGAGAAAACAGTCTATGTAGAATATCCTCTGTAACATTTTCGATCAGATTTTTCAAATAAACGTTTGTGAATTCTTGTTGTCCTGCCATAGCTGCTCTTTCATTCTTGTTGATAAACTTGGCAACAAACCTAAAGAAAGAAACACACCAAGTAAACAAAAAAACATTCAATTAATAAGAAATCATGTTTACAGTCACAAATGAATACAGTTAAGTTACAGTTTTTTGCCATCAACCATGGAGCCATGGAGAGCACTACGAGCAGCTACAGCAGATTGCTCAGTATCAAACTGAACAAAACCAAAACCTTTACTTTGGCCATTCTCTTCAGCGACTTTGCAAGAAAGTATTGTTCCAAAGGGGCTAAAGATTCGCTCTAAGCAACTGCTAGTGATGGAGCTGTTGAGATTCTTAACGAAGAGATTTCCGAAACCAGTACGACGACGGTACGAAAGATCCCTCTGAGACCACATTATTCGCATAGCCTTTCCCTTCAAATCAGTGTGGTTTAAGCAAGCCATAGCATTCGATGCTAAATCCAGAGAATCGACAATAAAAAGACTTATCAGAAGTGATTAATCAATCGCATGACACCAAGACTATACCTAAATCGGTTTCAATCGAACGAAGAACGATTGGGGAAACAAAGAAACAAAGAAACGAAACGAAACGATTGAAACATATGTATTCCCTTGTCTATCACCCTAAAGATTGAAACCAAGGCAACAAAAATCGGAGATTGAAGACGAAGAAACGAAACGATTAAAAAAGACGAAGTCTTGGTTACCGCTAAAAGGTGATTCGAAGTTGATGTAAGCGTAACACATAGATTTTCCGGTGACGGAGTTACGGCAAAGATGAGCGGAGACGACGGGAACAGTCAAAGAGAATTTGTGGATGAGATCTTCCTCCGTCACGTCTGGGCTAAGATCACCAACGTAAAGCGAAGTAAACCTTGAGGAATGCTGGTTTCCTAACGCCTGCGTTTCCGATTTCACCATCGCCATTGTTGTTTCGTAACTCTTCTCTATCTCTCTGGTCTAGGGTTGAATCAATGGAGGTGAGTAGCTTTTTCTAAGAAAATGACGAAGTGAAGTGGAAGAAGCAGAGAGGTGTGTATATATATACACATATACATATGTACATATCGTTCCGTTATAACCGTAATGATAGCGAGTGAGCAGCATACACTCACTCGCAAAAGTCGGCTGTACGATATTTATACGGAGGCACACGCGCCGCGAATATAGCTCACTATCAACTCGCGTTATTTTCTTCATCCCAAAGTTTTTGATTGCCTAATTTTTTTTGTATCAAGAGATAGCGCAATTGAGCAATTGCACCATATGAATTATGAATTTTTAAATTAAATTAAGGATCCCTGAAATTATATATTTAATTTTTAAAAACAAATATATATATATATACCTGGAGCAGCTCAGGACAAAAGAATGTGGTGTATATTTTGAACCCAGTAAATTTGGGCTTGATGCTTTTAAGTTTTCTATAAGGCCGGGATTTAAAATTGGATGTATTACTATGTAGATTCAATAAGGCCCATCATGTAATTGTAGAGGCCAGAGGGATTTGGCAGTGGGTTGATAAATGGTGAAAAAGTTCATAATTTCTAACTGAAATTGGACTTCTTCACCATTTTTATCGTTTCTTTATGTCCAAATCAATACATTGATTCTTATATATGCTTTATTGCTTTATGATATAAGATTTACACAAATCAAGATACTAAAGATCATTTGTGTTTGTTATTTTATTTTTTTGAATAAAATGTAAAACTTATTCAAAAGTTTTTTTTACATCAAGTGCAGTATGATTATTAAGAATCTATAATACTTCTAAAAAATAGAAATCATAGGTACATTATTTTATCTAGTGTCAAATCACATCTCCATTCATTTATCAAGTCTCGAGTCACCCATGGTTCGAATTGTTGATAGTCTATTCCGAAATTGCTTGTCTATGATTTTGGTGAAATAAGTATAGTGTGTTACCGGTTCCTCATGCCGTCTACCATTTCTTTCTCTCCAAATCGAGTGGATTGTAATTTGAAAAATATATCTCAAAATGAATAACCTGACTTTTTCTTGGCTTGTATCAACAAGCAGATCCAGTAGAGTATCCCATTGGATTGTGAATTATGATCCAAGTAGCTTCTGAGTAAAACTCTTCCAAACCCCAGCTGAATATAGACATGTGAAGAAAATATGGTTTCGTGTCTCCCTTGGCTCTGAACATAAAGAACAACCTATTGAAGCATTATTGTTCCATCGTAGCATTCTATCTCCCGTTGACAATCTATTCTTTGCTGCAAGCCAAGCCATGAAAGCATACTTTGGCGTATAGTGGGTGAACCATATGCCTTTGTACCAGTTCATTGTTGGCTGCACTTCTCATATTAACCTGCATATGTGTTTTGAACTGAATTTCTATTGAAATTTATCTGACTTTTGTTGTCACAACACCACATCCTTAGCTTCGAAAGTTTCTTTTTGACGCTGGAGAGTAATAGCTTCTTCTATTTCCTGTAAGTGGGATACACGATGATGCTGAGTTATATGTGTTGCCAATACATTCTCCATAGTAGAATCCATAGGTATTCCCATATCTCTAGTACCCCGTGGTTCTGTAAGATCAATAAGTCTATCTAATCGAGACCAATTATTATACCAAAAGAGGTCAATGTTCCATTATAAACTTCCTTTTTTTAGAGATGCTTCCAAGTCTCTAAGTTTCAAAAGCTTCTTCCATGTCTACGAGCCAAGAGAAGATGTTTCTTTAACTAACCATATAGACCCTTTTAAGTATTGTCGAACCCAATCTATCCAAAGTGAACCGTTTGCTGATTGGATTCACCATATAAGTTTCAAACAATTAACCGTATTAGCTTCTGAAATCGATCTTAATCCCAAACCTCCCTCTTCTTTTGGCTTACATACATCTATCAAAGCAACCTTCACCTTTTTTGGATTTAGTTTTGGTCCAGACCACAAAAATGAAACACAAAGTTTGTCTATTTCTTCAATTCAAGATTGAGGGAGCTGAAATGCAGATATCCAAAAGTTTGTGAGACTATGGATTACTAAGCAATAAGTTGTAATCTACCAGCAAATGAGAGGTACCTTGCAGTCCAACTGCTTATTCTTGATTGAATCTTCTCTATCAAAGGTGTATAGTCCTGAACTATCAAAAGAGATAGACCCAAATATCTCACAGGTAATGAGCCATTATCAAATGGAAAGCTCTGTAAAATATCATCCTTGACTCCATCTAAAACCCCCGCCATAAAGAGAGTTGATTTTTCCAGACTTATCTTCAAACCTGAGGCGGCAGCGAAAATCTTGAAAACTTGAAGAATACCTGCTAAAGATTATTTCTTCCCATCCGAAAAATCAACAAGTCATCCGCAAAACATAAGTTTGTGAGTTTGAAGATTCTGAAAATATGGATGATATCCAAATCGTCTCTCCTTTGCTGCTTTGTCCAGCATTTTTGATAATACATGCATACAGATTACAAAGAGATAAGGAGATAAGGAACAATTTTGACGGAAACCTCTTTTACTTCTGAAAAAACCAGCCAATTCCCCATTCACTTGGACTGAAAACGAAGCTGTGGTGAAGCATAGTTTATGCCAGTGAATATACTTTTCAGGAAACCCCAACACCTTTAAGTGGATAAGAGAAAATGCCATTGAATCGAATCAAAAGCTTTCGATATATTACTTTTCACCGCACATCTAGTTGAGATCGTGTCTTTATGATAATTCTTTACCAGTTCTGAAGCTAATAAATCATTATCCATAATGAGACGTTCTTTTACAAACGCTGATTGGTTGGGAGATATGAATTTAGGTAATACCTGCTTCAATCGATTCGCTAAGATCTTTGAGATAACTTTATATATAAAATTGCAGCATGAGATTGGCCGATAATCTTTCAGCGATTCTGATTGAGATTTCTTTGGAATGAGTGCCAAAATAGTAGTGTTTAAGCCCTTTGGTAAAAAGCCTTTCACAAAAAAAGATTGAACCGCCACAACCACATCTTTCCCAACAATTTCCCAAGCTTCCTTGAAGAATTCACAAGTAAAACCATCTGCTCTTGGAGATTTATTTTCCGGCATAGCAAATAAGAGCTTTTTCACTTTTTCTCCCATAACTTCTTTTATCAGTCTAGTTCTATCTTCTTCAGCACAAACAAATCCCAAAAGCTCATGCATCCCCTCCTCTTCAACTCCAATACATTTCGGGTCTGATTGTGTTAAGAAAGAGTGAAAATAAGTTTCAGCCTCTATCTTAATCTCGTTTTGTGATTCTACCACCGTACCATCATCCTTTTTTATATATCGTATCGAGTTCTGAAGGTGCCGTTGTTTTGCAGCTTGATGAAAATACTGATTGTTACCATCACCAACTTGTAACCAATGCAGTTTCAATCTTTGACGCATAAACCTCTCCTCAGAGTCTGATAAGTGCTTCCATTTATTAAAAGCATGAGTTTCAGCCGCTACTAGATCTTGAGACGGGTTGGACATTATCCTTGTCTGACATTCACACAAATCCTCATATGCTTGTCTTGTTTTGTTTTTCTGAATATCTCCAAGTTTTTGTTTACTCAAAGCTCGTATATGCAGTTTCAACCCTTTAAATTTTTTGCAATGACGGTGTAGCGCTAATGTTAAAGTTCTTAGTGCTTCTGTTTTCGACCAGAAATTCTGTATAAGAGGTAAAAATCCAAGTAATGTTGCTAGACCATTTGCAAATTTGAAAGGCTTTCTTGGCCTGTTCATCTGTTGTACAATCTGGATGCGACACCACATATGATCAGAGCAACCTCCAATTTCAAAATAACAATGCGACCGAGGATATGAAAGTAACCATGAATCATTTACTAGAACACAATCTAGCTTCTTGCAAATCAAGCCTTCTTCTCGCTTGTTGCACCATGTGAATTGCGGACCATGTGTAGTAATCTCCGAGAAAGAACAATATTTTATTACTTCTTGGAAATCTCTCATTCCCGGTGTAACAGATGGAACTGTCCCATAATTTGTTTGTTCTTGTATATCAATGATCTCATTAAAATCTCCAAAAATCATCCAAGGTTTATTTCTAAACAATGGGGAGTTTTGATGATTTTGTAAATCTTTCCATAATATTTTGCGCTCTTCCACAAAATTAGAAGCATAAACGAAAGAGCAAAAAAACTCCTCATCGGAACCATTTAAGAGAACCCACTGCCCACTTGTAAAACATGGAGTACACCTCACGAGTGGACTCCAAACCACCCATATTCTTCCCAGCCTATGAGAGTCATAGTTTGACAAGACTGACCAATCCTTAAATACCTTTGAAACAATCCTCTCAGCCTTATTTTCCTTAACCCGAGTCTTCATTAGACCCCCGAACTGCATCATACCCTTTTTGATCCAATCTCCAACTACATCATGCTTTGTTGATTTGTTGAAACCACGAATATTCCAAAAAAACTCGACATTATCTATTTCTTTTGGTATGCCGTTTGTTCAAATTGCTCTGAAGTAAATCCTGACCCTTTTGAGATTTTTGTGTAGACAAATCTGGAACCACTTTGTTATTGGCTTTAGATGTTCGATGTAAGATTGGTCTAGTCGGACCTGGTTTGTTTCACTTGTACTTTCCACTTCCTGAGAAATTTTTTTGATCAACATCTTGAGTATTTGCCTCCATCTTTTCAAATTTATCACCAGCTTTATCGTTTAATACTGTATTTGTTTCCTCATCTTCTAACACTGAGCATCTGGATTTAGATAATATCGATACTTCACCATATGCAAGTGTTTCTGCATTCCATTGGGGCTATGGGTTTTTTTCCCCGGGGATACAACATACCATTTTCCTTCTTTGCTTGCCTTTGTTTGATCAATCTTCGAGAAATCTTGTATTTCAACTTCCTCATACCTCTGATGAAGAACTATCTCCTGTGATACCTCAGTAACTATCTTCTTTGGTTTTCGTTAAGTTTCTCTAGACTCTGTTTTTGAATTTTTAAAGTAATAGGAGAATAATCATGTATTTAATTTTACATATAGTAATTTTCTGATTTTTTTTTAATATAAATAACATATTGTTTTGACTTTTGAGCTACCAAACAAACTGTAGAATCGAGGAGACTCCTTGGATCTATGGCCCGAGTTCTAGAAAACTTCGCGTTGTTTTTTATGGCCATGATTTTATATTTTTATTTTATTTTTAATTAGTGTCCACAAATAAAATAAGTTACAGAATGGCAATGAAACTACGTGAAATTAAAGAAATGATAGTGATGCGATAAATTGTAGTTGAATAAAGCTATCCCCCACTAGGATGTAACGGATCTAGATATCCGAGTGTTTTTAGGGTATCCAGATGCAGATCAAATTTGCTGTGATTTCAATATCAGGATCCGGATTCGTAAATCTTGGATATCCGTTTCAAAAACTAAATATCTATATCCGTTTTTTTTAATAATTAACTATATTATAATTATTATTTTGATCTTTTGACCGGATCTGTTACATCCTAGTGGGGTTTAAAATCTTGATTCAGAGGGGTTGATCTATCCTACGTCATTCTTGTTTGAAGGGTAGAGTGGAATAAGTGAAGACTTTTCATTGAAGCTCAGGCAAGTAATTAAGTATAGTAGCAGGGCGGCTTAGATAGGAGGGCGAGAGGGACGAAGGTTCCGGGTCCAATTCCAGTGTTTTAATAATTATGGGATTCGATTTATTTATTTATTTTTTAATAAAAAATGAAACATTTAAAATATTTAGATTGGAAGGGGCTCTAAAAAAAGAATTAGTACAAAACCTTAAAAAAAAAATTAAGGGTCTAAAATTTTTTTTTGTCTTGGGGTTCATGAATATATTGAGCCAACCTTGTAGTAGAGCTTATGGGAGAGGCAGAGAGGGTTCGATGATCTATTTGAGCTAAGTCAGCATGCAGAACTCACGTGAAGGTTAGTTCGAAGTTGTTGCACTGGTAAGTCAAATATAGGCCTAGTCAAATATAGGCCTAGTCAAATATATCTTGACATCAAATATTCATGATTGCTCATGTTTTCTCATTTTTGGTCATACGTTTTTATTCAATGGAATTGGGTTTGAGTGATGTTCTGATATTCATTGCTTTGATCTTGTTCAAAGTCTTGTTTGTTGTATGTTCATGTTATAACCTTACTGTAAGTTAATATGTCATGATTTTGGCTGAGTTTATCAAAAAAAATATTCTTTTTGATAAATGATTTTCTAATTTAAATGCAGGAGACTGAAAATGTTTACAGGGCCTATTAAGCCCAATTAGCTAAATAGCTACACACATTAATTTTAGAACTACGTAACAACCAAGTACAAAAGTCCAATCAAAGGGAAAGAGACGAAGAGGTGAGTGGCCCAAACTCTTGAGTTTATCATTTTTTCTTATCTGACTATTCAAAGTCGTCTGCTACCATCTTGAAAGATTTTCATATCTCAATATCTATTGTTTATTCTTAGTTGAATTATTAGGGTTACTGCTATGCATCATGATAAGATGATTAAATCCTTAACAAAAAAAATTGATGATAGATGACTCCATTTTAATAATATTTTTGATTTTAATAATTGTAAATTTGTACCTTCTTAATAGTAAATTATTAATGTCAATGAGTAGGTATATTATTATTGATTAATATATTTATATTCTGTCAAATAATTATTAACTATATATCTTGTGTACACTTCATCTCGATTGCACGTTAACCTTTTTCGCCAAATTCTATCCAATCAAATTAATAGTAGTAACATTGTAAAAGATAGTATAATTAGTTTATTTTATAGTTTTCCAGAAAAAAACATATTTTAAGAATATTTCATTTTTGACCTTAAAAAAAAGAATTTTAAAAAGTATATTTGAATTAAGAGGACTTCGTAAGTTTTCTTAATCCTGTTCTTTTTAAACAGTGTGACAGTTAGGAAAAGAAAAAAAAAGTTTTTTTGTAGTATTACTAATTAGAATTCCAAAATTGATTAATTACATTAATTATCGCTAGATCCATATGATCCGGTTCTTGTTTCTAGATTGCACGTCACAAAAACATATTATATCTACTGTTTGGTAATATTCAGTGATTTAAATAGTGTATAAGGCTTTACAAACATGTATCATAGTATTTTTTTTTTAATATAAAAAGCATATATCATAGTTCATACAATTATTATCGAATTGTCAACCAATTAGACTCCTAATAAGGAGCTCACTAATTGCAAGACCATTAAAATTGCAAGTTGAACCCTATACGAATAATATATTAATCGCACATAATAAAATTGATATACTAATACAACGCTATCAATTTAAAATACTCCGTCTCTTCCTTTTTATTATATGTTTTAAGTTTTTAATTCTATTTTATTAGATGTTTTATAAGTTTTTATAGAAAATTTTAAATGTATTTAATATTTTGTGCTAATTGTATTATTATGTATTATTTCTTTTAATTGGTTAAATGAATTTAAAATAAAACATTAAAAAATATGTTTATAAAAAATATTTTTTTTAATAAAAGTGTCATTTCATATGCCAACAAAGACATTAAGACAATTAGTTGAGAAGTTATATTTGAACATGCATTTTTTCGGTTAATTATTTTTAATATTCCTCGTGGATCACGAAACTATAGATTATTATTTTCGACAAATACTAATTGATTAATGCCCTACACGCGGGCATATGGTATATTCCATGAGGTCACTATAAATACGCATTCCATTCACATAAATTGATTATAGCACCGATCACAATCTACTCTCTCTTTGCAGGTCAACTCTCTTTTACTCTCTAATTGTAGAAGTTGGTTGATAATTAAAGTTAATAGTTTCTTTTCGTAATTATAGGTACTACATAAGACTAATCAAGAAGCAAACAAAAATGGCCCAAAAGGTGGAAGCACAAGGAGGGAAAGGTGGCATCCAATGGGACGATGGATCCGCATATGACGCCGTGACCAAGATTCAGGTTGGAGCTGGTGGAGTCGGCATTCAATACGTTCAGTTCGATTATGTCAAGAACGGACAAGCCGCAGTATCCCCTCTTCACGGCACCAAAGGCCGTAGTATCGCAGCTGATCCGGTTCATATACTTTCTCATTGCCCAATGATTTTATTCTTTGCTATATTACATATTTATAGTTGTTGACATTTCTATGTCGATCTTTTTGCAGTTTGTGATTAGCCATCCAGAGGAGTATCTAGTTTCTGTAGAAGGTTGGTATAACCCTGAAGGTCTTATTCAAGGGCTTAAGTTCAAATCCAACAAGAAGACTTCTGATGTCATTGGATACGAAGATGGTACTCCGTTTAGTCTCCAAGTTCAAGACAAAAAAATCATTGGGTTTCATGGGTTCGCCCAAGATAATCTCCATTCTCTTGGAGCCTACTTTGCTCCGTTGACTTCAACCCCGTTGAGTCCTGCTAAGAAGCTACCAGCACTTGGTAGTGATGAAGGAACTGAATGGGATGATGGTGCTTACGATGGTGTTAAGAAGGTATGTGTAGGACAAGCTCAAGATGGTATCTCAGTCGTCAAGTTTGTGTACGCCAAAGGCGCTGTGGAAGTTGTTGGAAGTGAACATGGAAAGAGTACTCTCCTCGGATTTGAAGAGGTGACTAATGCTTGCTTTCTTTCTTTTTTTTTGGTTGAATGTGAAAATATATAATACAAATTTACATTTTATCAAAATAAAATATATTACAAAACAAAATGAATAGTTTACATAACTAATGTTTTAGGGGCAGGGAATCTACATTTTGTGTTAGAGATAGAACTAAAGATCGGTTTCCTTAAGCCTGTATTGATTTGTTTTGTTTGTTTTTTTTACAGTTTGAGCTTGACTATCCAAGTGAATACATCACGGCTGTGGATGGCACATTTGATAAAATCTTTGGAAGTAACACTGCGGTCATTACCATGCTTAGGTTCACGACTAATAAGCAAACATCTACTCCCTTTGGGCTTGAAGCTGGCACTGCCTTCGTGACTAAAGAGGAAGGCAACAAGATCGTCGGTTTCCATGGAAAAGTCAGTGATCTGCTTCATCAGTTTGGAGTCCATGTCCTCCCCATCACCAACTGATCATATGACGTTTTTATATTTAAGGCCATGCATCGAATAAGTTATCAGATACATCTTAAATTTGTCATTTGAAGTCTCTTCATGCCTCTGGTGACGGTTGAATAAGTGTTTTAAGTATTGTTTCTTGTGATGTTTTCTTCTTTGATGTGTGTGTGATCCATTTTAACAACAGCGAAACAAAAAAAAATTCCATATCTTCCAATATTTATTTTCCCCTTTTGGTTACTAAATATATGTTCTGTTAATAAATAAACTTGCCATTATTTATGCTAACCTCTCAATGTATATAGTATATACGAATTACAATTTAAAATACAACATATATATTGTCGGGCCAAAGTGTAATTTTCTGTCTTTTCTAAAAAAATGTGCGTAAAATTATGGGGGAAATGTTGAAAAAACATAAGTTTGTCTAATTCTAGAAATGAAGCCTCAAGTTTATTGCTCACCGAATAAAAATCACGGTGTATTTATTTTAGGTTGACTAAACAATTTTAGACACATAAAAATCAACGTGAACGATGCCATTTGCAAAGTTAATTAATATTATTTTTTCTCGATTTTAAAGAAGAAAAATCTCAAATTCTTTTACAAACGATAGATCCCCAAATCGTGTGTTGATGAGGCTTTGAGTACAATTTTTTTAATTTCTTTGTTTCTTGATGGTATTTGGTGTTGGTGATTCTACTTCTTTTTTTCATTCTTGACACAGATCAATCGAGTCTGTGATCCTGTGCTGGGTCAATTTCCTGTGTGAATTCTCAATGGTGGAGGCAAGACGACTGAAGCCCGAGAACCTCTTCCAAGAAATGTTTCGATTCCATCGTCAAGGATCAATCTCTATAATAACAGATTTTGAGGATTTAAATATTTGTGAAGAAATTTGGAGATTTAATTTATTTTTAAATCAACCAATATAAAACACACTGGCATAATAACAAAAAAAAATATTGTATTTTTACAATCAAGAAAAAAGTTAATATGTTTAATTAATTTCCTTTTGAAAAACGAATTGAATATGTCAATGGTTATACATCCTTATTATGAACACACATAATAATTTATTCACAAAGAACTTTTCCAAAATAGTTATGAGTATATGACATGTGCGGTGGTGTGCCTTTGCTACATGACCCAACAAAACACAAATGTGAAATTTGCCAATATAGACATTTTTAGGTTTTTCCAAACATGAAAATTGATTAGTTAAAAAGTTATATTAAGTAATTTTGCTGTGGAGGGATATCCATTTTTTATAATAGAAAATAGAAAATTGGTAAAACAATTGTCTTTAACAAAAAGAGTCTACCGACTTAGAAAGAACGAGGTTAAGTATATGAGCTGGCAAAAAAGAGAAATTAAGTATAAGAATACTTGATAGCATTTTTGGAAAAATATTTTAATATACCTCGTGGATCACGATTCATAGATTATGATTTTGTACGCATTAAAAATGTCGATAAATATCTTTATTATTATTTACATTATTTTTGGTGAAATATCTTATCTAATTCCAAGATGCCAATAAATTAACATACAATTCACTTGGATGGATCACCACTTACTCCCCCTTTGAAGGTCAGCTCTCTTTTCCTCTCTATCTCTTATGGTGATATAGTTTTGTAAAAATTGGTTAATAGTTGAAAATAAACAATTTTTTTGTTGCAAATAAAAGGTAATTCTAAGATTGATCAAGAAGCAAACAAAGATGGCTCAAAAGGTTGAAGCACTAGGAGGGAAAGGAGGCAGCCAATGGGACGATGGATCGGCACATGAAGCCGTGACCAAGATTCAGGTTGGAGCAGGTGGAGTCGGCATTCAATACGTTCAATTTGATTATATCAAGAACGGACAAGCCGAAGTAGTCCCTCTTCACGGCACCAAAGGCCGTAGTATTGCAGCTGATCCGGTTCATATACTTTTTCTTTGCCCAATGATTTTATTCTTTGCTATATTACATATAGTTTTTGACATTTCTATGTCGATCTTTTTGCAGTTTGTGATCAACCATCCAGAGGAGCATCTAGTTTCTGTAGAAGGGTGGTATAACCCTGAAGGTCTTATTCAAGGGCTTAAGTTCAAATCCAACAAGAAGACTTCTGATGTCATTGGATACGAAGATGGTACTCCGTTCACTCTCCAAGTTCAAGACAAAAAAATCATTGGCTTTCATGGGTTCGCTCAAGACAATCTCCATTCACTGGGAGCCTACTTTGCTCCATTGACTACTTCAACCCCGGTGACTCCTGCTAAGAAGTTAACGGCACTTGGTAGTGATGAAGGAACTGCATGGGACGATCGTGCTTACCATGGTGTTAAAAAAGCCTATGTAGGTCAAGGCCATGATGGTATATCAGCGGTTAAGTTTGAGTATGCCAATGGTTCTCAAGTGGTTGTTGGAGATGAACGTGGAAAGGCGACTCTACTCGGATTCGAAGAGGTACTTATATATTGCTTATTTTCTATCAAAATTAATGGACTTTCATCTCAGAACAATTGGCCGTGGATATGGTGATCCATGTGTTCTTTGTTTATACTAGTTGTTTTCCCTATCGTCTTAAACTCAAGTAGGTTTTCATCAGCCAATATTGAATTTCTTAATTTGTTTGGATTCCGTTGTAGTTTGAGCTTGACTATCCAAGTGAATACATCACGGCTGTAGAGGGCACATACGATAAAATATTTGGGAGTGATTCCGCAGTTATTACCATGCTTAGGTTCAAGACTAATAAGCGAACATCTGATCCCTTCGGCCTTGAAGCTGGGACGGCCTTCGTACTCAAAGACGAAGGCCACAAGATCGTTGGGTTCCATGGAAAAGTCAGTGATGCACTTCATCAAATTGGAGCCCATGTCCTCCCCATCACGAACTGATTATATGTCATTTTTATCTTTAATTCCACGCATCTAATAAGTTATCAGATCTATCTTCTAAATTTGTCATTTGAAGTGACTTTGTTATGTCTTTAGAGACCTTTGAATAAGCTGTCCTACCATGTTTTCTGTTTGAATCTGAAACAGCTTTAAGTGTTTTAAGTATCTCCTCTTTTGTGAATGTAATGTTGTTTTGTTTTCGATGGGTTTGTGATCCAATTTCGAAAAACTGTCAGACCAAGTTTTTTACAAACTAAGAGCACTATTAATGGAGTCTCTCATAGAGTTTCTCACTATTGAATATAATAAAAAATAATTGAAAAACAGAGTTTTAAAATTTTTTGGTGTGAACCGCCTCTCATTTGTCATGAGAGCCCTTTCTCTGAGACACAAGACAGTTTATAATTGGTTTAGATTGTATTCTCATAAATCAAATCTATAGTAGTTTTAAAACCTAATTAAATAGTTTATATGTTATTATTATTTTTTAATTTTTTTCTATAAATCATAAAATAAAATTATCTATCTAAAAAGTTCCATTATGCATAAGTTTAAATTATATAATAATATTAGGTTTATTTAATGTTAGTTAAATTATAATAATATTTATTTAAAACTATTTTAGCTAATAAAGCAAAATTTCAAAATTTGTAAAAATAAAACATAAAATATATTTTTTATATTATTAAAATTATGTATAATAATTATTTTTCCCCTATATATAGACATCATATATGGAAAAAGTTTGGTCCAACATCAAGTGAAGATTATAGCCAAATTAGTTATAAGTTTGATCATAGTTTTATATGTTATTTATATATTCTTTCATTTCAAGTTTATTTCTTATGACTTTATACTATGTATTTTTATTCTTAATTTAAAAAAAAATATAACTCTTTTTGTACTATTTATATTGTATTGTATTATTATTACTATCGTAGATTATATAAACAAATATAACTAATTAATGAAAGTGAATCTATTAGAATAGAATTTGATATGATTTAAAAATATTAATTACACATATTTTAATTTAAGATAACATTTAAAATAAATTTTCAAGTTAAACTACTAAAATATAAAATTATATTAAAAATAAATATTAAATTGATGAGAGACTTACTGAGTTTCTCACTAATGAAGGCAAAATTTCATAACTTTAAATTGATGAGAGACTTAATAATTTTATTCAGTTTCAAATTGATATTTTGAGTTAAATACCATCTCTATAAATTAATAAATTCAATAAAATAATAAATTAATAAAATATTATCAAATACATTGGTCCTAAGAGCATCCTCATTAGACAAGGTGTCTTTAGAAATATTTAATATTAAATTTAATAATATTTTAATTTAAGACACTCACTAACTATGCATTACTTAATCAATCCATTAGTGATACTTTAAGGATGTCTTAAGAATTTATATAGAAACAATGAATCTGTCCCCAAAAGCATACCTTCAAATCCTTTTCATCGCCATTTCCAATGGCTGATTTCTTGTCATCTGAAAGTTTTGATGCTTCTCCTGAGCCACCATCAACATTCGCTTCTTGTCTCACTTCTCCTCTTTGTTCCCCGGTGAGATTCATTCCTTCCTTGATCATCCATGGAGGTAAGACTTTCAGACTAGAATCTCCACCTTTAGATTTGACATTCTTCTTTTCCTTCACCAAGGTTAACCTCAACCTAACCATGTAAGATTTAAGAAGTCAACTAACCACAATGAAAGATGAAAAATGCAAGGAAAACTTTAGCAGACTTTGAGTAGACTTATTCTTCATCAGGGTTCTAAATACAAACACAAAACTCTGTGGATCCACTAAGCTTTTTTGGCACAATTTAAACTTGCAAATGTATATGCAGAACGAAAAAAGCTTCAACATGAACTGACTGGGAAAACAAACGAAAAACTTCGTTACAATACCATTGCCTTATCATATATTACGACATTGAACTTCTATATATATTGAGAAGCGTAACTAATGATCACCTTTGTCTCTCCGAGAAATGGCATTGGTGTTGAACCATACCCACCCTGTGACCTCAAAGGATCATTAGGGTTCAGATCACCATTTTCACGAGCAGCTATAGTTTCACGAGCCTCCTACGCCTGAAGAGATCCAAATTCAGGAACTGGTAGGTCTTTCACTCTATTTATTTGATCCATCAGAGGTTTCAGTTGAACCTGCACTTTATTATACACCAATTGTGTCAACGTACAAACTACAGTAACCAATCCAAGCATACAAGAAAACAGAATCAAGCAAAACTAATCACTAAAAAACAGTACAGTATAAACCGACATCACCAAGAAAATTTTTCCGAACCAGTCAAGTTAAAAGTAAATAAGAGACATGACTCAAGTAAGGGTGCAGACCTTTATCTTTAATTTGCAATCACAGGCATTAGTCATTTAAGACCAGAACTCCAAGAAAACTAAATCAAGATCATAAATCATTCTGATGTCATCATGATTCATGAATATGGAACAATGCACAGCTTCAGTGAAGGCGAAACAATTTCTATTCTATCAAATTTTCTAGAATATTGAACTGGGCCACTAAAATAGATCATTCTCAAATCAAAGCTAGCAAGAAGCAAATCTAACCAAAAATCCATCGATTTAAAATTTTCAGGGATTAACAGAGATGTTAACTTGTAAATCTAGAAATTGGAATTCAAAATTGATCAAGAATCAAGATAATATAATCGATTGCAATAACTAACCATCGATTTCAATAAATTTCAATGGATTAACAGACATGCAAAATCGTAATTCTTGAGAGTTTATCAATAGATTTCAATCTATTTCACCTAATTACAGCTTTCAAAACTCCAACAATCGAAAATTAAGATTCAATCCATGAAGATAAGAAGAACTAACCTTCACAATCCATGAAGAGAAGAAGATGAAGAGATTTTTCTGCGACAGAGAGCGAGTTTGGGAGCGAGAGACCGAGAAAGAAAGAGACGAAGAGTTTCCAGAATGAAAAAAAAAAAACAAAACAAAACAAAAAATATTAAAGTCCAATTAAAATATGACACCTGTCGGGTCTTTTGGGGCCTTCCGTGTTCTCTACTGTTTTTCCTTTTTTTAAAAAAAATTTTTACACTCTATTAATTGTCCGATAGAGATGCTCTAATATTATTAATGTTCTAGATCTTAAATAACACGTAGGCTGCACACCACGTCAACGAGTTTAGGTTCGACGTGCACGTCAAATTCAAAGTTCTTATAGAATAATAGAAGCATTGGATTAGTATATGCTTTTATCCATTTTATAACCCAGTTTGTCAAATTTAAAGTTCTTATAAAAGCATTAATCCATTTGTATAACCCAATTTGTATAAAGACAGCGATTAACGATTCACGAATCACGAGACACACGAGATCACTTAAGGGACAAATTTTTCTTTCCTATATTCACGCACGCAATGATCAAATGTTGTACGCGAGTATACTGTATTTTTAGAACCTATATATTTAGTTATGAATAATTTCATACTCTCAATATATTAAATTGGAAAAATATAAGACAAGCAGTTACTATAAATAATAACATTTCTATATTTTAATGTTACGATTTCAAACTGAAAAAAAAAAAGAGAGAGTTACCGTATTCTGTCCAATAAACTAATCGTTATGCTCGTTCAAACAGATGGTACCTCCTCTAAGAAACGTCTACTATGAGAACGTGAATACTCAAATTCAACTCATTACCTTCATATACACAAGAATTTAATATTTTAATGAATCGTGGATCACGAGATTATAGAGTATCTTCTATTAATCAATTACTAGCCTATATTCCAGGAAAACGATAAATACCATGCAA
This sequence comes from Cardamine occulta, assembly GCA_028015245.1. Lineage (NCBI taxonomy): Eukaryota > Viridiplantae > Streptophyta > Magnoliopsida > Brassicales > Brassicaceae > Cardamine > Cardamine occulta. The sequence continues at coordinate 14,364,896 of CM051371.1, read as the reverse complement.
TTCTTCGTAAATGGATCACTTTATTATTTTTTATAAGAATATCTTATCAGGTCAAATCTCATTCTCTCAAAGATGGCTGAAAAGGTGGAAGCACAAGGAGGTGTTGGAGGAGATGTATGGGATGATGGTGTTCACGACGGCGTTAGAAAGGTGCATGTAGGGCAAGGCCAAGATGGTGTGTCCTTTATCAACGCTGTGTACGAGAAGGGTTCTCTGGAGGTTGAAGGAGGTGAACATGGAAAGCAGTCACTACTTGGATTTGAAACGGTTCCATTCTTGCCTTTAGTTTGTTTAACTTTGCATTGTCTATTCTTCAAACTACTTAACACTCAACAATAGGGATGTCCGTTATGCGCTAAAGCTCACGGACCAACCTATTTTGACTATGTTAAAATTTGGGGCCTATCAGTTTTTAGGGATAGGTTTGGTCCGGTCTGTTTAGGAACAAATCGATTAGATACAGGCTGGACCAAACCCGTCAATTTTTTTCTTTCTTTTTGCTAGCTAACAGTAGAGTGGCAAGACCACATACTAATCCAAACCTAAATCTTACAAAAAGAGAATTAATTAGAAAAACTTTCACAAGCCTAATACAACCTTGACTGAGTCTTTCTATTGTTGCAGTTTGAGGTAGATACAGACGACTACATCGTAGCTGTCCATGTGACCTCCGACAAAATATATGGCCAGGAATCGGACATCATCACATCTATTAGTTTTAGTACATTCAAGGGGATAACATCACCACCTTATGGATTGGATACCGAAAAGAAGTTTGTTCTCAAGGAAAAAAACGGTGGCAAACTTGTTGGCTTCCATGGACGCGCTGGCGAGTCTCTATATGGTCTTGGAGCGTATTTCACTACAACCCCAACTCCTTTAAATCCTGCCACGAAACTACCGGCAGTTGGTGGTGATGAAGGAACTGCATGGGACGATGGTGCTTACGATGGTGTTAAGAAAGTGTATGTAGGGCAAGCCGAAGATGGTATATCAGCCGTCAAGTTTGTGTATGATAAGGGTGTTGAGGATGTTGTCGGAGATGAACATGGAAAGAGTACTCTACTTGGATTCGAAGAGGTATAATGCCTTGCTTTCTTTCTCTCTCTTTTCGTTGGATGTGAATTTTATTTTATTTTTTTAAAAGTAGACAAAAGCATCTTGCATATGCATGTTCTTTTTCATGTTACAAATGAAACTAGATCAGCTTCCATCAGCTTATATTTAGTATTGTAGATGAGTTATATCATTTCCATTTTCCACGTGAGATATATATTTCTTGCATGATGGGTTTTTGTTTCATTCCAATATGAAATGTAACAATCTTTTGAGATGGTGAATTTTTTTGGCTTATTTTCATCTTCTCGGACAAGATCTCCCATTCTTTTTTGGATCGATTATATCGATTTAGGTTTAATGAGCTCATATCCTTAATACAATAGTGGCGAATTATTATTATTTCTGATGTAAAATATATTAACTTATTGAATTGTTTTTATTTGGTTTCCATTAATTTGCAGTTCGTACTTGACTATCCAACTGAATATATCATCGCAGTGGAAGGCACATACGATAAAATATTTGGTAGTGAAGCCGTGGTTATAAATATGCTTAGGTTCATAACTAATAAGCAAACTTCTACTCCCTTTGGAATTGAAGCTGGCACAGCTTTCGAACTCAAAGAGGAAGGCCACAAGATCGTCGGGTTTCATGGAAAAGTCAGTGACCTCCTTCATCAGTTTGGAGTCCATGTCCTTCCAATCACCAACTGATCATCACATCTTTCTCTTCGAATCTACCAAATTTGTCATTTGTGATCTCCTGAATAAGTTTTCTACTTTTCTTGTTCTGTTTTTTCTTTAAATGTTTTAAAGTGTTTTTAAGTATGGTCTCTTTTGTGAAGTTGGTATGTATGTGATTGGCTTTAATAAAGGTGGTTGATTCGATATGATCAAATACTATTTGCACATTAATATCAACAACTCAAATTCAACCCATGCTTCTATAATAATATTTTAATGACTCGTGGATCACGAGATTATAATAAAAAGATATATCGATTTGTAATGATTAATTACCGAGCCTTTATTCGAGGAGATCAATAAATACAAGCACAATTTGTTCGTAATGGATCACTAACACTCCCTCGATCTTCTCAGGTCTACCTACTACTCCTTACCTCTCGTCTGATAATAGATTTGTAGCGTTTGGTTATAAACAACTAATCTTGTTCGTAAATACAGGTAAATATCGCTAAAAACCAAGCAAAAGTATGGCTCAAAAGGTGGAAGCACAAGGAGGCAAAGGAGGCAACCAATGGGACGATGGATCCGAACACGATGCTGTGACCAAGATTCAGGTCGCAGCAAGTGGTAACGGCATTCAATACGTTCAGTTCAGTTATGTCAAGAACGGACAAACCATAGAAGCCCCTCTCCGTGGTGTCAAGGGCCGCAGTATCCCAGCTGATCCGGTTCCTATACACTTCCCTTGCTTCGTCTTTTTTTTTTCTTTTCATTTTTATCTATATTTATTGAGAGGTGGATGAGAATCAAAATAACATCAAGATTAAATATTGTTTTAACATTATGAGATCCACGTGGATTCGAATAATATCAAGATTTGACTTAGTCAGACATTGGTAACATTGTTAAGGGCGTGGTTTATTGGATAATGTTTCGTTTAAAAGTTATTGACATTTTGATCTTGATTTTTGCAGTTTGTGATTAACCATCCAGAGGAGCATCTAGTTTCTGTACAAGGTTGGTATAACCCTGAAGGTTTCACCATTGAAGGACTTAAGTTCATATCTAACAAGAAGACTTCTGATGTCATTGGATTCGATGAGGGTACTCCATTCACTCTCCAAGTTCAAGACAAGAAGATCATTGGCTTTCATGGGTCTGCCAACGACTATGCTGTCCACTCTCTTGGAGCTTACTTCGCTCCATTAATAACCTCCACTACTCCCTTGACCCCTGCCAGTAAACAAGAAGCAGTCGGTGGTGTGGGAGGAGATGTATGGGATGATGGTGTTCACGATGGCGTTAGAAAGGTGAATGTAGGGCAAGGCCAAGATGGTGTATCGTGTATCAACGTCGTGTACGAGAAGGGTTCTCAGGAGGTTGAAGGAGGTGAACATGGAAAGAAGACGCTACTTGGATTCGAAACGGTATGTATCCTTTTTGCTTCCACTCTTTGTCTTTTGGTTGCTTAATTTTGCATTGTCTATGTCAAACTGTAATAGTAGAGATGTATATGATGGGCTAGTGGCTTTAAGACCGGCCCATTTAGCCTTATTAAAATTTGGGTGTGTTCAGTTTTAACTTTGTAAAAATAGAAACCAATTAGGACAGGACCAATTCACGCTAATACTGTCTAGACTGATCACAACTCACGAGAGGTCTGTTTCTATTTTTACAGTTTGAGGTTGATGCTGACGACTACATTGTAGCAGTGCAAGTGACCTACGACAAAATATTTGGCCAGGACTCCGAGATCATCACATCTATTACCTTTAAAACATTCAAGGGAAAAACATCTCCACCATATGGATTGGAATCTGGAAACACGTTTGTACTCAAGGAAAGAAACGGTGGAAAACTTCTTGGGTTCCATGGACGTGCCAACGAGTCTCTACATGCCCTTGGAGCATATTTCGCTACAGCAACAACTCCTTTGAGTCCTGCCAAGAAACTACCAGCAATTGGTAGTGATGAAGGAACTGAATGGGACGATGGTGCTTACGATGGTGTTAAGAAGGTATGTGTAGGACAAGCTCAAGATGGTATCTCAGTCGTCAAGTTTGTGTACGACAAGGGAAGTGAAGTTATTACCGGAGATGAACATGGAAAGAGTACTCTACTTGGATTCGAAGAGGTACAATGCTTCTTTCTTTCTTTAGTTGAATGTGAAAATATATTACTAAATAATGAGTTTTTAAATATATATATATATATATATATGCATGGGTAAGGGAATGCCACATTCTCTTTCGTGTTACAAATAAAGTTGATTCTTCTAGATGATGACTATTTTGGCTCATTCTTCTTGGTTCAAATCCAAATGTTTTGGGTTCTTTTAATTGCAGTTTGAGCTTGACTATCCAAGTGAATACATCACAGCAGTTGATGGCACATACGATAAAATATTTGCGAGTGAGGCCTCAGTCATAACTATGCTTAGGTTCAAGACTAATAAGCGAACATCTACTCCATTTGGACTTGAAGCTGGCACAGCCTTCGTGCTCAAAGAGGAAGGCCACAAAATCGTCGGATTCCATGGAAAAGTCAGTGACCTGCTTCACAAAGTTGGAGTCCATGTCCTTCCAATCACCAACTGATCTTCACATGTTTTCGATTCCACCGAATTTGTCACTTATATATGATCTCTTGAATAAGCACCTGTTTTTTTTTAATGTTTCAAATATATTTGAAGTGATGTGTCTTTTGTGATGTTGTTCTGTCTTTGATGTTATATGTAATCGATTATAATGAAGGTGGTTGATGGTTGATTCGATGATTCGATCCATATTAATTGCGCATATGGTTCTCATCGTGAACAACGCAACCATATATAGTTAAGTCACTGCAAGTTTGTATAGTGTATTCATATTAAGATCTTGCTAAATAAAATTTTCGTATAGTGATCTACGTACGTGCATGACCATGATGATATATATTGGGGTGAGGTTATCTTGTTTTTATTTTATTTTTTTTAAAATTTTAAATATGTTTGCTGACATCTCATGGTATTGATTCATCTTATTTTTTTTTCTGAATTTTGATCCATCCTTTAAAAAACTTTGATCCACCTTAATTGATTTGTTACTGTACTATACATATAATAATTATATGCACGATTTCATTCACATTTTATGTATAACAAGATTACAGTCACATTGCTATGATTTTACCTCTTTTTTTGTCATCCTATTGATTTTACCTTTACATATGATATAACTTATTAATGTTATATTATATGTTACGGAAAAGAGAATCGGCGGATCATGGAGTTCATTCGCAGACAACCATTTCATTTCCTAGCTTATGGTGGCGAGTGGCGACATATAAGAAGATCGAACTTCATTGTGAGAATGATACCATAATGGTGCTAGCAATCTCACTCTTCTTAGTTATATATGATTAAAAAAAAAAATCTCCTTCTTCTTCTCATTATTTTACCTTTATGTCACCCGATCTTTAAATATTTTACTGGTTTTGTATTTTTGAAAGGGTTAATTGTACTTTTACTTATGGTCATGTTATGCTTGCTACTGTTTCAGTGTTTTTAGTATTCTATATATAGCACTTTTAAATATATTTATGTACCTCTATCGAATTTTTCTAATTGAGGTTACGAGAGGAAGAGAAAAGAAAATAGAATTTAACAATATTAATCTTTGGATCGGCCGCGTATTGAGTAATGAGACATATTGATAATCCACACAGATCCCACGAGTTTATAGACTTGACGTGCTCAAAGTGTGATAATGTATTTTATAAGCTTAGCCAAAAAAAAGTCTTCATTATTGGTGGTACCCTAATATAAGTACTTATTAGATTAAAAAAAAACAAAAAAAGACCACGAGACCCACGAGCTCATTTATTTATAAATTTTCACCCTTGCTATAAAATAAAATATAATATGTTTGTATTATTTCTTCGAATGAGACACTACGCTTCCAAACTGCAACGAGTTCATTGACTGTGCAATTAAAGGAAGCTTCAAACATATCACATTTAAACTCAAGTTGTTTAAATAATTAGACATCTCAATAATTATGGAGTATTAATTAAAAAAATACGATAAGGATTGAGCTGTTCCAACGTTACGAGTATTAAGGAAATAAAATAACAGCTGACAGCAAACACTATATTGAATTAAGGAAATGATAGATCAAAGAAGGTTTCATTGATTTTTACAGGAAAAAAAAACAAAACAAAAAAGTTTCATTGAGTTTCACTACCCATCGTGTCACCACTCGTGTTCTCGGTCTCTCAATATTTGGATTATTCTTGTCTTTGAAATGCTTATACAGTAAACCTCTATAAATTAATACTCAGATAAATTAATAATTTTTCTAAATTAATAAAATTATTTTGATAATTGACATATTTTTAGAAAATAATAAGATAATAAATTTTTTTTGAAATATTTATATAAATATATAGTTCTATTAATAATTATATAAATTTATTTTTTATATATAAGATATTTTAGCGAGATATGATTTAGTGTTATTTATTTATTCGTAAATTTATAATTTTGTTAGAATTTATCTCTATTTTTTCTTAAAATATCAAAAATATATGATATTATCTTTTCAAATTGCATCAAAACTATATAAAAAATATAGATATGCAATGATTATTTCTAATGTATTAATGCATTAACATATTGAAGTATTGTCTTCATTTTTCTAAATTTATATAATATTTTTTGAAATTCAAAAAAGCTTTCTATAAATTAATGATAATTTAATAACTTTTATAAATTAATAAAATTCTCTGATCCCAACATTATTAATTTACTAGATTAGAACTCGTCAGATGGGCGGGTTTATTAATTTTAAAATAAATTAAATGTAAGCAAATTCATTTAATTAAATATTTATTGTTAAAAATATATCTTAAATTATTTATAAAAAAAAATAGAAAGAATGTTTAGCTACAGAGAAGATCCTTATTTTACAAAAAAAATTTATATAAATAAATTAATTTAACTTTCAATACTAAAAATTATTATTAATATATTAAAAATCTATATTATGTCTAATAACTTTTGGTTTTATTTTATTGTTTATTTTTTTGACCACCGTGTAAAATAAGCTTGGATAAAATATCTAAAATCCGAATAACCAAACTGAATCCAACCCAAAAAGGGGTACAAACCCGACAAAAATATGAATGGGTCATAAACTCATATATCCGAATAACCAAATCCGAACCAAACCAAAAACCAAATAGATATCGAAAATATTTGAAATAATTATATATCCAAAAATATTAATTGTATTTAAATTTTATTTAACCTAATTATCCTACAATTATAAATCCAAAATATTAATTATTTTTATACTTAAATAACTAAAATACCAAAAATTAACAAAAAAATCTGAAAGTTCATAGTTATATTTGTGAAAATTTCACCAATTTTTTATTTATTTTTCCGATGTTTCGTGTACCGCAACCTTACTCAAATTTGGAACAACAGAACCAAACAAAAAATTATAAATATCCGAATGAGTCAAAGGCCTCTTAACTCGAAAACCAAAAAGCTGAACCAAACCCAAATGGAAAGACCTAGTGTGAGATATAAAAAAACGAGAAGTTTTTCTGGTAACCGATGGTTATGTTCTCGCTCATATCTACACGAGAAGTTTTTCTGGTAAAATTTTTGGTTTCTCTCTGAAATCCTCTAGTTTAGATCTTCAATCGGTTCCAAACCGAATATTTTTTTTTTTCGCATGTTCACTCGCCAAAATCTTTCACAATTCCTTAAACAATTATAAATTTATTAGAACTTAAATAGTATAATAATATAAAAATCTAAATTTGAACAAAGGTTTAAACTTTATGGAAATAAAAAAACATATATTAGAAAAATGTAAACTAAATATTATCCATTTTATTATTTAATTTTTTTCTTTAATTTTCTTTTTTGATTAAGGAAAAAAAAATTAACATAATTTTTATGATACGTGTCATAATTTTATCGATCAACTGACACGTGTTATGATTTAATATTGATACATGTCGGTTTCTCGTATAGAGATTTTACTGTATCATGTTTTACTAATAAACCTTGCTATAAGACAGTAAGACACTATATAAACACCTATATATTTGTATTTTCCAGTATCTTATTATTACCACATTCTGAGAACAATATATTTGTTTGAAAGCTTCACTAAACGAACATTTGCCCAAATTCTGTTTTTGAACTGAATTTTCATTGGACCTCTGTTTGTCCTAATTTCATACATTTAAAAATATGGTCATAATGTTTTTACTCTGAATGGACAGATCAATATATATATATTGGAATTGATCCGTTAAGTGTTATAGTAACACAACTTACCCAAACTTTTTTTATATAAAAAATCATTAACCAAAAACGTATCTATTCATTAGAATTTTGATAGTCATATCTTAAAACATTAGGCTACAAAACAGCTCAACCATAAATGTACAGATCACTTGGAATTTTTGTTGTTTAATATCACTTGGATTTTTTATGTGAAATTTCCAATAAATAGAAAATAAATCAATTAGTTTATAGTATCTATCAACTATCAAGTCATCCATCGCAGTTATAATATGTTTTTCTATTTAGATAAAGATAAACATTTCCAATAACAAAACAAAAAATGAAAATTAGTTCCCATCTCTTTTTCTGTTTCAAGGCAAATGATCTTTTACATAAAAGAGGTTTCGTTGAATCCATACATTGGTCAATATGTTACGTTTTTTAATTCATGAAGAAAGCACGCAGTCACCGGTTTGGTGACACTTCTCCTCCATATGTTTAATACTACTTAATTAATAGGTAGGCTCTTCTAATCTTCCCGGATCATTTTTCTAGTTGACCGATACGGACAATTATTACATACTTGTGGACCCACATAAATATTTTTATATTGGCCATGTGATGCGCGCGATTAAAGTAATTGAAATAAAAAGTTGAGAAAAAAACAAAAGAAACTGAAAGAAAAAAAAGAACTAAGCTCGATATATATAAATCCCAGCATTGGCCTATCTTCTCTCATCACACCAAAACTTCATCTACATCATCATAACATTCGTAGTCTCTATAATCAGGTTTGTGTATATAAGTATAAGATATTTATGTACATGTATGTATGTACTTAATATCGATCAGTCAATTTTCACTCAATTTATTCAAAATTAGTTTGACTTTTTGATCGAAACATTAAGTTTAGTAAATATAGTTTTCCATTAAAAATATATATAGATCGTTTACCAAAAAATCGGATTGATGATATTGACTAGTTTCAAACATATGAGTTAGAACTGGAACTGGCTTATTAGTATTAACTTTGCTTTGTAGCTGTTAATTAATTTCTTAGAAATGGTTTGATTATTTATAATAGAAGCGACGAACGATGTCTTGGGACGATGGATCGCACGCGAAGGTGAAGAAAGTTCAGCTGACGTACGATGACATCATCTACTCGATTCAAGTCACCTACGACGGAACCGCCCTTCAATCCCAGCGTCGTGGCTCCGTCGGGCCAAAATCTGCGGAGGTTAGAGGAAAACAAATCATATTTTTACAGTTTTGACGTGTAAATTTCTGTAGCATTTAATTAACTTATATAATTTCATATTGTAACTTAGTTCACTTTGGCATCGGACGAGTACATAACGGCCCTTTCTGCTTACGGCAAATCGTTGAGCACACAAGACGTTATAACTGCGTTGACTTTCACGACGAACAAGAAGACTTATGGACCGTATGGGAAAAAATCCGGTTTTCAGATTTCTGCTCCGGAGGCCACTGGTAAACAGATCGCCGGTTTCCTTGGCACTTGCGGCAATGTTCTCAACTCCATCGATGTTCACTACGCTCCCAAACCCACCGGAACTGGTACCGGGTCAGGTACAGGATCAGGAACCGGCACAGGGACGGGAACCGGTACAGGAACCGGAACTGGCACTGGATCAGGAACCGGCACAGGTACGGGAACCGGAACTGGCACTGGATCAGGAACCGGCACAGGGACGGGAACCGGTACAGAAACCGGAACTGGCACTGGATCAGGAACCGGAACTGGGACCAGTACAGGAACAGGAACCGGAACTGGCACTGGATCAGGAGCCGGAACTCCTTCAACCCCGGTAAAGAAGCTAAACGCAGAGGGTGGTGAGACAGGAGCTGTATGGGACGATGGTCCTCACGACAACGTTAAAAAGGTTTATGTAGGACAAGGGCAAGATGGTGTAGGAGCTGTCAAGTTTGAATACATGAATGGTTCTCAAGTTGTTTTTGGAAATGAACATGGAAAGAGCACAATGCTTGGATTTGAAGAGGTACTTTAAAACATGTTTATTGGTTTCTTTTTTTATAGTTATGTGGAACTAGTTTTAATATTTGTTATATGTTTCTCTCTATGCAGTTTGAGCTTGAATCAGATGAATACATAACATCTGTGGAAGGCACTTACGACAAAATATTTGGGAGTGATAGTGCTGTAGTGACGATGCTTACTTTTAAGACTAACAAGAATAAAACAGCTGGACCGTTTGGTCTTGAAGGTAGCACGAAGTTTGTCTTCAAGGAAGAAGGTTACAAGATTGCTGGGTTCCATGGACGAGCTGGTGAGTCTATTCATGCTATTGGAGCTTATTTAGCTCCATTAGGCACCACCCCTTTGACTCCCGCAACACCATCTAAGAAGCTAGAAGGATTTGGTAGTGATGGAGGAACTTTATGGGATGATGGTGCTTTCGACGGTGTAAGAAAAGTGTCTGTAGGACAAGCTCAAGATGGTATTGGAGTAGTCAAGTTTGTGTATGACAAAGGATCTCAAGTCGTAATAGGAAATGAACATGGAAAAACCACAATGCTTGGATTCGAAGAGGTATCTATACACTTAATTTATTCTTGCTTTCTCTTTTGTCTTTTATAGGTATTATTTTTCCTCTGAACTAATTTCTGTTTTGTTTTGTTTTGGGTTCTTTTAATTGCAGTTTGTGCTTGACTATCCAAGTGAATACATCACAGCGGTTGAAGGCACCTATGACAAAATCTTTGGGAGTGAGACCTCAGTCATAACTATGCTTAGGTTCAAGACTAATAAGCAAACCTCTGACCCCTTTGGACTTGAAGCTGGCACATCCTTTGTTCTCAAAGAGGAAGGTTACAAGATCGTCGGCTTCCATGGAAGAGCCAATGACCTGCTTCACAAAGTTGGAGTCCATGTCCTTCCCATCTCCAAATGATCTTCAATTTGTCACACTTGTGGTGTCTCTCTTGAAATCTTTGAATAAGTAATTCTACTTTACTGGTTTCTGTTTGTTTACTGTTTAAGTGTTTCAAGTCTTCACTTTATGTTGTTGTTGTTCTCTCTTTAATGGATTTGTGATCATTTCAATAAAGGAAATTGATTCAAAGTATTTCCCTTTTCCCTCAAATTATATGTTTAGCACTCCATAACAAAAGGGTTAAACTCACAATGTGATACAAATCTTTCTACTTAGTGATTTAGGAGATTATTTAGGATTTCTATTTTCTTATTTCATTTTCTCATAGGGTTATAAATTTACGTTTTACTTTCGTTAGTGAGGCCTATCCAAGTTAGAGAGAGCTTTGGGGAGGTTTTACTATTTTCTTGTTACTTATCTTTATTTCAGTTTTAATAAAGAGAGTTTTGGGTTTTACCACTGCTTCTAGATTCTATCTCTAACACAATGAAGATACCTCCTTAATTTAGATAAACAAGAAGCAGCATACATGTTACGCTTGGGACAAAACCAAATACAACACTAGACCACACAACTCCATAAATTCACAAGATAATCTTATTCCATTTCCGATATTATCATATTGGTTCCACATCAGTTGGCTATGGGCGCAACATTGACTCCGAGTTTGTAAAGATACTCACCAGCTTGTCCATAAAACCCAACGATTTTGTTGTCTTTCTTTTCAAGCACAAATTGAGTTCCTCCCCCGAGTCCATATGGGATAGATGTTCTCTTGTTTGTCTTAAACTTAAGCGAGACAATTGCCGGCGCATCTACACCAAAAATCTTGTCATAGTAGCCTATCACGGCAGTGACATATTCATCTGGTCCAAGCTCAAACTGCAAGTTTTGCAACCAAATCATAATTTCAAGACTTTACGTTGTAAATTTAACTTTAAAGAAAGACAAGATTTGAAGATGGAAAAAAATCAAGAAAGCAACCTCCTCTGCTCCAAGCAATGACATCTTTCCATGATCACTTCCAAGAACAGGCTTTGAAGCCTTTTCATAGTCAGCCTTAAAATAGGTCACACAAGAGTCACCTTGTCCTACATATATCTTCTTCACACCGTCATGAACACCATCATCCCAAGAAGTTCCACCATCTCCACCTTGTGCTGGAACAATATTGGAAGAAGGAGTCGATGGTGTGGATGATGAAGACACAATATAAGCTCCTAGAGAATGGATAACATCACTTGAACTTCCATGGAATCCAACAATTTTGCCGCCTCCTAGCTCAGCTTCTTGACCAGAGGTTAATCCAAACGGCTGAGAAGTTTTGCCCTTAAATGTCTTGAATACAAGAGCTGTGACGATCTCTGTTGGTGAACCAAAAATTTTCTCGTAGTAAACTTTCACAGATGTGATGTAGTCTTCCGGATCAAGCTCAAACCGTATCAACAACAATTTCTTCATTAGAACAAAAAATACCACTTTAAGCTATTTCAAGAATATAAATATATTCATGTACCTCCTCTGTTCCAAGAAGTGTCATCTTTCCATGTTCAACTGATGCAATCTTTCCACCTTTCTCGTAATCAAACTTGACATAAACTATACCTGAGTCACCTTGACCAACATACACTTTCTTAACATTGTCGTAAGCTCCACCATCGTCCCATACCTCTCCTCCACGACCACCTTGAGCTTCCAGTTTAGTCGGACCACCTGACACCGGTGGAGTCACCGGCGTGGTTGATGGAGTTATATAAGCTCCTAGAGAATGGATCAAATCGCTTGAAGTTCCATGGAATCCAATGATTTTACCACCTCCTAGCTCAGCTTCTTGCCCAGAAGTTAATCCAAAAGGCTGAGAAGTTTTGCCTTTGGATGTCTTGAAGATTAAAGCCGTGATGATCTCTGTTGGTGATCCAAAGATCTTCTCGTAGTAAACTTTCACTGATATAATATAATCTTCCGGATCAAGCTCAAACTAGCAAAAACAAGAAATATTATTATTAAATCACAAGAAAATTCTCTGGATCACTTTTGTAGATTTTTGTTTTGTTTTTACCTCTTCTGTTCCAAGTAGTGTCATCTTCCCATGTTCGCGTGATACAATTTTGCCATCTTTCTCGTAATCAAACTTGATGTAAACCACGCCGGAATCACCTTGACCAACATACACTTTCTTGACGTTTTCATAAGCACCACCATCGTCCCATTCTTCTCCTCCATAGAAGAAGAGCTATAGAAGAAGAGCTATGAACAGACACTACTAAAGCACTTTCATGATGACATTGAAACTAATCTAATTGGAGGGACTATAATACTTCCACTCGAACATTATACTTTAAACAATATTATCATAGATTCATTTTCTTATAAAGAAATTCATATAATTAAAACAAAAGTAGTAAAAACTACGATTTGTGAAAGAAAAAAAAGAGCGAGAGGGAAGCGAGAAAGGTAACTCTTTGAGTGTAAGAAATGGAGATGAAGTTTGATTAATGAATGAGTTGATGTTTGTGACTTTTGTATATATGAAACACTCTTTTTATATACGGACATTAATTCAACATCAATGCTAACAACTTTTTTTTCTTTTGTGAGGCTACGAATTTAACCAACTCGTGCTTCACGTGGGAGGGAAACTTTGATTAGTTAGGATCTAGGAATGTAACCACACAAAATGAAACACTGAACATAAGACAACTTGTTAATTGTTATCTTCTTAAACATTAAAAATTTGTTTAAAAACAAAAACATCCAACATGTGTAAAGGGGGAGAGAAATATATAACCAATAAAATGTTTTTCCACTAAATGTTTTTTTACTCGTTCTATCGTGTTGATCTACCACTTTATAAAAGACAATCGAGGTGGGTATGGTTTGTGGCTATTTAATTATAAGAGCACTTTAACACAATAGTTCGACTCAGAGAACACGTACTGGTCTTTATCAAAAAAAATAAAAATAAAAAATAATAAATGACCTACTAACCAGCTCGCTCTGGTCTAGTGGTAAAAAAAACTGCACAAGTGGTCTTTCGCCCTGGGTTTGACGTGAGCTGACCACCCAATCCGCAGTTAAATGCACGAAAAAGAAACTGGGCCTAAGGCGGATTATGAGCCGAAGGCCCAAAACCTCCAGATTACAAAAAAATAAAATGATAAAAAAAATAAATGACCTACTTTTTAACCACGAAACCGTTACAACTCGTTGTTCACGTGAGTTTATAAACTTATACGTATCACTCTATATGCGGCATATTCCAAGTTCGGTTACTCCTAAATCCTAATAATCCACCTTTTTTTTTCTTGGTTTTCTTCTTAACCAATGTTTTTTTTTTTTTTTGGTGAATGTCTTCTTAACCAATGTTATGTATCCGTATCTTTTATTATCTCTTAGCCGTGATAAAAATATAAGAATTCAGGATGTTATTAAACTATAACATCTTATAGACGTATATTTAAATATGAGTCCCCATTTTTATTTATTTATGTCGAATTGGTTGAGTTACATTGCTATGATGGTGAAATGAAAACTTTAGTCAAAAGTGTAATAATTTGGGCATACTCGGTGATAATTATTAATGAGAATCCCACGTACTATTTCCAAATATGATTTTTTTTCCACTCATAATTGTATTTTTGCATTATTAAGATGGGAACCCCACCACGGAACCACCTGTTGTAGACTTCTCATAGTTCTGTATTAACTATTTTACACATTCACAAAACGACACTGAAAAATCACCTAATGCTCTCCTTTCACTTTTCATTATTTTGGTGTCCCTTTCTTTTTAACATTCGTGTCTCAATCTTATGTTCCCATGGATATTCATATTTTTATACAATTCAATTGAAATTATCCAATATTCACCACAATTCTTCTATGTGGATAGTTTCAACTCTTTCTTAATCATTTATCACTGCAAGTAAAAAAAAAAGACATTATCATGCTTGTACTTGGAAGAAATAATGTAATCAAGAGAAACTATATATATGATCATCATACATATTCGGACCTTATGTTTCATGGGCTTTAAGTTATTTTATATACATAATTGAAACTGGGCTATTATACCATATGGGCCTATAACTGCACGATCCAGTAAACTTGTGAAAAAACCCTTTACCGTTCACTTCTCTGACAAGAAATCAAACATGGTTTTGAAAACCGGACCGGCCGATCAGACCGGTTTAACCGAAAACCAACCACCTAGCCGAATCCGGTTTAAAACAACACCCAGATTTGAACAAAACCAGTAAAACCGACAAAAAACCAGTAAAACCAGTGATTCAGTTCAACACTAAAACCCGGTTTACGAAAATTAAACTATTTTTTAAAATTAATTAGATATTTTGAGTTAAAATTTAAACCATAATTTAAAGTCATTTTTTTTACTTTTTAATTTTAATTATATTTTATAATTTTAATAGAAATAAATTGATTATAAATTTTTATATCTACATTTTTTCACGTGTTTCCCCTCTAAAATATTATTTTATATTAAATTTTAGAGAAAAAATCATATTAGATTTCTTGTTATTTATTTTTAATAAATTTAAATAATCAACTAATAATAATTTTTTTAAATAATATTTCATATTTCTTAATTTAAAGTTAGAATATATCTATATATATATATATAATTAAAATAAAAATATTCAAAAAATCGGTTCAACCCGTTGAACCGGTCCGCTATCTAGTTATGATGCCGGTCGGTGTCCGGTCCTGTTTTCAAAACATCGCTTCTCTCTGTTTCTCTTCTCTATTATTCAGCTCTGGCTCGGCCTCTCTCTCTCTCCTCTTGTCGTCGGCCACAAACTCCGGTGCTCATCTGACCAATCTAGGGTTCACTATGTTCCGCACGGTAGCTTTACGAGCTAAGGCCCTTAAGGTCAGTGTCCTACTCCACTTTTTCCATTTAACTTTTTTGTTTTTTTAGAAAACGCTTCAGTAGTGAACAATTTGTATGATTTAGTATTCTGATTTACTATTGCTTAAAGGGTCTCATAGATTCTTATAGATATATAGCTAGATTTAATTTAATCGTTTTCTAGCTGTTGGTAACACATTTCTTGCTTTCGAAAGTTCTTATATATTTTTCTCAAAAGTTAATTGCCAATCTCTGGTTTTAGATTATCTTAAGCAATTTATAGTTTTTCCGACATTTTTAGGAAAATAGCTAATTCTTACAGTCAGTTATCTTTTTTTTTGCGCCAATTGAGCATCATTGGTGTTACCACATTGCTCTCAATGTCATTGACAAAAGCTTATTGATGCTTATGATTTGTGTATGTGTGTTTTATAGGGCCTTCTTAATCGCTATGCAAGTTCTAGTGCTGTTCCAACGAGTTCTTGGGGCTCCTCTAGTTTGCTTCCTTCAATGGCCATTCCTTTGACTGGTGTATCTCTACCACCACCACTCATTGATCATGTTCAGCCTAACAAACTTAAGACAACTACTCTTCCTAATGGTTTCAAAATAGCCTCTGAGAAGTCTCCGGTGAGAGAGCTTCTTTTTAATATCCCCCAACACTAACTTCTTGTTTTGAGTAAAATTGATTTTGAGTACAGTTATGTTTTTTTGTTCAGAATCCAGCAGCCTCTATTGGTTTATACGTTGATTGTGGTTCGATTTACGAGACACCTTCTTTCCGTGGAGCGACACATTTGCTTGAAAGGATGGCTTTCAAGAGTACATTGAACAGAACACATTTTCGCCTTGTAAGGGAAATAGAGGCTATGGGAGGTAATACTTCAGCTTCTGCATCCCGAGAGCAGATGGGTTACACGATCGATGCTCTCAAAACGTATGTTCCTGAAATGGTTGAAGTGCTTATAGATAGTGTGAGGAACCCTGCTTTCTTGGATTGGGAAGTGAACGAAGAGGTAAACTTATGTCATGTTCCACTAATCTCACTTCAAAATATCAACGGAAAGCAAACTTTTTGACATTCTGTTTCTATCGTTTTTCTCCCGGCAGCTCCAAAAAATGAAAGTGGAGATTGGAGAACTTGCAAACAATCCTATGGGTTTTCTCTTGGAGGCGGTTCATTCTACTGGTTACTTTGGTGCATTGGCAAATCCGTTGTATGCGCCTGAATCTGCGATTAGTGGATTGACTGGGGAAATCTTGGAGGAGTTTGTTTCGGTAAGACCACTATAACTAACACAATAGATTATTGCATTCCTCTCTGGAATTATAGTCATTGGCTTTTAGTTAGTTATATTGTGTGTCTTTTAACTCATTTGGTGTTGAAACTTCAGGAGAATTACACTGCTCCACGAATGGTACTAGCAGCTAGTGGAGTTGATCATGAAGAACTTTTAAAAGTGGTTGAGCCATTACTTTCTGACCTTCCTAATGTAACACGACCAGCGGAGCCAAAGTCTCAATATGTCGGTGGAGATTTCCGTCGACATACTGGTGGAGAGGTACTAATATGATATATATATTGTGCACCTTTCATTGGACTAATCTGAGTAATAAAAGGTTTCACCATTCTCAGGCTACACATTTTGCGCTTGCGTTTGAAGTGCCAGGATGGAATAATGAGAAAGAAGCTATTATTGCCACTGTTCTTCAGGTGCCTAACTCAAATACATTACTCGATTTTTCACATGGACAAAGATTTAATGGTGTAAAATCTAATTCTTTATTAGATGCTTATGGGAGGAGGTGGCTCATTCTCTGCGGGAGGTCCTGGAAAAGGCATGCACTCTTGGCTATGTAAGTCTCTTGATGTGTTTCTTCCTTCTCGTCTCTAATGTTTTTATCTAATTTCATGATTTGGTCATGATGATGATGAGAATAGTTTTCTTATTATATGGATGCAGATCTTCAGGTTTTGAACAAATATGAGCAGGTTCAATCATGCACCGCATTCACTAGCATCTTTAACAATACCGGAGTGTTTGGAATCTACGGTTGCACGGTGAGTTTGCACCGGTTTGTAGCTGTTGATTTTAAGTATATCTCCATGGCTGGTCTGCTTACATGTTTACTGCGTTGTAGACTCCTGACTTTGCTGCACCTGGAATTGAGTTAGTTGCTAATGAAATCAAAGCTGTTGCTCAAGGAAAAGGTTTTTTATTTTATTTGCAACATCTATTAGTATATTACATATGAAACATATTGTTTACGTTGGTTTATATGTTTTTTTCAGTTGACCAGAAACATCTTGATCGCGCCAAGGCAGCGACAAAATCTGCAATTCTGATGAACTTGGAATCTCGGGTAGGTCACTCATAACTTCTATTAAGCCATGAAATTGTATTTCTAGTGGAATGTAATTGTTTTGTGTGATTTGCAGATGATTGCAGCAGAAGACATAGGTAGACAGATACTTACATACGGAGAAAGGTACACATATATACATTCCATCTTTAAACCGGTTATAATAACCGAAACTTTCTCTAACCGGTTATGATTTTTTTTCTAACATGTTTGCAGGAAACCAGTTGACCAGTTCTTGAAAGTAGTGGACCAACTTACATTAAAGGACATTACAGATTTCACCAGTAAGCTTATTGCAAAGCCTTTGACCATGGCATCTTTTGAAGAAGGTAACTGAAAACAATCATCACATTTTTTTTTTCTTTATAAAAAAAAAGACCCAAATTTGCTAATTAATATCTCTCGTGTTTGATTTGGGGACAGTGTTGAATGTTCCAAGTTATGACTCCGTAAGCAGCAAATTTTCTTGAAGCTGAAGAAGCAAAAGATCTTTTGCATTGCATCAGAAGATAGAGTTGAGTTGGGACCTGTAAAATAAAGAAAGCCTTTTTTTTTGGAGATCCAACCAAATTTTTTTTTTTTTAAATGTGTGTTTCATCTCATAGTTTCTGACCCGAAGATAAGCCTATAAAAATGGCGACAAATTACTTCCATGTCTCCAACTTTTTATGTTCGTGAACAAATTATAATTACGTTTACTCTCTTTTTTTTAACTTCAAAGTATATTTTTCTATCTTGATGGATAAGATTGGGAAACATAGGGATAAGTTTGAGTATGACATATTATGAAAAACAAATGTCTCAAGTACGTATCTTCATTTCTTAATACATTGTTAACACTTAACACATATAAGCTAATCGTCCAAATTAAATGCCTTAGTGTCTTCAACTCTTAATTAGTTAGGTCGATAAGAAACATTATTACTACATGAATTTACCTCGATTATTTTGAAATGTAAAAAGAAAAACATTTTTTTTACATAAATACATGTTGCATTCTCTTTTTTGTTTGGGTCATGTCTAGTCCAAACCATGATTACGCTATTTTAACCACTGAAAACCTTAATTAAAAAGGCTACATTAGGGAATCTTTAGGGCAGACTACGAGGTAAATAGAGCTTATCAAAAGCAGTTGATATTTATTATAGTATTCTAATATTGGTTTAAAAAGAACGAATATATGATGACGCAAACACGTATCCGCACTAACCAATCATATTCCTTGGTGGTTTTAAAAATGATTAGATATAGAAACATTACAAAAGATTTTGAAAAAATTCATAATAATGATAGCGTCATATCAAACTTGTCTGACGCTACATGGATATTACGTCATCATAATTAGTTTATTTATAATATCTTCCTCCTCTCGATTACTCACATCTTTGAATTTCAAATTCTCCTAAACCAATATCTAAATTCAATTAACCTTTTACTGTTTTTATCATAAGTCATAACCTTATCCTTTTACTGTTTTACATGAACAAAAAAATTCGAAATAGTTTCTTACTTCTCTAATGCATAATCAAAAACCATTCCACATTAGAAAGAAATTTAACATTTTTTTCCCAAAGCAAAAAATTTACAAAAAAGGAGAAAATTAAAAAAAAATGAAAAGAAAAATAAAGTCCTCAATGAGAAAGTCAAAAGCTATGACGATATTTCCTTAAAAGGACGTTTCTTACTAATTATAGAATCTAAAATTCGTGGCGTCCTGAAGAAACTGATGATCATACGAACAAGGAGAGCGTTTCTCTGGTTGCGTTTGTGTTTGCGGTTGGACCATTCTAACGGCGCTAACGCTACTCCTAGCCGCCATAATCTCATCAAGCGACAATCTTTTTCTATCAGGACGTTGTCGTGGTGCACTATGCGAACGCACCTTAGCCTTAAACGACTGCGTATTAGCCATATAACTCGGTGTCATCAAACCAGGATAACTTGGCCTAAAACAAGCGTCTCTACAAACGCTTTTCGCCGGAGACGGCGGTGTGTAGTAGTGATGATGATTATTCGAGAATCTCGGCGTGCTTTGAGCCGTTGGAAATTTACATTTCTCTCCTTGAAAACTCCATTCGAAATCTTTGCCTTGATAGACTAAATCATCTCCACATTCGGATACAGCAACAACATTCATTCTCCTCGATCTTGATTTCGTCTTGTAAGTATCAATCTCCACAATCTTGGGACTGGTCTCATCGTACGCATTGTTGTTGTTGTTGTTACTCTGTTTCTCAACAGAGATAGATATTCTCTTGCTATGAACTTCGCTTCTTGAATCATCATATCTCTCCTATTACACAATCAATCAATCCACAAAAACGTAAGTTTCACAATAGAGATTATGTTACAACTACAAGACAATAGAAATGAGTGGTTCTTACAAGTGAATGTCGAGGATGAAACATGTTGCTGCTGTTATTGTCTCTGGTGAGAGAGCGGTTGATGCGTTGCGATCGAACATTGGTTTGAGCTCTGATGAGAGCTTGCATGCTATGAAGTGTTTCAGCGGCGCGTTTACGAACTAAGTATCCTCTCACTAAAGCTTGTAGCTTCACTAGACCTTTCAAAGCTCTTAACGCTTTTCTCGCCTAAACAAACCAAAAAAAATTGATGAATTAGACAAAATAATCACATGATTATGTTTAATGAGAAAAGAATCCAACTTTCTTGAAATGAGCAAAGGTGTGTGTGTTGTTGTACTGTTTCATTAACGAAGAGGTGTAAGAAGCAAGGAATGTACAGACATACTTTCTTTTAGTTTTGTCGAATCTTAAACTTACCCACATGGCAAAATTCGATCTTTTTGTGTCCAAATCGATTATAAGACAAAAAAAAAAAGTTTTTGGAGGTTTTTAGGAATATTTATTTACCAAGTAGCCCTTGAAGACTGTTTGAATTTTCACGGCGGCCCACCGCTCCATTGTAGTCCCGGAAACTCCATTCCCGCCGGAATATCCTCCGAGTCTTCCGTTACTTGTTAACCTGACAACCGCAACAGCAGCCTGAGCCGCTGCAACCGCTGCGTCTGCAGCTGCGGCGGTGGCTGCAGCAACTGCAATGGCGTGTTTGTTCTGTTCCTTATCTGTTTCCGCAAGGTACGTTCTGAGCCAGACTTGGTCTGCTTGGTTAACTTTCCGGTGAATGTGAGACCCACCAGCTTCTCCGTCGCCGGAAACACGGTTCTCTTTCTCTTTGCTCTTTTTCATACCGAAAATACCCTTGAACCATCTCGCTGCTCTGCCCATCTTCTTTCAATTTTTTCGAATTTGAAAGATTTTCTTTTTACGATATGAAAATTCAGAGATTGACAAATCACAAATACCAAGAAGAACTTTTTCGTTTGCAGAAAATGGAGAGGAAAACAAATTTTAATGGCACTGAAACTGAAGAACAAAATATGAGGTTTTGTGAAAGGAGAACTTGTAAGAAAAAAAAAGATAAGAACTTCACAAGAGAGAGAACGATGGATAGGTTCTTGAAAATAAAATATCAGTATCACAACATTTATATATAAAGTATTATTTGAATTTAAACTCGAGCAAAGGACAAACATGTTGATTATTTATTTAAAACAAAAAAAACTACTTCTGTAAATTTGTTATGGAGAATTTTGTTTTTAAATGCACCGTTTGGTAAAGAGCTAAACTTTTGAGTATACGATATAGCTTCAAATATAAGGTAACGAATTTTAATTCAAAAACATTTAACAAATTATAAAACTTAAGCGTCAAATTTAAGGTAACTTGCTTTTTTCAGTAAATAAAAGATTATCGATGTTAAAAGTTTTATTAGTTGCTCAAGAAATAATACTATGAACCAAAAAAGAAGAATAGTTTAGATGTCTAGTTTTTTCATTGTAAGACAAACAGTTGAAAATAGCTTGAATTCAATTTCAATGAACTGACAACAGTTGTAATCATCCTTTTTGAAACACGAAAAGTAGGAATCATTACCTCAGAAATTTTGAATATGAGTTACTTATTTAAACAAACAAAAAATGTTAAGGAAACAAAATAATACGGATTACAGAATATTTTTACACAGTGTCTAGATTTTAGGGCTGTGAATAATTATTGTTTTGAAAAGGATTGGAAGAAAGAAATAAGATAAATAAATTTAAAAAAAAAAAAGGATCTGACACAGCCTCGTGAAGAACTGAATTACAAGACAAAATGATGTCATGGAAAGACAAAAGATGGAGCGCTCTAATTTTCTATTAATCGACTATATTTTTTCAAATTATTTATTTCGAGAACATAATAGTAATACTAGTGTATAATAATTTTTAAAATATGCCAAAAGATAAATAAAATATAGAAAATCAAGCACAACGGAACACGGATCTGCAGACAAACGATGAAGACGAATAGAGTAATTTATCATATATTTTTTTTACAAATTAAAACTATAAATAAACGCACCTTCAAAGATTCAAAACTTGTGTCTCTGCCTTTAACAAATTTTCTATTGGGTATTGAGTAATAAGAAATTGTCTTTTTATGGAGCATTGTGTTCTTACTCGATTTTAGAGATACCTTCTCGTAATTCCCGTCATTAATTAATTTAATTCTCCCATCTCCCCTCCTTAACTTAAACCCATAATCCCATTTATTTTATAATATACTCCCCTTTTCTTAAGTTAAGAGATCTACTGAATTTTTGAAACATACTAATCACTATTTAATCCGTTGTTGACCAAAAAAAAAATCACTAAATAATCCGTTCTGATTTGATATGAAGCATTACGCTAGTTGGCATTGATTATGGAATCGTCTTGACATGTTTCTAAAACCTAGTCTAGTGTAAAAATGGGATGAGTAAATGATTTGTAGTCCGAAAATTATACTCCTAAGAGATGCAAAACCAAACTTACAACTATATATATGGCCGTGGTTGACAAACGTTGACCAAGTTATTTCCATCATTTTGGCTAAGGTTAAAAGCTCATATTGAGAAAGGCTGGCTTGTGAAGTTGTGAGGAACAAATGTGAATCTGGAAACTATAAAGTTTAAACTTTATGTCTTAATGATAAGTTTGTGTTACCAATCAAAGAAGGTGTAGTAGTAGCATTGGGTTTGTCTACCTCGAGAAATGAAATTAACTTTGTGCACAATGTACCTTTTAAGGTTCTTCTTTGTACTTTTTTGGGTGTGATTTATTTGGTTTTGGGTATAAAAGTCATTCTAATTTTAGATTCTAGAGTCGTTATGGGAAATTTCACGAGAGCAAAATATATACACATCCAGTTTAGAATGATTAATATTTTCGATTGACGTGACAAACAAAAATTTAAGAGACTAATGATCTTTTCATCCAAAATTAAGCCACAATTTACTTTTTCTTGACGTAATAATAATGTAGATCTCAAACAAAAAAATGACCACGTACTTGTATGACAGATGAAAGTCTATTTGATAAATTTCAATAATACAAACCAATAGAAAGTATTATAGAAAACAAATTATGCATCCTACAATATATTCATCACATTAAAATATATATATAAACAATCTTTATCTTCGTACTTTTATTGCTATTAATGTGCAAATTCTCTGTGTGCTCGTGAAACTGAAAATATGTATGAAACATTTGTAAAACCATTATAAGATGGGGCCGAGTGAACCTCCATGCTTAAGCCATTTGGTGGTGCAGCCAAAGAGCCCAACCAAATTTACAAATTTAGTCTAGGAGATGACTCCGATCTGATGGGACTGACCGACTTACATAATATATAAAGACTTTAAATTTGATTACAAAATGTTTTATTGCGTTTACCATTAGTTCATACACTCATAAAAGTCTCTTGCAATGGAGTGTTTTGTTGTTTACCCGTAAATCGTAAAAAAAAAAAAACAAGTTCCTATCTGGTGCGAACCAAACTATTTATCCACTTGAATCATGTCTCAAAGCTTAGTTAATTTGTAAACCGACTTGACGAAAATGCTTCAAATGTGTTTATACTTTATACTATAACAGGTTATGAGGTTTGGTTTTTCTCGACAGTTTTTAATGAAAACGTACGCATTCGAAGTCGAACATGATATCTCGATTCATCATCAATCCAACAAACGTAATAAAAAACAACTAAATACAACCCTTGTCTAAAAGTGCATAATAATATGGCCTGAATTGAATTATTATGAAGAATCTTACAGATCCATACATAGAGAGAAAGAATGTAGACATTTAAGAACATAATAGCTCTCCATATAATTCATATATTAGAAGAACGTATCCAAATCAACGTTAAATTAACTGAAATTTTAATTGAGGAGCATATACATAATATAAATATATGTAGAAATATTTACCTTTTCTTTTATTTTCATTTTTTGCCTGACTTGACCCTGTGTGCCATAAGACCCCTTTTATGACATTGGCACTCTTGCAGTTATCTTCTTCAGGCCATCTCTCAAGAACCTCTGCTTTTGCTGCTGTTTCTTATTCCTCATCAACACTATAAACTCACTTTGTCTCTTGCTACGCTCTCAAGAAGTAGACATAAGTCTGTCTTGTCTTTTTCATAAATTTCCCTGTTGTTCGCTTAAATTTACAATACCACCCTTTGCAAACCATATTTCTACTTACATATAAAGAAAGAGCATATAGAAACTTAATAACTTATGGATCAAAGTTTAACCGATGAACCGAACAAGTCATTAAGCTGTTTATATGTCAAAATGATGTTTCTAGAAGCACTTGATTGCTCGTGGACCATTTTACTCATAGAAACATTTTTTCATATAACTCAATGATTATACATTTACAATATGAGCACATAAGTAATTCGATAGGTCCATCACAACTTGAAAACATTGTTTTCTCTCTCTCAATTTCTTTCTCCCTTATAATATTTTCAGACTATTCATATGTTTATACGTACGTACACGTTATGCTAATTAGGCCAGTATTGATTATTTATACTCATTTTTTGTAATGATCTGATGTTTTGTTTCCTTTGGCTCGTGAGTGTCGAGTAGAACATTTCTCATTGTTTTATCGCTTTGAGCAATCATAGTGGTACGTTTCGCACACTTTAAGAAAAGATCTTTCAAATAGTAAAATTAAGAATCACTGTATAAACTTAACTTGGTGTGGAAAGACTGATCTCCGTATCTGTGTTCTTTTGTTTTGGCCTTTTGCTGTTGTATTATCTATTTATTATCCTCATGATATATAACAAAAATACATCAATCTTTTTATACAATTATCATGTTATATATATAATAATAATAATAATAATAATAATAATAATAATAATAATAAGTAGATTTATCCATTTTATTAAATCAGAGGCTTTCTAGTTTGGATTGTTTATAATCCAAAGAAATTAATCGTTGTTTCTATTGAGGTTTTTCCACAAACTTGCATCATTCCGCTGCCGCTTTTGTTTACATCACTATTTTTTATAGAAAACATTGGACATTGTAGTTCAAAGAGTCATCATGTGGGAGAGTTAAGTGGGATAGATATATTGGAGAAAGGATTCAACTCTCAATTCCATTATTCTTTAGAAACATGTATAAAATATATTCAACAGTTATGGGCGCCTCCACTTGATGAATTATTTATATTGGCGAATCTTGTCTTGTCAAAAAACCCATAATCACTGCCTTCATGTTTCCTTTCTCAATACCCATCTATTTCATTTTATGTTAAGTAGTACATTCACTAATCGAGAGAGAATTACGAAACACGTATGAAGAAGATTTTAAATTAATGTATACGGATTATACTGACCAGGACAACAAGAATTACTACTAATTAATCGGGATTAATTAATGATGTGTATTGAAATGTTTATTGTGCCTACAAATTGAGAGCTGGTCCTGGAATAAACCAACTTCGTTAATTCTTTATCACTACATTGTAGAGATATATATATTCATTATTGTACATAAGGTAATCATGACTATAGTGTAACAGATGACATATATTGAAGAATCTTTTTACTATTTTTTTCTTAGTGTAGGCCGAATCTTCCACTGTTGTACAAGATATATATTCGTTAGTGTTCTCTATGTTTTAAGATTATGTCGGAGAAATCTTTTCCATTATATACAGCGTTTTTTAGGTGTTACCAATAGGACAGGCATTAATATTTTAAAACAATTAGTATTTTAGGTGCTACCAAATTATCTTGTGGTTCAAATCTCCCCTTATAGAATTGAATTTTTGGCTATTCATTGCATTATAGGTTCAATTAATTTGTTACATTTAAAAATATTTGGTTAAAAACTTAACATTTGTGTGTGGTTGTTTGGAGAGCTGAGAGTGAGTGGACCCAACATGGACCGAAATCTTTATCTGTAAGGCCCATTTAAGAATAAACGGCACACAGTCTGGCAAAGATTCCCGAAACGGTACGCAGTGTTCAGCCTCGCCAAACAATGGAACGTACCACTATATTTGTTATTGTTTTTTTTTTATTCCATTGGTATTTGAACGTTTTCATTTGCATTTTAATCAAATTTAATCCAGCCAGCTAATCATTTTATCGGTCATGAAAAAATTAGTTTATACCTACATAGAAGTTATATTTATAAACTATAACAGGTGTTCAAAGTTCAATTTCTTTGGTGCAGTGGTGGACAATAGAGTAGCCTATACCATCACAATCATGTACGTATGAAATGAAGAATTCCTTTATTTGAAGAAAGTGTTATAAGTCTCAGTTTTGCTACGAGTTAGGCATGTCTCAATGAAAATGACTATTCTGAATGTTCAATGTTTCTGTCTTATTTAATTTTTATGTCTCATTCAGTATTTTTCCCAAAATCGCCCAACCACAAATTCTAACTTGATAAGAAGAACACCACCAGTTGATCATGCCGTTGCTCTTTGATTTTTGCTTGTGTTTGATAAGAAAATTAAAATAACCAATTAATTGTTAGTGCATATATAATATTATTCCACACGGTGAAAATACAGTAAGTGGTGCCAAAATTCGGATATAGATGAAGTGGCGTAAACTTTAAAATAATAAAACTGCCCAACAAAATTGAGGCTATCACTCTTAAATATATTTTACTTTTATTTTTATTGAAACAGTACTGCTGTCTAGAAAATGATAGTCGCTTTACTAGTAATGCATTATGCTATAACTAGATATATCAGTTTTAGTGTTTTCTTTTGTGTGTTTTATATATCAGTTTTAGTTGATTTCTCAAATACGCAGATATGTATTATTAAAAAAATAGAAATATGTATATCAAAGATTAGGAATGATTACACAATTCATATTTTTACTTGTGATTTTGAAAATTCTTCCATTTTGATCGACAATGTAGTAAACTAACACAGTAACACTACCGACACCAAATTAATATAATGACTTTATTTAGCTGATAAAGATATTTTAAAACTATACATAATCTTATTCCGTAACATCCAGATGTAACCACTAGAAAGTAGAAAGCGTAGAATAAAAACTTCGACCATAAAAAACATTTGGATAGCTTTCGGTGTTTCCAACATGCGGCTGAAAATCTGAAATGGTTTAAATAAAATGACCAAGAAATATTAAGATAGTTTTGAAATATTGTTATTAGCTAAATATACGTAATCATACATCGACTCAGCAAGTTTTAAGTTGAATATATCACGAAAACAATGTGCTGAATAAACAGCTTTTTTTTTTGTCGTTAGAAAAAAACAGTAGCTTGTGATGTTTCAGTCGGTCCACCGAGAAACAGTTCAATACTATGTGATAATGCAATTAAATGTGTTATTTCATACGATTTAAATTGAGGATAAAAAGCTGCTAAATTCTGCACTACAACCAAAAGAGATAATTGACTGATCCTTTTCTGAAGAGTCTTTTTAAGTTTTCAACTCTCAATCTTAATATTCTGATGTACAGACTCAAGATTAAATATTTTTAAAAACAATAAAATAAAAAAGGCCTTTCATTCATTCTCAGCTTTTTACATGATTAAAGGTAGAGCCAATGTTGGAAGGAACGAAAGTTAAAAGAGCTTTTACAGAGAATCAAAGGTTTCATTTATCTTTCCGAAAGAGTTTTGCAGACATGAGATCATCATTATTGCTATCTCCTTAAAAAAACATTTACTTAATTTAAATGCTTTTTAAAACATAGTAGATCGCTTCTGTAATCTCATCGGTCAGTGACTTGAGAACATGGAAATATATCTCAAATGTGTATCAGGACAAAACCAATGATTATCTCTTCTGATATACAAAAACCAGATGTACATTTTTAAAGGTGCGAGTCCCTCTGACTCAAATAGAAGTTTCTAAAAACTCTTCACTGCTTCATTTTCTCTTGCTTACTGCATCCAACTGCAAGTATACGGAATAACCCTTTTCTAGTTATTATTACAATCATCTAAACATAAATCTAACAGATAAGAAACATAAGCTTACATGTTAAGGATGATGAAATCTTAGAGCTTTTAATCACACGTAGTCTCTTCACAGATGAAACGAACATTCTGAGTTTTAAACAAAGATTAAAGATTAGTTAGTAAACAAAAAAGGTATAAATAATTCTATTCTTTCTGTAAACATGAAAACAACTACTAATAAAAAAGCTGAGAAGTTTTTGTTGTTTTGTGATTTAAGAATCTGATTCTGCAAAACACTGAATCAGATTCAGACACGAAAAAAGGAAAAGATTCTTACTGCCAAGGAACATCCCCAACAAGCATCTTGTCTCCTTCGTTGTCTTCATAGGTTAATGTAAATTCTCCTTTCCCATCTAACAATCCAATGATCGGTTTCTCTTCTCCTTCACCACCAGATATATCTCTTTGAGCTAAAAACACAAATCACACTCAGTAAATACAAGAAAACAGTCTTTAAGAACTAAAGCAGAACAGAATTGAGATTAAGATTTAACTAACCTGCGAGTAAACCTCTGAAGAGTTTGTCAACGGCAAAAGAGAGCTGTTCATAGCTATTAAAAGCATTGAGATCGACTTTACGACCAATAGGAACACTATCCATGTTGATCTTTACAAACATTCCTTCCTTCTTAAGTTCGACTTGCTTCTCACCACCATCATTCTTGTTGATTTGATCTCCATGGGAAGATTCGTTTCCCAGCTTTGAAGAGCTTGTGCTCGCTAGATTCTTTCTGAACGAACGAACCGGAGGCCAACCAACTACTGGACCAGGAGCGGTTCTTTAAACCAAAGAAACCAGAGAAATATGTTAAACACCAAAAGGAAAAAACAGAGCAAATCAGAGGTTTTGGAATTAGGTAAGTAAAGGTTGCAACTTTAACATGTGAGGGTAAAAAAAAAAACAGAGAAAGCAGATGATGGGTCCCTAATGTTCAAGAGAATATCCTCTATCGAAGCAGTAGTAAGAAAAATTAACAGTGAGGTAACTTAGAAGATACCTTTTCTGAGGAACATAAGTGGTTTTATTGGAAGGAGAGAAGTGGTTGCCGTTGAAACAGTGGATAGATTTGTCTTCTGATTCCTTCTTGATGTTTTGTTGTTGTTTCATGTTGTTTCTTGTCTCTATGTTCATCGTAGACTGATCTTCATCACTACCAGGTGGTCCAAGCCTTAGCTCAAGTTTCTTCTCTTGATCTATGCTGTTGATCTTCTCTTCTTGATACCATTTTCTTCCTTGGGCAATCAAATCAAGCAGCTTTGGACATATTTCTCTCTTTCTTGGATCCATTGATTCAAGCAACACAAAGATTCTTTCTCTTAACTTGAAAACTTAAAACTAGTTTAAAAAGTTCACAGATAAAAGAATAAACCTCTGTAATTCACCAAACCCTTTTAAGAAGAATGAAAACCTGAGAAAGCCCTAAAAATGAAACAATATCACAAAAACTGAGAGCGAGAGAAATAAAGAGAGATGTAAATGAAGGTATTGTAAGAGAGAAGTAGTGGGATTTTATACAAATCAAAGCTTTACTTCTTTTTTTTTTCTCTCTCGTGCACGCTTTGGTGGGTTCTCTCTCACACAGCCTTCTTTTTTTTTTTTTTTTTCAATTTGTTCTTCTCTCTCTCTTTTTAAAGATTCTGAAAGGGACGAGAAGAGAAAAATTAGGAATTACATAGAAAAGAAAATTTGGATTTGTATGAAGAAAAAAACCCAGCAAAAGTAAAAGCAGAGCGACTCTACTTTTACTCCAACATGTTGAAATTAGGAACAACAAATATTTAATACCAATAGAAACAGTAACTGTTCTTGACATGAAAAAAGAGAACAGTAAAAAAGAATAGAAAAGGTATTTAGGTGTTTAGGCTTTAGAAGCTTATGGAGTAAAACACACGCAACCTTTGTCTTTTTTTCTGCCTCAAATATCGCTAATTAAGGGTTTGTCTAATGAAAGAAGCAAAAGCGTGCTATTCTGTTTTTATTTATTTATTACTACTGTCTATTACAATAATGAGATATCTGATCTAACAAGTATATGAAAATTAGAAAAATAATTAAATGCATATATCCAATAAACAACTTGGCCATTCAAAGAATAAGAATAATTAAAAATATGATAACAATAAAGGAACTAGGGAAGATCCCATAATTTATGGTCTGTTTTAAGGACCACTCTCTTATCCACTGTCCATAAGACACATATCCCCATGCTTTTAAGGACATTTTTTAATTTGTTCGTCATGGTAATATGAAAAATTTATAGTATTATTTTAACTATTTACAAATATATTACATAAATTCCTTTTTTTTTTGTTCAACAAATCATAAATGAAACGCATGGGAAGATTAAATTTATGAGAGAATTCAAGAGATGGGAGAGCATTGTATAAACATAAGAACCTGCATGGCATCTCAATGAAATATTATTTATTAAACTTACCACAAAATAAGAGAGAAAATGTCAAATTGTTAGCTAGCTAATCAATTATTTTTGTCAAAAGATAAAAACAATGCGTACGTGTGGATTGAGAAGATCTATTTAATTTGCTTCACCAAGTCAACTCTATGTCCTCCTAATCTTTATTTTCTTTTCCCAGTACAGATAAACAACGCCAAATCTATTAAATTAACATATTTGAAAAAAATAACGAAAGAAAAGACTTTAACAGTATATTTAGAAAAAATGTACATAATTTTGCTGCCTAAACCAAAAAACATATTTCAACCAACGTTAAAGCTTATATTTGTAACTGGTTTTTTCAAGGAGGGGGGAAATGAATGTTACATGTCTCTCCCACGTGTGACAGCGATATTACGAAAAAAGCCAAACATAGAAAAATCGTGAGTGAAGAGTTCCAGTCAAGTAAGGAAGGGTATTTTGGGAAATTGAAGAAGGAGTGTGTCTCTAGTCATATCTTGTCTCCGTTTTACCCAACTCCGTGACTTTCTTCCCTCACTGTCAGACAAAACCTTAACCATAGATAACATCTCCGGTTTAACTTAACCGCACTTCCTTTTTTCACCGGTCAATGGTTCAAGTGAAAACACTGCAAAGGATACATTAATTTAAAATATATTGTAAAACTAAATCCGCGCAGACAAACTAGACAGTACTGGACACATATCTTACACTTGCACAAGATTGTTTAGATGGTACGATAAGGTTTAAATTTCGGCTTTAATCTCAGCCGTAGAAGTGAATAGTGATACAGCAAAACCGACTGTTGTGATTTGAGTTTACAAAGCATCCAATTAAAAGTAGCCGACTCAGGAGAAAAGGAACAAAACAACTCGTGAAATGAATGTCATATCAAGGAAAAAAAAAAAGAGAAAGATAGAATTAGTGGTGTCAATGATGCTCTTCCCAGAATTTCACCAAGAAAAAGATAGATACATTTGAAGTTTTTAAATTATTAAATTTAAATTGTCTGAATCAATAAATTATTTTATGCACTAACTATTACTACTATTTTGTAGGGTTTTTAGGGTATTATCATTTGTACACTCTTTGTCAGTCTATGCTTGTTGTTTTTTCGGTCTCCCCGTATTATTAATAAAAAAACTGAAAATTACACCCGACCATAACCTGGTCGTGTAAACCCACTAACATCGTCTTACAAAACTATAAAATTCTGACGGTAATGTAAAAGCACAGTTCGCTAATCTATCGGCAAGACGATTACTTTCTCTATAAACATGAGAAATACGGACACTTCAATCTCCATAGCAGCCTCCACTTTCTTTTCTGAAGCGGCTTTCTCGATACGAAAGAAAAGGCCTAGCCTGTATCAGAAATTATATAAGAAATTCAAAATCAATTTAACGAAAAAGAATAAAAAAAAAATAAAAAATCAACAAGGTATGAAGTAAGCCTACTCCAAATGGCCCCATGAAACCCGCGCAGAAAACAGGCCCAATTGTTGATCAAAGTTCATGCTTCATGCGCAACTGGTTTGACTTTTCAGTTTTGACTACAACGTGAATGGCTATTAGTCTAATCATACAACCCATGTGTGTGAGCTCAGATTTTTGTAATTGTATACTCTCAAACATTGTAGATTGTTGTAAGAATTCAGGCTGAAATATAGGATCTTCGTGAACCAGGGAAATCATATTGGTATGAGTGTATCACAATGGTTAGCCTTTGATGGTATCATCAGTTTAGTAACAAACATTATAGAAAGCTTAGTCACAACTCACCGTAAACTTACTATCTTCACTCATGTGTATTCCCTATAAAGGGCAATGCATGTCATAGAGATTGTAATTCTTAAGAAATGAAATCGAAATAAACAAAGTTTCAGTCATTTTCTTCATTTTTCTCTCTGAGCTAACTTTTACATTAGGAAGGAAACAAAATGTCAAGACCTACGGGCAATAAAGAAGATAGTTTTGACGACGGAATGTATGAAGGAATCAAGAAAATTTTCGTCAGAGGCGACGTCGTAATATTTTAGAATTGTTTGCCTCTATAATATTTTAGAATTGAAACATATAATATAACAATCGTAAATTAGGAAAAAGTCATCAGCAAACGCTTTCGGTCATTACAATGGATTTTGTAAATGAACCAATTATGAATTTACTTAATGATTATTACCTAATGCGAAAATCAAATTTATGTTGTTAATAACTAGAGTCAAAGTAAAAAAAACACACGAAAATGTCATGTCACGCAATTTGAATTGTTGACAACATCAAAAATATTTATTTTTAAAAAAAGAGCTGGAGACGGAATTTCTGAATTCTCACAAAAGTAAAAAAATTAAAAATCAAAGCCAATATCGGACACTAAATCGCCAATTACTAGCCCACCCAATGCCCTCCCAGAAGCCCAGCTCCAAGCCCAAGCCCAATCCCAATCCCTGATTTATTCTCCTTCGGCGGCGCTTGCGTTGTCGGATAACCGAATCCATATCTCGGCGGTGGCGGATAACCATTCTCATACTGATTCCATGGAGCCGACGGCGCGTATCCGTGAAACGACTGTGACGGTTGCACTTGGTGATACGAATGACCGGAAGGCGGCGGATACTGATGATGCGGCGGTGGATATTGGTGATGCGGCGGTGGAGGATATAAATTCGAGTTCGAGGGAGACGGAGGAGGATATACATTCGAGTTCGAGGGAGACGGAGGAGGATATACATTCGAGTTCGAGGGAGACGGAGGTGGGTAACAGGTGACTGGCTGTTCCGGGTAAGGAGAATCGTATCGGTACGGCGGCGCGGAATATCCTAGCGGCTGAGACGACGGCGGATATCCAATTGACGCTAATGATGGATAAAAACCAGACTCAGACGGTGGAGGATAAGTCGTCGATGGTAAATCAGCCGGCGTATTGATCGGAATCGGGTTAACAGGTGATGATACCGGTAATTCCGGTTTAAACGATGACGAATCGAACCGGTACGAAAAAGTCAACGACCCTTGACCTTTTCCACTCGGAGTTCTCACCTGATACGTCACGAATCTCATCGTCCCCTGGCCGTTACCGTTACCGTTAAATGACGGTGACGAACAAAGAAGCTCAAGAATCGGGACTTGGACTTCTCCGAGATCTTTATCGCCGAAGATCCGATCGCAGACCAATTTCACGACGAGGGTTAAACGTCCTTCACGAGCTAACCTTTGATTAACGGAAAATTTAACGGCGTGATTCCAAGTAGGCTCAGATTCACCGGTGCGATCGATGGGTGTTTTCTCCTTGTGATTCTTCTGGGAATCATCGCCGTTGATTGAAACGACGGCGTATACGTCCATTTTGGTGATAAGGTTGACATTTTCAAGATCTTTTGCAGAGTAAATATTGAGTTCAAAGGTCAGATTTGCCATGGCTAAAGAGAGAAGAGGTAGAAGAGACAGAGATCAGTCAGATAATTGTTGGTTCCGTCTAAAAATGAATATACGCGTATATATAATAAAACTTTATTACGTAACTAATGGCTTCTTAAATATTAATTACAGATGTCTCTGTCTGATGGAAAGTAGAATATTAATTACAGATGTCTCTGTCTGGTGGAAAGTAGAAGATTCAATCTTAGCCGTTGATTTTACTCAAATCTTTGACACGTGTTGATTAGTTGTTGTCTTTAACTTGCATGAATTGCTTTCTAATTTCTGATATCTCAAAATTCAACCGAAAATTATTCTATTCACGCGGGAACTTAATTTCTACCATTTAATTCGATACAAAGAACTTAGTTTGTAAGATCATTTTTGGGCTCCACGACTGGAGTGAAGCAGTCAACGCGGCATGAGAGACGGACCCGGTTTCGGTCAAGGCCGACCCGATTGCGTTCTTTATTGCCTTTGGTTTTCTCCCTAACCGGATACTCCGTTAACTTTTGGACTCCTTTCTCCACCTTCCTTGAAGCTCACGAATCACGTTACTGTTTCATTCATTGAAATTGTAATCTTGATCTCCTCCACAATTACCACTCTGGATTAAAGGGAAGGAGGAGTCAGTGTAGGTTGATTCCATCTGATAAGGCAGACGAGCTAAGATGATGTTGATGGTGAGATATGACTTTGCGTGGACACTGAG
The DNA here is from genome assembly GCA_028015245.1 of Cardamine occulta. Lineage (NCBI taxonomy): Eukaryota > Viridiplantae > Streptophyta > Magnoliopsida > Brassicales > Brassicaceae > Cardamine > Cardamine occulta. Next base: position 14,329,797 of record CM051371.1, on the reverse strand, counting down.
TAACATATTGGTAGTGCAAGAAAAGGAGGGATGATGACTGATGATATGGTTAATACTCGCAAATATCTTTGATCGCCAAAAGATTGATTTTCAAAACAAAAAAAAGAAAAAAAAAAGTTTGGATGGTTTCACATAACCAACGACAAAACAAAATATCAAAAGTCATAAGACAAAGTTTTGTTCATCACATTCAATTTCGCTCGCAAGACTCGTTTACCATATTAAGAGAAGTCATACAAAATAAAATCGTTTATCAACGGCAATTTAGGGACTGATTTACGAGTAGCAATGAGTATAAGGTTGATAGACAAAACGTATAGAGGAAATTTCCTAGAGCAATGTGGGAGGTTGTAAAGTAAGTCTATAAATTAATTATCAAGACAATTTAGTACAATGTTCTTAACAAACTGATTCAAATCTACGAAAACAAAAGACAGGAACAAAATTTAAGAATATGTGACAAGGTTACACTTGCAATCTCAGCTCTAACGGAATGGGATCAAAATGGGAACATTAACACAGTTCTATCCAAATATTGGACATAGTCTCATAGACCCTCTTCTTAGTGGTTGCTAGATACATATTTTCTAAATCATCAAATTAATGTATTTAAATAATAATTTACTTCAATTGTATCCAAACATTTAAAAGACAAAAATTAAGCAAAATATAAGAAAAGTATAAACAAAACATAAGAATTTTGTTTTTTTTTGGCAAAAATAGAAAGCATATGTTCAAATTTCAACCATTTAAATGTTTAAACATTTAAACCAAAAGAGATATTTTAGTTACCAACTATACCAAACAGTTCATCAAGTGAGAGGTTTTAAAAACTCTAGTTTATAATGTTTCCAAATTTGAATAACATGAGTATATATAGAAGATTATCGCAGAAACAAAAGATAACAATAATCCAAGATGTGAATTTTTTTCTTTATCTTAATTATTTTTATAGAGAGAGAAATTTGACTTTGTCCTAAAACTGCATATTTATCTCTCTCTCTCTATATGTTTTTTCACATATTGGATTATTGTTTATTTGTTACTATACTCAGATTTTTAGTTTGAGTCTTTTACTACAAAATTCTTGTAATTGAAACTCAATTGTCATTGACCAAAACATGTACTTTTCATTGAAAGAACCTCGAAGGGTAAAACATGGCAAGTCTAAAACCAAAACTGAGTAATGTGAAAAGCAAAGCCGAGAACTAAATGAATAACCCCATCCAAAGCTACCAAACCAATATTTTAGAATTGGTATTATTATACCATACTTCCATCGTGATTGACATGCTTGTACTTGGACATATGACATTCGAGATCCAAATCGAACAAATCAATGGAGCTTGAGTTTGAGTGAAAAGTCACAATGAAGAATTGGGGGTTGAAACAGTTAATAATCCATGAATATATTGTCAATACCTGAAGCAGTCTTCATGCTTCCACCACTGTTATTCTTGAAAAAGACAAAAACTTTTAAGAATTGGGCACACCGCAACATTGGTGTATAATATTATAAACCGAAATTATTTATTGATATCTATTAAAATACACAATTTTTTTTCTTATTAAAAAATATAAATTAATATTTTTATCTTTTATATAATACACAAATTTAACATCTTGACAAAAAGTAAAATTTATATTTATTTTTTTGGGCTGGTTTGGTTTTAAATTGGTTGGGTTAAGACGGATCCAATTCATTACGGATTAGATAGATATTAATCGGGTGAATATTTGTGGATCAATGGTGGATCTCACCCGACGTCGTCCGATTTCGTCATTGATTTTACTCACATCTTTGACACGTATCGATCAGTTTTTGTCTTCCAATCACATTTTATTTGCATCAATTTCTTTCTAATTTCTTATCTCAAATTCAACCAAAAGAACCAGATATTCTCCTGACGTGGACGCTTAAATTTCTAACATTAACTGATATAATTCGATACCAAAGACATAATTTGTAAGATCATTTTGGTCTCCACGACTGGAGTAAAGCAGTCAACGCAGCATGAGACAACCCGGTTCCGGTCAAGGCTGAACCGGCTGCTTTCTTCATCACCTATAAAAATTGTTAAAATAATATTTCTTACCAACACGAGCAGCAGCTTTAGCTACAAGACGTCCAAGTATAAACTTTGCAGGATTAGCTCAATAGCGTCCTCGTTGCTGAAGAGATCATATAAACCATCACTTGCAACTATTACAAAGTGTTTTGACTCTGTTATCTTGTGAACTCTCATTGATGGTTCCACTGAAACGTAAGGTGGGCTTATAAAGGTTACGAGCACGAAGTATTCCCATGAGTGCATCGTTTAGTTTCGCATGCAAAAAGGATTAGCGAATTAAAAAAAGACGAAAGACAATTCAACAAGAGATATTCAAATTATTGCACTTTACATGAGATCTGCTTAAATAGTTTTGGTTTTTATGTTTTCTGTAAGGTTTGAGCTTTTTTAATTTTACAGAAAAACAATAATAAATCACCAAAATCCCGAAAGTACGCCCACTACAATAAAAACATACGGACTATACACTGAAAGTACCAACAACAAAAAAAACTCAAAGATAAGTTTCAAAGTCTAACTCAAACATAAGAAAACAAAAATTAAGGAAAATGTGAAAAAGTTAGACTTGCAATCTAAGATCTAAAGGAAGAGGGATGAAACTAGGAGCATAAACACAGTGGTGAACACACTGGAAAACTCCAGAACCAATTTGAATCTTCTTGAACATATCTCTTTTGACAATATAGATGCAAGGAGCTCCATTGTCTTCTTCATCACCACAAGACATGATTAGGGTGGTGTTGTCATAGACGAAGTAGCTAAGGCCAAATGCTTACTAGCTACGTTTGGCATGTAAGATGGTTGCAAAGTCATCAAATTAATCCACACAACTTGGTGTCCATCATCAATCTTGTTCTTGGTAACCCAATTCTCAATGGTCCTTGTTGCATAACATAGCTTTAACACGGAAAAACAATCTCCCTTAAAAACCGACAGGATAAGTCCATCTTTAGCTTTATTCTTCCGACAGGGAAGGACAAAAAACTGTTTGAATATATCCCTCGAGAAATCAAAGGTTCGAATTTAATACACTGCAGCGTTGGGATTCCAAGAAATCCAATAGAGATTTCCAATAAAGGAGACATGAAAACGTTTAACATTTACTATTGGCCAGTCCTCATCAGGTGTATCAATAAACTTGAACGCGTGAGACTCACACTCGTATATGGCTACTCTCTGGTGGTAATCTTGCTGCTCTTTACGGTAACACACAAAACCCCCAAAAATCTTTTAAGCCTTTTCTGGTTTGGTATTATCGTATCCTAAGCCACAAACATCGAACGTTTTATCATCGTACTCCAACCACTTAACCTGTCTCAACCACGGATTCCACACTGCCGTCTTCTTAAAAATAGTTAAGAAACAACAACCCATCGAAAGTATTGATGATTGTGTAAGTTAAATTAATTTCTTGAAAAGGAATACCAGAATAGCCTACCTCATGAAACTCTATCCTTGGATCAACGCCGTCGAGACCGATGAACTCTATCGAATTAATCTTTGAATTGGTCAGGAAGATCAATTCACGACGGGAGCGTGTAAAGTGGCTGTTGATAAACCTTTTTTCATCTAACAGATCATTCCATCGTTTGCAAACATACCTGAACCGAACAAGAGATTGAGGTCGAAGCCGTCACAGTATATCTTCCTCCAACTCCCACGGAACCGCCGCCATTTGATTTTTGGAATCGGTCTTCTTCTTCTTCTTCTCTTTGCAGTTTAGCTTCTCAATTTTCAGACACAGATCTCTCTCTCTTCTATGGAGTACCATTTATAATCAGATAAATTATAGTACTATTTTCTTTTCTTATTTGATTAAGGGATGATGACAGACAACTTTATCTTTTAGTAGAAAAAAATCTGATAAGAATAATATTATCTCTTTTAGTTACACTAATAAGAAAATAAGGGATTTATAGTTAGTATTATTAGAATTGTTGCAATTTAAGCTGCAAATTGTTGACTTAGATTAACAAATTGAAAGAGTTAAATGAACATTCATATGATATTTTACCATTTGAGATAAATAAGTTAAAAAAATAGATCAACCTGTTCAGCTAAAAAAAATGAACAAATGCACAAATTACAAAGGAAAAGTGTTCAACTCATTCATCTTACTATTTTGGAGTTGATAGAGTTGAATGATATTCAACTCAAAAAGTTTTTAATTATTTTTTTCAACTCGTTTATTGCTACCATTTGCAGCCTTGATATAAGTTTCAAAGTCTAAACGAAGATCAAGAGACTATTTACAATCTCAACCAATCGAAACATTTGTCGCCATCATCATCATCAAATCATACGAACGTAGAAGCCTTTGAGGTACGTTGATCGTTACCGAGAGTGATTACCATTATAGTCACATCGTCATGATATCTCCTTCTCCGACCAGCCGGAACATTCATCAATTCTTCCAAAGTGAAACCTTTAAAAAAATCAAAATTTATTAATATTTTAGTCATATAGACAATGAAAATAAGAAGTAAAAACACTCAAGAAAAATGATTTCTTACCAACACGAGCAGCAGCTTTAGCTACAAGACATTCAAGTAGAAACTTTGCAGGATCACCACAAGGATTACTAGAAATGAAGCAATGAACTAGCTCAATAGCTTCCTCGTTGCTAAAGAAATCGTATAAGCCATCACTTGCAACTATTACAAAATGGTCTGACTCTGTTATCTTGTGAACTCTCATTGATGGTTCCACTGAAACGTAAGGTGGGCTTAAAAGGTTACGAACACGAAGTATTCCCATGAGTGCATCGTTTAGTTTCTCCTGCAAAAAAGGATTATCGAATTAAAAGAAACCGAATAGACGACAAAGCTTATTTTGATATTCACACAAGTATATCAACATACCTTCTTCAAGTAACCAACTCCTAGAGCACGAGTAACTTTAAGCTTTCCTTTGATTTTTCCACCAATAACGATTTTTGGATCATCAAGATGTTCGCTTAAGAGTCTAGCTTCTTCTATTTCGTTATCAACTGTGTGATCCTCTGTGAGCTGAACAGCTTGTAGCTTCTTTTTACCATTGTAAGTCGCTAAAACAGCTCTGCTATCACCTAGATTAAGGATGTATAGATCCTTACCAGCAAGTAGAGTGACCAAAACACACGATCCAACGGATACTAAGTCCGGTCTTTCTTCCATTTCTTGCTCAACCATCCTTAGGAAATCAATTTCCGCCTGAAAAAGCGCACGGTTGAGACAATCTAACACTCCTTGTCTAAACAAATCAGAGGAAGAATAATCTATGTTTGATAAACATTCCGATTTCTCTCCATCACCATCATCATCATCTTGTTGTGTTTTTACAAGGCTTTGCTTCATTTGGCGATCAAGTAACTGAAGATGAAACACAATGGACTCATACAAAGTACAAGCCAAGAAATCAGCAGCATCTCTTCCATTAAAACCATCATAGATAGCGCAAAAGAGCCAACCGTTTTCCTCAGAGCAAACAGCTTGAACTCTATCTTCCCCTGCAGCACCACCCGCAACTTGAACTTCCATGGAAGAGAGAAGAAACCCTTCATTAACAGAAGAAGGAGAGCTCATTGATGTCAAGTAACAAGACTCTTGGTCAGGAGGACTAGGGCTAGTAGAGGAGCTGCAGCTTAAACTCACCATACTTCCATGAAGAGAAGGAGAGAGTATGTCAAGCTTAGAAAGCGCAGGCGACGATGGAACTTTCCTGAAAGATTTAGGAGAATCTAGAGAAGGCAATATCTCAGAACCAATCACTCCATTGCAGATATTAGTATTAGCTAAAGTCGGGTTCCCGCTTAAAGCAGCTCCTGATAAACAAGAGAAACTGCTTGTCTTTTGAAGCCTAAAACCAGCACGAACGCCATAGCCATCAGCAATATCATCTTCAGGGATTGTAATCTTATTACTATTGTTGCATTGATAACCAAAGCTTATCTCAATCTCACCATAAGAATCAGTCTCTTCCTGCATTTTGACTTTTTTGACCTTTTTTTTTTTTTTGAAATGTTCTGAAACAAGAAAGATCCATTTTTACTTATCAGATTATGTTTTCAACAAAACTTTCAAACCAATCATTGATCAAATCAAAAACCACTAATCAAGAAAAGCATAAAAAGGCAAATCAAAGACTTATTTTGATCAAAGTCTTTTCATCAAGTTGAGTCCTTTTTTTATATTTTCAGCAATCATAATGAAATCTAAAGACTTATACAATAAACATCCCCACAACAAAATTATGAACAGTTTTAATGAGCATAGCGACCAAAGACGTGGTTTGAAAGTGAAGATAGATGGGACCAAAGATAAACCAACACTTTGTTTTCTTCACTTACACAAAGTTTTTTAAGAAAAAATATAAATTTTTCATAGAAGGACATTAAATGCAGACCACATAAGTTGTTCAGCAAAGGTTTTAGATAAAAATAATTTACAGAGGCAAAAACTATCTAAAACCCAGAAACAGAGAAACATAGAGATTTGGTTATTCATATATTTTGAAATATTCATCATATCTCAATGGAACAGAATCTCCTAAACAATACTAATATATAGAAGAGAATTGAATTTAAGCGAAAAAATAAAATAAAAAAACTAAATTGGAGCGACAAGGAAATCGAAAGGAGCATAGATATTGCAGGATGAGATCAACGGATTTTACCTTAACGTATAAGGGAGAAAACGCGGAAGGAGATGATTCGAATTGGAGAATTGAGAAGCTGTGAATTTGGAAAAGAAGAGATCGGAGGGAGACGAATAAAAAAAAAGAAAGAGTGAGAGAAGTGAAAAGAGAGAATGAAGAATGGATGGATGGAGGAGAAAGAGTTTTAACGAGAGACTGAATGAATACATGTTTTTGTTTTGCTAATTTTGGTTTTTGATTCGTCGCTTTTCAGCTTCCTTTTTTTTTTTAAAGTTCAATCTAATTATCTTTTTTTTACCCAAAACAATAATAATGCTATTTTTTTAATTATTATCTTGTTTGAAACCATAACTATTTTAGCATGTTGAAACTTTCTAGAATTTGTCTAGCCGGTGTTGCATAAACAAATTTAAATCTTTTTTTTTCAATAATAATGTCTACGAGTTTTACAATCAGTTAAAGATGTATTATTTGTTAGAACATTTTTAAGTTTCATTTGGAGAAGGAATACACACATTTTTTCTTTTTAGTTCTGTCCAAAGATATGTACAGAACAAAATTCATATAGAGGAAAATATCAACGAGATATTTTGGAGTAAAAAAAACTACCAATAGGGTCAACAATTGTATGCAATAAGTGTGTTAGTTGACATTTTATACGATGATGTCATCCTCAGATCCCTACACTCTATTATAATATTTTTATCCAATCATACTTGTACTATTTTTCTTGGAACTGCACAAACAACCAATATAAAACTACCATTAAGCAAACTACCTCTAAACTTTGTTTGTTGTTGTCCAATTTCTCACGATTGTTATTTACATAATAACTGGATAAAGACTTTTAAAATGGTAATTCATGTATCCTATGACATAAACCACATAGCAAATCCTGAAATGGGAAGAGACTCAAATATAGACTAGGGAATATTTATTTTCAGAAAATATAATAGGATTACAGATTTTATTTGTAGTAGTGTGTGAATAGGGTAAAATAACCCAAAATAATTTAGTGACGTTCTACAAAATCTGATTTTTGGGGTACTAGGCAACTAGACGTCGACGTGGCGTACATCATAGTTGCCGCACACAGAGACGTAAACAATGAATTCATAGAATATATAAATAAAAGTAATTTAAATGGTAAGCAACAAATCGAGGATGTTTATAAGTTTAGGCTGCATGACGTAAGAAAGGGAGCAGATCTAACATATTTGCATCTCTGACCATATTAGTATAGAGTTTATATTTGTTCAATAAGCAACACGAAAACTATTAAATAATAACTCGAACGCAATGAAAACCTCTATAAATTTTATTTAAAAACCACTCTGTAATTTATTACTGTTTTATCGAATATTTGACTTGGCGAATTGATCTAATAATCTAGCTCATGTTGTTGTCACACATGAAAAAAAAATCAATTTCGATTTTTTACATATTGAAAAAGTCCATAAACCGCAGATCAGTACAGCCTTAACGGAGAGTTATTCGTCAAAACTCAAAAACTCACCAATTATTCGTGTTAGTAAAACTATAATTACGGTGTAAAATATACCAAATAAGAAAACCAAAAACCGATGCAGGAATAAGAAATGTCTGGTATAATTCTACAAACAAAGAGACGATATAGTAATACTAATTAAGAGGCTGAGTGGAAGATCATATCACATCAATATCATTATCATAAACGACTTATCAATGATAAAAGAGTCGTTTAATAGATTTGATAAATGCCCAAAAAATACTGATTTGTGGCTGTTGAGCCACAGGAGAAGCTGCTTGCTATTGAAGCCAACTGATGAAAACAGTACTAGTCACTATAATTCCCATCCTGAAAATGACATTTTGTGACGGTTCCATTTACCTTACGTACCGTTTTTGGCAGTTTTCTATGAATAGGATTAGATCTCGGTTTGTCTTTATCATCGCGATTTTTCAACAATTGAATACCTGTTGTATTATGTGCATCTAGTTCAAGCTCCTAAGTCTCTTAAACCACACAACCTTGGATTATTTTCTTCGCTAATATGTTATTGAACCCGGTACTAAATCATAGGATTGTTCAGTGACTGACAGTAAAAATGAAACTTTGTTTGTTTTAGATACGGTTTAAGAGTATGGACTAAAGAGACTACTAATATGGCATCAACAAGAAGTGAGAGCTGAGGATTAATTGCCTTGACTTGTTGTATACATATTCATTTGGAAACTGGAACCAATAAGTGAAGTATTAAGATGCAATGGTGTAGAAAACTTTCGTCATTCCTTTCTTTGTTCTAATCTGTGTGACCTTGAAAAACAACAAGGGACGGAAAGTACCCAGAAACATGTAATTTTTTAAAATACAAGACAAAGAAGGAAACAACACAAAAGGAAAAATTATCAACTTGAGAATAGTACATTAGAAGTGTACCTTCATGCTTATGATATCAGATATACCGGAGACATGGGTTCCACCACATGGACACCCGGGGTTGTCACCTAATTTTATGATCCGAGGAGTGCTGCCCTGCAAATACAGGAGTTTGAGTTTGATATATTTCAAGAGTGAAATGGCTCAAGATATTCTATTGTGGCATCTATGTCATTTGCTATCCATTTTTAATTTCTTAACTTGCTAGCTGACACTAACTGGGTACTTATTATCCTACAGTGCAACAGGGTAAGTACCTTAATTGCTCCCAAAATTCCCATATATCCATAACTTTTAAGATAAGAGCAGCAATTGATACAGAAAATGATTTATATATCCATACATATTACTTAATTAACAAAACCAAATCGATTTCACATCACTTTAAGAAAAGTCACTTCCTCCATATAACTTAAGAGCAAAATTTTGGTATAACTAAAGATTAACATTGCTACACCTATAACAACTCGAGTCATTTTAGGATATGTCTAGGAAAGATATAAGTCCGTAAGCTGGACACTCGAGGTTTATCAGCAATGGAAGAAAATTCATTAGAGATGAAAGAAAAGTTTTTCTGTATTGAAAAAATAGTAATACCTTGGGGATATAATCAGGAAGATTTCCACCACAGAGCACAGATGCCTCTTCATAAGGCAATATAGCAGCATAAACCTTATACAGAGCAAACAAAATAAATCATTATTAAGAAGCCTAACATATAATCATAAAAATCTAACTATAATAAAGAGACTCTGAGGACTTTACCTTTCCTCCTTTGGTTATCAGTTCGTTAGCTACTGCCTCCAACTCTTTCTGCTTCACCTGCAATTCATTCTGTGGAACGCTTCCTTTGTATTCCACAAAAGGACTGATCACATTGTAGTTAGATCACCTTGTCGCTAAGTTTAACGAAAGTTGCGAAGAGGTAAGCGGATGACAAATACTTTAATGAGACTCTTACCCGTCCGGAAAATGGTACCCTTTTCCAGCCTCCAAATGTCCTAACCCAACTTGCTGCATACACAAATCTAGCAAGTGTCCAGCTGAATGCAACCTGGTCATGAAAAAATGGAAACTTCAATATATATCCAAGGCACAAACAACAACAAAAAACCAAGAACTAAAAACTGTACACCTCATATTCTAGTTTTCACATCATTAACTCGAAAAGGAAGATGCAATTAAAATTTGAAGCATCAGTATCCAATTTGCAGAAAAAAATAAGTTTCTAAAACATAATAAGAATGTCTACAACATTTTCCATGCCAAAACTACAATCGATCATCAAACTATTTAGCTTCAATTTAACAAATTCTTGCCTGGAATTGAGTTTACGCCTTGATTCATCAATATTCAAGTGAACTTGTATCCCTTTCTCAATATCCATTTCACTTTCAGGATTTGAACCTTCAAAAACTCCGTAATGGAGAACCTAAAGGGAATAACACAAACAGCATAAAAAAATTCCGAGCAAACTGGAAATCATCTACACTAAACGAGAATCATTCAGGATAGGAATTTTAAACTTACAATCCATCTTCCAATCGAACATCTTGAACGGAAAACTTGAAATCTGAACCGGAGAATACGAGGAAACCGATATCTGAAGGCTGGCCGCCACCTTGTGGATGAAACACCGTCGAATCCAGTATTAGAGCCGTGCGTCCATCTTGCGCCTGAATCACATGGTAATATATAAACTATAAGACATACAGAGAGAATCTCAGGATTCAGCATTGAAGTCGACGTCGAAGAGCTCGAGAATGGTTTACTATCGAGAGACGAACCTTAAACAAGGAGAGAAATCTGGATTGAGATTGAAGATTGAACATGTCTACATGATAATCAAGCTTCGTCGGAGGAAAATCCATGGCTGATTCCGACGGTTTCGTCGCGGTGAACAAGCGATCGAGTGACCCACCAAAGTATATTTGTATCTCTCGACGACACGGTCAATAGTCAACGAAGAAAAGTCAAATAGACTAAAAGCCGCTTTTTCCATGATATTTATTTTACGAATTGCAATTCATAGTTGGGCCTTCATTGTTTGGGCCTTTTCGGTTACGCTGTATTTTAAAATTTCGGCTTCAAATATTTTCTTTCTTTCTAACAATCACTAGTCACTACATCGAAAACTTAGGAAATGTTTAACAAGGTCATCTTGATACAATGAATACAAAAATGATCATAAATTTTGACACTCAGATCATTCTTCATAACTTCGTCCAAAGAACATCGCAATTGATCCATCAACATATTCCACAATGTTGAAGCCTACCATAAGTACAACGTATGATCCAACTCAATCCCTGTGTTTAAATTGTTCTTATATGAAGTTACATTTAAGGGGCCTTCCTCGAACATCAATCAAAGTTTGAGGAATATATTCAATTTATTTTAAAAGACGTCTATAAATTTTCTTCTATGGACTCTTTCGCTGAATTGGAAAAAGGAATTGTTTTTGTCGTTTCACTAAAAACGTATCAGTAGATAAAATATTATATCAACTCTATTTGTTTGAAGAGTCATTCAAATTCATACTCCAAACCTTAGGTTTCATGCATGGAAACGCGTAAATCAGTGAAAACGTAGAATTTTTAGTCACGTATATAAAAAAAAAACAAAAACTTCAACGACTATACGGTCCCGTGATGATCTCTTACTATATTGAATCAAATCCAAAATATTGCTCAAGTCCCGGTGGGTGTGGGTCCAATCCCTCCTGAAAACCATTTTTTCATTTTCATAAAATTCTGCTTGTTGGCGGCGTGGCGTCTAATATGGGTTTTAATAATGTCCATTTTGAGGAAAATGCAAATTACAAATTGAGTTAATACACAAGAGTTGTACACTAAACTCACTTCATTAATATGTTGGCATTTTAATAGGTAGTGTTTTTCTTTGAAATCATCTCAATTCATGGAAGGAGACCACTAATCATTGTACAAAATAAAAAGTAAATGCGTTCCATATTATTCTTATCTACCCTTGTACTATATTTTTTTCTTTGTTGTTAGTACCTTGAAACATTAACGCATAATGGCATAAGAAAAATCATAATCATAACTTTTGTTGACATTTCGGATTTAAATTTTTTCAAAATATATATTAAAAATTTTCTAAAGCTAGTTGGTTGTATGATGATGATTATACTGTATCATCGGTAAAAACCGTAAAGTGACCAGCAAAAAATCAAAAGAAGAAAAGTAAACAAGAAAATTAGTGGATGTCTCCATCAAACACAGCGCATTAACACATCCTTAGATCTGAAGCATAACAAAAAAAGCCCACTTGTAAAAGCTGTACATTTACAACATCCTCAAGTCAAGTGGCATATTTCGTAATTACTCTCACCTTTCAGTGGCATTTCAATAAGCATCTTCTCTTTTAAACCTTTTCTTTATCTCTTTCTTTGACAATTTGAGCTAAACTAGGAGACAGAGAGAGATAAAGCAAAATGAGAGGACTCTCCAGAAACTCCGGCACGGCGGCGATATTCGCGATTCTACTGATCCTCACCGTCACCGTTTCTTCTCAGTCATTCGAATTCACCGGGGATTTCGAGACAGATTGCCGCGGTTCGATAGCAGAGTGCTCGATTTCCGCCGCCCTCGGCGACGGAGATCTATTCAACGGCGGGGAAATGGGAGCGGAGTTGGAGATGGACTCAGAGATCAACAGACGCATATTACAGACGACGAGGTACATAAGCTATGGAGCGCTGAGGAGAAACAGTGTACCGTGCTCACGCCGCGGCGCATCTTACTACAATTGCCGACGTGGAGCTCAGGCCAACCCTTACACTCGCGGCTGCAGCGCCATCACTCGTTGCCGGAGATAAATCTGTAACTGTAATTTCTTTCTTCTCAATATTCTTTTTTTTTTCTTCTTATATATAATTTTCAGTTTTTTTTTTCTTTTTTTGGGCGGTTTATATTTTTGTAAGTTCGTTGCGCATTAGAATTTCAGACGCATATATGTAAATGTTTCTGGAGGATGATCTATGTTATTGATGTAATTTGTTACAATTTACATGAACCAGAAAAAAAAGACGTAATAAAAACATCAGTGATAAAAGACTGTGGTGAAGTAATAATATATTGTAGAGTATTTTAAATGGAATATTGGTAGCCATAATAATGCGTATTTATTATATATGAATATTGCATGTGGTGGATTCATGCAATGCGCCGTAGAAATTACCTGATGCTAGAAAAATAAACTAAGGTTTTTCTAATTTATATTCTTATAAATATAACTTTCCATTTTACATATGGATTTAGTTTTTATTATTTTTATATTTTCGAAAATTGATGGAAAAATAAATAGGCAATAATAGGATTTTGGTTGGGAGCCAACTAAAACCAGCTTCACATGTATCCCTTTCGGCAGAGCCACACGTGGAGGGATAATCTGTAATATCAATTTATAATAATACATTTTGCACACTATAAAAAGAAATGTAGTATCATGAATTTCTATATGATATTTAATGTCACGAGGTCTCTTACACACAAGCTCTTCGTGATTAACGAAATTGACCAATACAAAAGAAAAAAAAAATGGCCAGGAAAAATTTTCAAAGAAAAAGAAAAACGTTACATTATTTTAAAAGAGAAACAGATGGTTAAGTAAGGACCCATATGAACATTAAATATCGCAACAATAATTCAATTAGAGATGCTTTTAAATTTATTGCACTTCAAATCTAACGTGGCCTTAGATTTTATCTTTGTCACATTTTATAGAAATATGTATATATATATATATATATATATATATATATACAAAAAGATAATAAGTTAATAACACAGAGTTTGGACCACATCTCCCTCATCGACCATCCATCAAACATCATGGACAGCGCAGAGGCAAACAATCTCGTCGCCGATTGTTATACATTTGAATTATTATGTAAATATTGATCCAATAATTGAAGCTCATATGTATTCAACAGTCTCTATCGTGTGCTTACGAACAAGAAACGACAACGACATCTTCCGTGTCCTTGTCACGCGGACTTTGCTAATTTGAATTTCCCATATCCTTAATACAAATTCTCTATTACAAGTAGCAATTTTTTTTTAAAAAATTTATTTTCTTTCGGCAGATTCAATTGGTCACGTCAAATTTTTGCAGCTGGCATCGATATTTTTTTTGTTGGGATCGGTGAAGTATTAATATATTTGGATAGTTTTAAAATCGTATTAAAAACACGAGTTCCTTTACCTACCATATATTTATGTCAGAATTTAGCCGCGATGGAGTTCCAATGGAGTATAGATCAAGCAACGACTCTTTGGACCACTAGACTTCTCTCAGCTCTCTCTTTATGTAACTTGGATCGGCTTAGCCCGAGACAGTGTTAGTCTCTTTGCAGACGTTTGTCAACTCATTCACTCAACCCCCTACAAGATATTTGGGTATTCATGGCCGGACCCCTTACAAAGTCCCACAAAAAAACCATTATATAATTTTACATTAAGAAGATGGAGTTTCATCAATACCATTGCTCAAATTGGGAACACATGCCTGATAACATGTGGAACAAACTGTGAAAACCTCTTTTGTTGCAAGATCTATACAAAGCATTTTAAGACTATAAAAAAGCTTAGTGCAATCTGATCCAACAAGTAAAAGCTAACAAATTCTACGCAAGAATATTACTTCCGGATCAAAGTCAGGACCAAGAGAGTTAAAACTGAGTCCCTTAACCAGTTTGTTCTAAAAATCTGAAATTTAGAATTTATTTTTGCCAAGAAAAGCAAAACAAGAAAAGGGAAGTTAACAAAAGTCTAGTTGCAACAAAGGAGATGGTTCGTGAATGAAAACAACAAAATTCAAATCAAATTTAGCTTCCATCAACAACCTAACAAGAAGCCAAAATGTAATAAAATCAAACTTGTAATTCTGCTAGTTCTTCTCTTTGACCTCGAGGAACCGGTACCAAACCGGGAGTAAAGCTACAATGCGAAGGCCAAGGATCAACCACAGAATCTAAACGAGTTTTACTGATCACCTTATTTTCCGCCAAAACATAGATCCAAGCACGACCAGTTTGGTCGCAAGAGCACACGACGACCCTTTTATCTTCGATAAAATAACTTGGCTGAGAGTCTACTAAATCCGGCAAGTTATTAAGAGGACTTGACACTTCCATGACCTTTATCCATTCCACACCTTGAAAATTAAGATGATTATTAATCTTGGAGCTCACCGAAATCTCAATCTTCTTTGTTGCATGGCATTGCTTTAGCAATGAAAACCGATCTCCATTAAAAACTCTAAGGACAAGAGCATCCTTAACAACGTATGTCGTCCCACTTGGTAGATTACAAAATTTGAAGAAACCTTCGCTCGAAGAATTGAATTTAGTTATTTGATACAAGGGCTCAACCATGTCATAATAAGTAACCCAATACAAATTTCCATTCAACGATACACCACTTCTTGCGTGTAATCTAGGTCCATTACTAGCACCACCTTCTGAGAGGTGGTCTTTCCACGTCTCAGAAGCAAAGTCATGGATCTTCAACAAGCGTTTGGTGGGCTCTTCCTTCTGAGTACAAGAAGCAACGATCTTGTAACTCCCCTTATTGTTCTGTCCAATGCCGTAGGATACCATACGAGTTTGTTTTAACTCGGGTTCGATCCAGTTAGTCCGTTTCAACCAAGGGTTCCAAACCACGAAACCTTTATCCATCTCACATAGCAAGAACTCATTGCAATCAATAAAGTTCTTATGGATCTCATGGGATTCTAAACCGGGGGTATCCAGGGTTAACTCACGCACCATTATCTCGGGATTGATGCTTACCGAATAAATCTTGGATTTGGTTGCTAGGATGAATCGAAATGTCATCTTGTGGTTGTTGATGAACGTCTTGTCGTGGAAGAGAGCGTTCCATGGTTTACAAATGGTTTTGAAGCGAACAAGAGATTTTGGTGGGACACGAGAAAGTATCTCTTCAGTTAACTCCCATGGAAGCTTCTCCTCATTCGCCATTAGGATCTTTTTGTTTTAAGTCGACGAAACTTTATTTCGGATTTACTACTTTACTTATATAATAATGTTATCCCATTTAGGGTTTAAGCATGTTGTTCATTAAGTAAGTATATCTCCAAATATCTCGTTCGTGAATAGAAACAGAAAATTTATCAATATCTAAATTTTATAACACACTAATTGGTTAGATAATCATATCTTCTCTAATTGTGTTTATCGTTTTCATTTTGTTTTTATTTTCCTTTTTAATTTTTTTATCTCAATTCAATTTTTATTTTCTTATAAAGTTTATTATATCAAAAAAATATCAAGTTTGAAATATATAGCTTACCGACTCATATATAAAAAAAAATACATATTTTGAAATATATATACTGTTATTTACATCTGTGTGTTTCTATTTTTACATTAGAACTTTTTTTTTTTTTTAATAGGAACATAATACATAGAGCGTGTGAGGATGAAGATTGAAGAACCACCATCGGGATAACAAGAACATAGACGAGGTCAAGAGCATTGCTTTAACAAAAAGTTGAGAGTGACTCTCTTAATAGGTCAGCTTGGTACCAATGAACTATAATTTCTTACAAACTAAATGTATAATTTTTAAATGTTCCTCGGTAGATATCTACTTTTGATGGGTTTCAAGTATAAAAAGATTGGATTTTAATTGTGGAACATCGTGTTATTTAAAAAGGGAATTGATATTTTTTACTGAAGCTATGCTTTGGTACAAAATGTAAAACGCTCGGGGACATGGTGTTTTATTGATTGTAAGAATTAAATGCTGAGACAAATAAGTTCCTCAAATTGTGAACGTACCTGATAGCCTGTGAAATAGAAAATTGAAATTCTCGTTTGTTGCAAGATTTAAACCATATTAATTAAGACTATCACAATAACTTAGTATTATCTAATCCAACAACAAATGAGAGCTACCAAATTCTTCAGAAGATCTATTATATAATTTTCAATATTTTGGAGATGATATATTTTACGAACATTCGGTTGGAAACCCTAATTAGAAAAAGAGATGGCGCATGAGGAGAAGCTTCCAGGGGAGTTGATTGTAGAGATACTCTCTCGTGTCCCTCCTGAAACTCAAATTCTCTTCGGCTCGTTCCATTTAAGTTGATGAGTGTGACACGTAAATGAGAGCTACCAAATTCTCTTCGGCTCGATCCATTTAAGTTATTGTCTCAACCATGGATTCCAGACCGCAACCTCGTCTGTCAAAGCAGGAAATAACAAAAAACCGTCGCAATAAAATAGGTTGCGATATAACTCTAGTTCCTTAGGACCACGGCTTTCAAGGTTTAGCTCACGCACCTCTAAGGAATCGTCAGGATTGATGCCTATCGAATAAATCTTGGAATGTTTGGTACGTAAGATGAATTGAGGACGGACGCAAGCCAAGTGATTGTTAACGAATATAATCTCTTATCTTTGAAAAGTGTGTTCCATCGTTTGCAAACGGTTCTAAATCGAGTGAGGGATAGAGGTGGAACACGAAAAAGTATTGCATCTTCCAACTCTGCTGGAAGCTTCACCAGCATCGTTATTTCTTTCAGACAGACAAGATCAAAACCCTAATTACTAACTTTGTTTCAATGTACAGACAGTATATCATTTTTTTTTTTAAGTTTAATACTCGTTAAAAGAAAATTTAGATATTATAATTACTAGAAGAAACCTAATATTTCCATTTTTCACTTTAGGTCCACAATTTTTTGGATATCCTATGGGGTTTCCCAGTTATAACGTATAACAAATAAAAATAAAAATTTGAGTTATTTATTATTAAGTTTATTAACTACTTGAAGAAACCCTTTTACATTTTTCACTTTGGGTTCAAAGTCTGTAAATATCCTTGAATAGTTGATTTATGAATAAGCCCAAAAATTAGAACAGCTTTTGAATTAATTTTCTTTTTTTAAATCTCTGTTCATCTTTTGTCTGACTTTAATTTGGTGGTGATACTTAACCATTACATTACTAGAGAATTTAACCAACATGTGAAAATAGCATAAATTACATTCACACTGTGACTTAAAACTGTCTTCATGATCATAACTTTGGGACACAAATCTCCTATATTAATTCATCTACACACCAAAAAATAGATATTCGAGATCTTCTAGTGTTAGCTGAATCGCAGAACTTTTACCATGATTTTCACCCAATGCAGATGCAACAATATTCCTTTTACGTTCCTGATTAAAAAAAAAAATTAAAGAAACAAATTAAAATCACAATGAGAGGGTAATGTTACTACAAAGAACAAAATCCTGAAAGGTTTGGAACAAATTAGAAATAGCTAAATAACTGAAGAGCCAAAATTCGATCTTCAACTATGGTAATACGAGTTACGGTAACAGTTCGAGTTTGTCCAATACGATGAGCTCGATCAATAGCTTGATCTTCAGTTGTTGGATTCCACCAAAGATCCAATAGAATAACATGACATGCAGCTACCATATTCAATCCTAGGTTTCCAGCTTTAAGAGACATGAGCATTACTGGCACCTGTTTCCACAATATAAAACATTGCATTAGATATACATGTTAGAGAAAAAAAAATAACATAAAATTAATGTTACATCACTTACATCTGGATTGTTGAATTCTTTTACAGCTATGTCTCTTGCTACTAGAGACATTGTACCATCTAATCTTCTGAAATTTATACCGTTTATGACAAAACAATGCTCAACTAAGTCAAGCATACCAGTCCACTGAGAGAACACTATTGTCTTTATTGCTGGAGAATCTGTATCACTTTCTTGCTTTGCAAGCGACTGAAGAATCTCTAACACAGCTTTGATTTTCGATGAAATAAACTCACCTTGTAACAAAACTAGAGCTTCTTTATCACCTTCATCATCATAATCATAAATGCAACTTCTAATCGCAGATTCAGTGAAACATCATCAGGTTTAAGCTCTTCGTTGCATTTCAGTGCAGGGCACGTTTTGTCATCTCCATTAATGTTTTCAGACACACACTCATAACAAAACACATGGCCACACAAAGTTATAACAGGGTCTTCTGGTAGTTCCTGCAGAGTAAGATAGATGATTAGAACATAATGAGAGAGCCTGAAGAGAACAATCAGTTGTCAATTATTACTATATGCACTTACGTTGCAGACAGAACAGATGGTAGAAGATGATTTTAAGAGATTGAGGAAGATGATTAGACACTCTCTAGGTACTCTTTTAACATCGTCTTCGGACATTTCAGCAATAGCAACTGAGTGATCATATCCTTTAACAAGTTGTGGATGGTTACAAGCTTGACGTAGACGCAAAAGCATCTGAATAAGATAAGCAAAGTGTTCGTGTAAAGTCCCTTCAGCAGCATAGGCCTACAAAAAGAAGAGACAAAATAAATATAAAATTTCATATTATAAGGTTTACAAGGTTACAATTTATTTTGGAGAAATTAATTCACCTCAAACTGCAAACGTGAATGCAATTCAAGCTTCCTGTAAAAAGACCATTCTACTACTGAAAAGTCTGCTTTGCTCAAATTAATTGTCTTTGGAGGAAGATTAATTATTGGCTGTCCATCAAGTAATGTTCCTAAATAACACAAACATAAAAGATAATTAGCATAACTACTATAGTTAGGAGCAAATTAGTGTATATATATATATACCTTTGGTTCGGCGCAACATTATTCCCCTTTAGAACAGCTTGAAGTTTCTTGTAACCTCTAACAGAGTGTTTGTTAATAGAAGCCTTGATTTTTTCATGAAATTATTTGTACATAGCATAAGGATGATATCTAAGAAACCTGAAATAGGTATAAAGATCGTCGATTTTGTTCTGTATCGGTGTTCCAGACAAGCACCATCTCCTTTTAGCTCTAAGACTGAAACATGCATTTGCAACTAACGTTTTACTGTTCTTGATTGTATGAGCTTCGTCTAACACTACTCTCAACCACTTAACTTTTGCTAGCGCACCAACGTGAATAGGTCCTTTAATGGTTTTACCACCTGTCTTCTTACTACTCATCACATTATAAAAATCAAGAAGATGATTTTGAGGAACCTCGTTTGTGACAATGGCGTAAGTTGTGACAACCACATCGTATTTAGCTAATTCGATAGGATCTCTGGTTCTGTTAGATCCATGGTAGATTAAAACAGAGAGCTTGTGTTCATCAGAAACCTTTTCTTTAACTTCTCTTGCCCATTGCTTTACAACACTTGCTGGACAAACTATTAATGTATCACCAGATCTTCTACTTCTTCTTCTCTTTTTAGCCTTTGATTGTGACTTTAACTTTTGTAATAGGATTAAAGCAATCGTTGAGATTGTTTTACCAAGTCCCTGCAGCATTATCATATATAAATATAATTTATGAGAAATTTAACATCCACTTAATTTTATATTTGGGAAAAGAGTATTTAAATTAAATGTTTGACCTGATCATCTGCTAATATCCCTCCTAAACAAAGCCCGCTTCTTTTTTCTCTCTTACGCATCCATTCCAATGCAATTTTCTGAGACACACAATAACATTTTAGTATACAAAAATAAGATAAGTTTAAAAAGTGAAAACATGATAAATTAATTACCTGATGTCTCATAAGAGGAACTGTAAGAACACCATGAGGTAAATCTCTTTCTGTCTTGGGTTGCTTCAGATCCTGTAATTAACTATGCCATTTAATTAATGGAAATTATACTTAACTAGTGTTTGAAGTCCATTAATTTAGAAAACAAATATGTTGTTATATTATATAATTGTAATGCAGCTTGATAGATAACACTCTCGTTAGCTTTGGTCCCATCTGGACCTTCTTCATCACTACCTGAACTCATGTCAATGTCAATCTCAATAGCAGAATCCATTGTAAGACCTTCGTTTGATGTCGATGTCAGATTCATCAAATCTGGTTTCAGTGTCATGTCAACGTCAATAGCAGAATCCATCGTAAGACCTTCGTTTGTTGTCGATGTCAGATTCATCAACTCTGGTTTCAGTGTCATGTAAACGTCAATAGCAGAATCCATTGTAAGACCTTCGTTTGTTGTCGATGTCAGATTCATCAACTCTGGTTTCAATGTCATGTCAACGTCAATAGCAGAATCAGCCCTGCCACGCAAATTAACGAAACCAATATCTAAACCTAGCTTTTGCTATATATATGGGCAGAACAAGAACAGAGGAAAGAAAAGACCGAGAATCAGAAAAATATTAGTATCGAGAAGAAACTCACTGTTGTTAGGATTACGGTTTTGGTCGACGAAAGGGATGATCGCATGCAATTAAAATCAATTTCTAAAGAGTATCAAATACTCTTTTCTATATATATAATTTTACCAAGAAACGGCTTTACTAGTAAGTCGGTTGGCCCAATAAGAGAATATATTTATGTCATCAATCCAACGGTCATTATCTGATTTCAAGAGCTATACATTTTTTTTAACGGCTGCGATCTTTAGGGTAAATAAACTGAAAACAGAGTAAGCAAATCTTTACTTCTCTTTGCCTTCTTGGTTATATCTTCCTGTCTTCCTTCCTCTGCTAAATCCTCACCGTCGAGTTCCCTATCTTTAGGGTTTCGTGGTTCTACAGCAACTAATAGAAAGCGAGCTTTGATAATTGTGACTTGCTGTAAAGACCATATCTGTTGAGACAATTGGTAAGACCGTGGCAAATTCATGATATGAAAACGAGTCATTAAATCTTTCCATATCTCAGAAGCGTCATTGAAACGAAGAATGCTCTTGTAGATTTGTTTAGAGACGGAATTAAGCAACCAAGATTTGACCATGCTGTTACATCTAGACCAAATCCTGAATATACGATCCAATTCACTCAGTCGTGGTACAGAACTATCAATGCAAGCAAGTTTATTCTTCGCATCTAAAGCTATCGTCATCGCAATACACCAATCATCATAATTTGTTCCATCAAGAGTTTCAGAGATGATAGAATGACCTGGATTATCACCATTTGTAAGATAATAAGGTGAATGAATACTATCTGGTGATTCGATTGACGAAGAATTATTTCGAGGAGCTTCAAGAGAATCTTCTTCAAAAGAATCATCGCGATTTGCCGATCTACGAACTGATGTTGCGCGGACCGTGCGACGACTGACTTTGCGAGTTTTCACCATCGGAAAGCTTCAAATTCGACAAATTTTCTGTGAAATCAATGAAGAAATCAAGAATCTCGGTGAAATCAAGTAAGACGAAGATCAATTGAGCAAATCCATGGATGATCGAAGAACAAGAAACGCAGAAAAAATGAAAGAATCGAGTTGAATTTTCAGATTCAACGCTCTGATACCATGTTAGAAAAGAGTTTGTTACAGAGAGAAATCGAAGAAGAAGAATTCTGTTTAATCTGTTTTATTCATCTTAAATGTCATTAGATACAATAATCGTCTTATATATCTACCTAACAATATCGGTTTACAGACTCAATGTAGTGGTTAAGTTAATTATACTAAACCGAACTTAACCATATACTAATAGTCAAACTCTCTTTAAGATCTCAATCTCATCTTGTTGAGCTTCCTTCTTGTTCTTCTCACATCCAACAATGTCTCCTTCAGCCAATTTGTGATAATGCCAGACTTCTAAAGAATACTCAAGGTGTTTGCTTAAGATCCTCAAACGAAGTTATTCATTAAACATCGACCCAACTATAACCCGGGGTTTTGTGAAGCCCTCTTTTCTTCTGTGTCATTCTAATATTCGCTGCATCTTCCCATCTCTCAGCAGCCGAATAGGTGTTTGATAGAAGAACTAAGCTTCCTGTTGTTCCTTCAACACTCTGCATCATTCTCGACACTTTATCCCCAAGTTCCACATTTTTGTAAGTCCAGCAAGCAGAGAGAAGTGTACCCAACACACGAACGTCGGGCTCAAATGGCATCTTGTTGACAAAATCATAAGCTTCAGCCAAGTATCCAGCACGGGCTAGGAGATCAGCCATGCAATTATAATGGTCTATTCTTGGGGTGACGTTGAAGTCTCCTCGAGACATGGAGTTGAACATTTGTTTACCTTCATCCACAAGTCCTGAATGGCTACAAGCAGACAAAAGAGCAAGAAAAGTCACCTCGTCTGGGTTCACATCTGTGTCCTGCATACTCTCAAATAAAGTTAGAGCTTCTTTGCCAAGCCCATGAATTCCAAATCCAAACAGCATTGTGTTCCATGAAACTATATCCCGCTCATGCATTGTGTCAAAAACTTTCTTGGCTGCATCAAGTTTTCCGCACTTTGTGTACATATCCATCAATGCATTACAAATGCTTGTATTAACAGCATAACCATGAACAACACAATACCCGTGGCAACTAAAACCGTGTTCCAAAGCAGCCAAGTGAGAGCAAGCGGTTAAAACACCAAGCAATGTTGTTATATTTGGCCGAATTCCAGATGATTTCATATCATGAAATAGACGAAAACTCTCTTTTCCGCGACAGTTCTCCACACACCCAGAGATAAGAGAATTATATGAAATAATATCTTTCAAGCCAATCTCACTAAACTGCCTAAAAGCATCACTTAAGCTCCCATACTTGGCGTAGAATGAAATTATTGTGTTTCCAACAGTTAAGTCTAAGATGAAACCTGCTTTAATCGCATAACAATGTATGCATCTCCCTCCGCTTAGATCTCCAAACCTCGCACAACCCATCAGAATAAGCCCAACGGCCACTGGCGTCACCATTGCCATGTTTTCATTAACCAACATCTGCAAAAACACTTCTCTAGCTTCCTTAATCATTTCATTTTCTACGTAGCCTCCAATCATAGCACTCCATGTTACCTCATTCTTCATAGAGTCTAAATCGAAAACTCTTCTCGCATGGATAATGTACTTACTTTTTGCATATATATCCAATATCCCTGTCTTGACAGCTAAATCATTGATAAAACCCATTCGTATGCAATACCCATGAACAGATTTCCCTTCCTTTAAAGCACCAGCCTTCCCAAGTGCAGGAAACATCCCAACAATGGTTGATAAATTAGGACTGAGTCCATCTCTTCTACGGATATCCAAAAAAAATCCAATTACATCAGTTAAACAGCAATGTAAAGAAAACCCAGAAATCATAGCGTTCCATGCGACAATATCTCTTTTAGGCATTTCGTCGAACACCTGTATTGCCATTTCTAGCTCCCCACATTTAGCATAAAAACCGACTAGAGCAGTACAGACATACATATCAGAGGTAAAGTCACTACATTTCACATGACTATGTATCAGCTTACCATCTTCAATTGCTCTCAGACCAGCACATGCTTTCAGAGCAAACGGGTACGTATATTTCGTGGGTGTAACACCAGAATTCAGCATCATATAGTACAAATCCAAAGCTTTTTCCGGGAAACCATTAGAATTATATGCTCTGATCATCACGTCCCACGCAATAGGATTGATCCTTGGATGAGGAATTTTATCGAACAAATGGCGTGCAAGTTTAACTTCGTTGCATGATGCGTAAAGACGTGTTAAATTGACAAGCACGTTAGAGGAACTCAGCATAAGTGAGCGTTTAAGAAGATGCTGATGAATAATGGATGTTTCAGTTTTTTCAACTTTTTTGGAATTTTGGTTTATATATTAGTGAATCAAAAACCTAAAAAAGTTATTCATTATTTATCCATATTACATTTGCTGGAGAGAATAATAACTAAGTAGCTTCTGGAACAGAGGAACAAGTGAAACCATAGCAAGTTGGAGTTGTTCAGAGCTGTTTACACGGATACTTACTTGCCCTGCACCTTTGTTGTTCAGATTAGCACGAGCAATTAGATTAGAGGAACGTCCAATGGGCACTTGCGACTGTATATTCCCTCCGATAGCAAGATCGCCATGCCAATCCATTACAGACAGTCCAAGAGTTGATAAAAACCGACCAAGCGGATAATCTTTATCTCGAAACTGAGCTTCTAAGCTACCACCATAAGCAACATCTCCCCGACTAGTCATTGCTCCACCAGACATTACCATTCTGAACCATTTATTAGCAATCAACTTATCTTCCACTTTCAGTCCCGCAGATACTGAATCGCCCATGAGTGTTACAGAGAGACTAGCTGCGGCTTTGTTTTTCTTAAAGTTGTTGAATCTTGTTTCGCTTCGAACAGTGTAAGCCAATTCCTTTCCGACGTTTTGCATGTCAAGACCTAGGGAAGTTAATCTACCTTCTCCATGTTTAACCGAGCTGGCCATTTCCAGCTGCACGTTTGCATCCTTCTTGTCTTTTGTCACTTGGCCCGAGAAAGATATTGGTATTTTGTCTTTAACAACAAAGAGTCGTTCCGCATTCACACCTTCATAACCAATATCATGATCCCACCCATTAGTTTCCAGAACTGGCCTAACAAGCCATTGGTTGGAGGAATTAAGGTACCGGTACCGGTGAGTAGGATTGTCAGAGTCAAAAGATGCAGGTAGAGATAGATCTGGCATCGGAACTGGAACAGATGGAGGCTCACTTCTCTCCTCTTCCACATTTTCACTATACCCGTTAGGCAAATCTTTAATCTCAGCAGCAAATTTCTTCAACAACTTACGTCTTTTTCTTTCCTCTTTCATCTGCCTCTTCATCAATAGTTTCTCCCGGTAGTCTATCTCATCAAGATATTGCTTCTTCTGAGATTTACTAAGCTTAGCCATCTCAGCTTTAGTCAAACGCTTAAAGGGAGGAAGCTGATCATACTCTGCTTCTTCATCAGAATCTGATGAGTCGTCCAAATCATCTTCATCTTCTTCACCATCATACTGCTGCTCAGGAAGCTTAGCTTGTGGTCTTGATTGCAGAAGCAATGAGAGGAGAAACGGCAATGGCAGAGCCTTGGACCGAGCTACAAACGGTCCCCCTGAAATGTTATCTTGTAATTTTAGAAGAGCATTAGCTTCCGCTAGAATCTTGGATGCAAATGAGAGTAATAGCAAATGAGGCTTCCACACTTGGCCATTTGGTAACACTCTCTGGCCTGCCCGATTTGTCCTGCAAGCAGAGTGGTTCTCAACTAAGGAAACAGGGTTCATGAGCCTCCTATCTCCTGCTGCTTGGCGAATGGCCTGCTGGATGACATGAGAGCGTTGTGTTACAAACATGTCATAGCTAGAAGCAGTACCACTTGGGCCATCTGGGGGAGCCGAAGCGGCATGAGTCAAACCCACTATGGCATTAAACCATATCGATGGTCCAAAAACCTCAGTGATTGTGCGCAAGAGAGGCATGTCACCAGAATCTCTGCTTTGCATATCTAACCTATCAAGATATAATACAATGTCAGGCGGATTTTTCTTGATGAAAGCCCTAGCAGACTTCAGGATCTTCTCATTCTTGTGTTGATCAGACCAGGATGGTAAGAGACCGGGAGTGTCAATCACCCGTACCTTAATTCCCTGAACAAAACCCTCAACACCTTGAACTCTCTTTGTTCCCATCTGGAACGCATCAGTACTAATTTTCACTTCATCAAAAATAGAATTGATAGTTGCACTTTTACCAACACCACTTTTACCGAGCACCATAATCGTACAAGAAAAATCAAGGGGATCCTGTCCACCTGCCTCAAGCTGCTCCGCCATGGCACTGGCACGATCAAAACTAAAGGCACCAACACGGCTTCCGTTTCTGCCTCTCAATTGTTCAGCCAATCCAAGCCTATACAAAACCTGAGCAACAACAACATTATGTGGAGTTTGCCCTAATCTATGTGTAAGCCTCAAAAATTTGACCCTTATCAATTGGAGCTTCTCACGGGTCTCATCATGCTCATCTGTCTCTGCAGTGGTAGAGTCTTCAGCTTGCTGAGGCTGATTGTGAGACACATTTCCATTGACACGAGGCTGTTGAGGAACACGTGGTGCCGGTTCCAAAAGAGGAGCAGCACGACCAAGACCTGCTGGGCGAGCAGGTGGTGATGCTGCAGTATTACTTGTAGACTCTGCTGGAGAAACAGAACTTAATACGTCATATTCTCTTTCCACATGTTGGCTTTCCTTAATCTCTGGACCTATATTTACTCTGCTGTCTTGCTGCTGTTCAAGTTCCTTATTAGATTGAGGAATATGTTGAACATCATGTCCTCCATTACTTTTTTGAACAGTCTCATGTTCTCTAAATGTTACCCCAGGGGAGCCACTACCGCTGTGACCTTCAGTCTCTCCCTTTTCCTCTGAACTATATTTTTCCAATGGAGATGAGGTTCCAGAACATGCTACTTTGATACTATTACTCAAGGATTTGTCACCAGAAGCATTTTTAACACTATTGTAGTCGACACCATTTCTTTGTACCCCAGACTCATTGTCTATACTGTCTATACATACAAAGCTCTTTTCAAAGCAATTCTCATTTGTTCCTTCTCCTTGCCCAACCTCTTGTTCTGTTCTCATGCCAGCGGATACATCAACAACGTTTTCCTCCCAATTTTTGTCTTCAATACCATTATTCCCTGTTTCCTCGGACCAGGGACTCATTGAAATGACTTCAGCCACCAATTCTTTATCCTCAGAAGAGACAACTCCATTTTCCGAAAAAGAATGCGAATTTCCATTTTCCATATTCACATCCTCAGCTGCTAAACCAGAACCACTGGAAGTAGCTTTCTCAATGTTCTCAACCACATCCAAGCTTGATTCAGTTTTACCTAAAGAAATATCTGAACCTGCTTCCCCCTGATCATCATTCATTCTGGGAGTCACAAAATCAGATTCAGCTTCTCCCATAGTTATTATATCTTGTATGTTTATCTCATTTGTTTCTTCCTGATCACCCACTTCATGCTCATCCTTGGAATTCCCCGGAGTTGCTTCTAAAGGTAAATCCTCGTGCAACCTATCAGCTTCAAAAGATTCAAGTTTTGGACCATCCTGCGAACCAATTGCTTCCTCAAAGACCTCTTCTTCATTATCCCTCACTTCATCAGATCCCACCAACTCATTTTTCTCTACTTCCTCATCGCTAATTCTATCCTCCGCAAGCTTCTTCTTCTCTTCCCTATCAGACATGTCCACAATCTCAGCTCCATCTCCCATTTCTAGATCACCGCAGCGGCAACGAAAAACACCAAACCAAAATCACGAATCACTGCCCCAACCAAATAAAATACGCTTACTCTTTAAATATAAAAATTTTCCAACAAATCATAACAACAAAAACCTAGCAAAAAATTATCGACACAAATCATAGAAATAATCTACAATACATTCAAATCCTAAGACACTAAATTCAATGGGAGTGAAAATATCTCCAAATCGCAGGTTATATTTGATCATAGGAGCTCCAAAAATACAAGAAGAATTTATTGAACATCAAACCCAAGAAAAAGAGAGGTGAACAAATCTAACCTGGATACAGAGACAAGGCAAATATCTCAAAAAAAAATTCCTTCATGCGATTTGTTTTTCGTTGCCTTTTATTCGCCTGCGACAGTGCGACTACGACGGGGAAGAAGAGATAAGAAACTTTGATGGACGGTGCAGATCGGGTTGGGTTTAATTATCGGACGGTCAAAAATGGCTCTTAAATTGCAATCGTGAAAAAGGCATGTCACGTGATCAAAAGTGAAGTGGGCCAAGCCCTTTTAGTTGGGCTGTAAAATCTTGTTGGCCTTTTTTCCTTCACGACAAGAGAAAGAGACTTATTTGTTTCTTTGAAGCTATTCTCCTGTCTTTTCTTTGTTTGTCAGTAGACTAAAGATGATCTTCTGAAATATGATTTATAACTTATCTCACTAAAATTTGATTACATATAAAATACTATCACTGTTTCACATGATAAATGGCTATATTTTTGTTGACTGAGTTTCATGATTTCATCCACAATCTGCTTTTGGAAGGATAGAGTTAAATAGCAAGCACAAAAGGTATAATTAATAAAAGGAAATAAATGCCCAAATTCACAAACATTCTTTGTAATAAGAAGATATCACCCCTTTTTTTTTTCTGAAACTGAAACTAAAAACTTCACTCCCTTCATTGCATCCCAAGCAACTTTCACACTTGACAACACCACACCAAAGTCGCTTTTTGGTTTCCATCTTCTACTAACTACCGAGGAACTCTCTTACGGCTCAGTATTTCTTGTTCCTTGAGACGGTGTTGGAACCGAGCAAGCCGTGCTTGAAGACTAACAAGCCCGGCTGCTTTCCGGGACAACACAAAGCTCAGTTGTGTCACATAGTTTTCTATCATGCTTCCTGGTTGGTCCACCTCCGCTAAAAGTTTCATTTCCTGATAGTGATATACGAAGAAACAAAATTAAACAATGTGATTACATTCTATAATCGTTTATTCATTTAGGTATGTTTACTTACCTCGCGGACAATCTCCATTGTATCCTCGATTTCTTTCCTGTGTGCTGCAATAAGGGCTTCTTCTTCCTGAAATTTTTATCGTTGTGGGTTATGGTAAGACGTGAGCAAAACTATTAATATAAGTTTCTACCATTGCTTGCAAACCAATTTCACAGGTTCATCTAATGTATTAGAGGTTTAAGCGAGTATTTTACCTCAAGCAATGCATCGATGTTTTCATCAAGTGAAGGGTCAGTTTCATATTGCCTTGAAGCATTTTCACTTTTTTTCTGTCTAAAGTTTGTCAAGGTAGGGACATCTGATGAACTGACATCTCTCTTAGACCAGTTTTGTGGTCTGTCTGGTTTTTCTTCCCGCAACCCTTTCCCACGAGGTGGTGACACTTTCTTTACCTTTTCGTCACGGTCTGAAATTTCTTGGGGATTTGAAGACAAGTGGTTCCTCTGACTAGTGAAGCCACCAAAAGAATTGTTCGTCTCTGATCTTCCCTTGTCCATTGAGATTGATGGGATTCCACTTTCCTCTCGATAATTTGTAGGCTGTCGGAAGTCAATACTTGAAGTAGCGTAGCTGTCCTTCTCGACCCTCCTCCCGGTTTCCGGTACATTCACTTCCTGTGGAGGCTCAAAGACATCTTCTACATCATTTGAGCTCAACAAAGTATCCTTACTAACCGCAGGCACTAAATTGGCACTTTGATCTTTCTTGCTATTTCCACTTTTAGATAGACTTTTGACCCTGTTTATTTGATAAATAACCAACAGCAGGTCAAGAGAAGATGAAATTGAGAATTTGATTCAAGAGAGACTATAGTCTGTACAAAAACATACCTATCAGCATATCTTAGAGTATTGAGGGTATGTTCACAGGATCCTGCATTTGGAGAGATGCAAGAAATCATCACCGTTCTTGAGTTTCCAACAAATGAGTCACGGAGCACTTCAGTTAGTTTGCTTCCACGAAATGGTATATGTAGCTGGTCATTGTCCAGTGCACGTATACATTCCTTAAGAGCCAAGAGACTCTTGTTGATTTCTGCGCCTTCAATCCTAAGAAAACTCACCATGAAAACCATAAGAGTTAGATCTAGAGGGTGGTGGTCCTAAAGTATAAAGGTAGCAGCAAGTTCCACTCAATCAATACCCACAAGTCCAAAAGAGGCATAATTTTAATGTATGCATAAGTGGTAGGTCAATACTCAAACTACTCAACAACAGGAGAAAAGAGGATCCTTACCTTGTCTGGCGGTCATTGTCTGTGGTGTCTGCACCTCTTTCACTGCCAGCAAGGTCAATGAAAGAAATCTTTCCCACAACTTTCCCCTGCATTTCATTACCATCATTATTCCTCCGTCTAGTGTCTTTTACCTCAACATGCTTTTTTACAACAAGCTGTAGGATTGCATGTGATCTAGAAGATTCCTCATTTGCTCCAGTTGACCCTGTGCTCCTTTCAGCGTTTCCTTTCTCAATAAAATCCTTTACAATTTGTACATCTGAGACTTCATATTCTTGCAGGCCAACAATGCAAACTTGCTGTCTACCATCTTCTCGCATGCAAAGTTTCCTACTTGGCAATAACTGAATGATTTAGACAACTGTAAACATGCATTTGCGATAGTAGTGGACAACAGTAGAAATTATGGAGACTGAAAGGATGAAAAAGTGCCTATGTTTACAGTATAATGACATCAAAATAACAATTATAAGCTACATATGCCTGATCAAATATATACCAAAAAAAAACATTAAAAAACATAAAACCTCTCAACAAATCAGACATTTAAAAGAAATGAAAAAGAAGGAACACTTACTTTCTCTCACTGAGAAGATCGAACAGCTTTCCACCATATATTTCAAAATAGCTGAGCCACAATTTAAACCTCTGATTGCTGTATACTGGTTGACGCAACAACCTCATAAGATCTTCAACAGCTCGTATTGGTAGTGGTTTCATTGTGAATGTCTTACCACTACCTGAATAAAGTAAAACATCATCAGGGCCATGAAAGCATGAAGAAACTATTGTTATCTAAAAAACTGGAATCTGTTAGCAAGAGTAGAACTATCAGAATCAGAAAAGTGTTATGTATATTTTCCAATGAACATTAATGTCATTGCATACCTGTTTGACCATATGCAAAGCATGTAGCTTTAGTTCTCTGGAAAATAATGGGAATTATCGGCTCAATTGTGGCCCGATACACCTTTTCAAGGGAGAAACAAACGACTTCAAAGCAGAGTAAAGCTTCTGTAAAATATAAAAAGCGAAATGTATCCAATCTGGATTAAAAGGGTGGGGGAAACCACATGCTGATCTAGTTTATAGGTCAATAAGGTATGTCGATCTTGACATATATCATAAATCTATCACAGGTCAAGGTTGTATCATGCACTCCTGCTAGGATTTGCTATGGGCTCGAGTACATTCAATTATTAAATTACCTCATCATTTGAAACATCCTCATCTAGAACAGCATCAAAGCAGAACTCATTCTTTTCCACATAAGCAGTCAAATCCACCTGCACCAACAAGATTACGATTTGTTCAATATAAGAAAAGAAAATATTAAATGAAAAGAATATATGACCTTTAATAGCAGGATGCCATCGTTCAGTTGTTCAACTGAATCATGGATGACATTGTTATCGTCGATGAAGAACACACACAAACCTTCAGCTTGGGCTCGTGGACAGTCAAAGAATTATCAGATACCGTCACGACATCCTCCTCCTTTCTAGCTGTTTCTTTCTTATTTAGGGGTCTTTTCCTTACCTAAAGACACAAAAAAAAAAAAAAAGGTTTCCCAATGATCCCTAGTCATAACGAACGTTGCTTAAAAACCAATCAACTAGTAAGGAAACAGGTCAGCGCTCAAGTGAATGACCTACCACTACTTTAATCTTGGCTACACTGTTATTTTCTTTTTCACTCTTAGGCAATGAACCCAAGGGTTCAGCATCTGTCTGCTGCCGTTGTTGTCGATCAGCCGGGAAATTAAAGTCCTCATCAAATTCTTTACTCACACTAGGCATGAAAGGTGACGGCTCAAAGGGTTCGGTAATTAGATGCTGCAAAGTGAAAGGAATGTGCATATTACAAAAGCAATGGGTTAATAACTTTCACATGGATAATCGCTATCATTAAGAACTAACAAAGCAAGTGGCATTTTTTCACAGAAGCTTTTCCAATTACAACAAGACCAAAACTGTCACATGTCGCTCAACATGACAATGTACGATTGGCAGTAACAGCATGAACAATCGGGATGTAACTAGCCAATCTGATGATGAAAATTTATGATCTTTCTGTTCTCAGTGGGCACTAACGGATATAACTATGAATAGTCTTTGTACTATTACTTCCAAACGTACCTCAGTTAGCAGCTCTGTATCATCCATTTCATGAAGATCCATTAATCCAGCACCAAAATCACATCTGAACTCGGGTGAATAAAATCCTTCCGAAGAGGGCATAGCTGCTGATGTCGGAGCAGTTGGTGTATATGATTCAGAAGCTGACTCTCCATTAAAATTGAGATTTCTCATTAATTTGAACAGTCTTTGTTTCTCTTCAGCAGTCTGAGCTCCATAACCCTACCAGATACCACAAACAACACAAATGAGACTTCAAATACCAGAACCCCGTCCATTGAAATAAAAACAAGAGGCAGCCACAAAATTTTCTATAGCATAGAAAAAATTGACTAATCAAAAGAGAAATTACTAAAAATCCTTAAAACACACAACAAGATAACTAGATAATCACATTCACGTGGATTGCCAAAATAATTCCAAGTTCTATTTAAGATAAGTTACGACTAACATCCATAACAGGGAAACAATCCTACATTCTTACTGCATTTTTTTTTGTAGTCTTACACCATTCATGCGCTGGATGCAGCAAACCAAAGCTCTAACTGAACTTAGCTATCTGCGTCTAATACAAAATTGACATACTTTACAAGCTAGAGTAACCTACAACAGGAAAATAAAGGAGCATGTAGGTTATTGGAAGAGTACAGAAACAAATAATCACGGAAAATTAAGTACCTGCATAAGAAGATTTGGGAGATGACGCTGATCATTGCCTGTAGAAGCAACTGGAGATGCCAAATGCTGCAAGCCAGCGGACTGTAGCCACCGTGCCATGACTGCATCACCTGCGTCATTTGTGGGTAGAGACCCATCGTAAATCGCCGTCGCAGCCGCAGCATTACTCTGCTGCATTTGGCCGCCCATGAGGCGCTGCGATCTTCTTTGAGGAGCCAACTTCGGAGATCTGTAGAACAACTCTTCATCCAAAACAAAACCAAAATCCCCCATTTGTTACCAAAATCCAAAATCCCGATTCCATATACAGAAACTTAGATTCAAATTTGAAGGAAACTCACAATGTGGAGAGAATTCGGATTCAAAGCAAAACATGAAAGCGGAAGAGTAGAGCAGTAACTCGTTTCAATTCCTTCGAAATCTGAAATTCAATCAATAAATTGCGCATTATAGAAGCGGAGAAGAAGATCCATGTTATCCCACGAGGCTACAGTACAAAGGAAGTAATGATTACCAGAGGAAGACGAAGACACGCAACAGTTGGATAAGAGATCTGTGATCTGAAATTTCCCCAATATACAATCAGATCCGATAGAGAGAATTTTGTTCAATTTTTTTCTGGGCTTCTTCTCTTCCGTATGGCCGTAAGCGACGTTAGGCGAAGAGAGAGATAAAGGAACGAGAGGGCGTTGATGAAGATTTGACAAAGTGTAAGACAATAAACAAATAAAGTTCAAAAGTTGAGGCGTTTAAACTTTTTTCTAAAGGTGACAGTTAGGACCCCCTTTAACTTCAGGGATATTCACCGATTTGTCCTAATTTTTTAAAATTGTTCTATCTAGTCCACATCATTTGAAACAAGTTCACACGATCTTTATAGAAAGGCTGTCTTGTATGTTCTGAATTAATCATGCTAATAAATAGCTTTTTTTTTTTTGTTGTTTTCTACGATAGTGTTTGAATCAAATAAAAAATAGATGTTCATGCTAAATCAACTTGATGAGTTTATACATGTAACAATAATGGTGGATTAGTAGTACGCTATGTGAATTTTAAGATTACAACTACGTTAAGGTGTTTAAAGGATGTTGGTTTGGACCATCTATAGTAATACAGAAATGAAATTTGAAACTATCTGAGGAAAACGACATGATGAGTATTCTTCTACTTTTTTTTCTCGACATGAATGCCACAACTTTTGGAATTTTAGTACATGATAATGATTTAATCCTATATCACTATTCTTATTTTACTTTTTTTTATATATTTACATTTTTGTTGACCTATATATGAGGTGAAAAAAAACTATCTATAGAAGTCTGAGTTTTGGTTTCTGGAATCTGTAATGTTTAGACGTGTGTTGAAAGCTATCATACTTGTTAGTATTGTATATTAGTATAATCCAATATTCTAGAACAAGAATATGCAAAAGTAGAGAAGTGGGGCAACATAGCTTGTGGGTTACTTTCTTTTGAATCAAAAAGCTTTTGCTTTAGCCTAAAGAATTTCGATCTAAATGATTCTAATTTTAGGTAATACGAATAAACAGTATGAAAGTAGTTTTTCTTTTACTTATATGTTTCTAATAAAATTGGTTTCTAGTCTAGTGCAATATAGATATACCTTACGATTAACAAGTGACCACGTGAATATACATTTAAACGAAAGGAACAACAACAAAATTTGAAAAAGAAAATTAGTGACTTTAAATACATTAGATGCAAGAGAGTTGGGGCAACGTCAGACCGACCAAATCACGTTTCCCTTTACTTGGGACACAATGCGTACCAACGCATTTTGGTTGTCCTCTCCTCAACACACACGTACATTCAAATTCACGTTGAGCAGTCCACGCAGATTTAAAACTTGTTATCCTCTAATGTAAAATGTTAATGGGAAATAAATAAAAAATGGCTTGCTTTTCTCAAAGGTAAATTGGACACTCGTTGCAAGGGAGAAAAGAATCAGGCATAGGATACGTATATTGTACAATTAAGACAAGAAACATACAGTAACACGTGGGATGTGAATGTCCTAAACAAGGTGCAGACATACGTGGAAGGATAACATGCTCTGATGATGATGTCTTTACCACTTTTTTTCTTTCTTTTTTTTTCTCACAAAAGGATACAATACTTGAAGAGTTAAAAGGATTATTCTAGAGCATATTCCCATCAGAGCAAGGAACTTTCACGGAACCAAAACAATGATTAAAGTTACAAACAGTAGTTAAACAAAGTTTATTCGCATAAACAGAGATCTGAATCCAAGATTTTTTTTAAATTTATGAGATTGCATCGAATTCGGGATATAATTATTATTTTAAATAAGCGTGAACTGGATACACAAAACCAAAGTGATAAAATAAACACCACCAGAAGTAAGGACCAAAACTCAACTAATAGTAACTGAAACCGTTTTTCTCGGATAAAATAACTTAAGAATCTCCAAACACAGAAGAAAAGAAAGAAAAAGCAAACTGGGGTAGGTAATTTCAATAGGGGACGACGAAACACAAGACAATATAAAGAAACATAAAACTTAAGAGAGTCGCTGCGACCGACCACATTAACCCGCGAGAGCTTCTCTCAGCACTTGACTTCCTTCAAACCATGTGCGAAGTACAAAAATGTTGGGTTAGTTGCACCCTCCTTGTAGTATGCAAAGACCAAAGAGCTATCATCATGCATTCCCTCCCCAACAAAGCTGTAATTGTATCAAACAACATAAACCATTAATGAGATTTCAGATGAACAAGTATCAAACTATGTCATGTTAATGATAGATTGGGGAAACTTACAATTGGAAGTCACCGAGCCTGGGGAGCAAGTACTTGGTAGCTCCCTCAATACCCTTCTTGAAAGCTGTTTGCTGTTCAGCGTCAAGCTTGGGAGTCAAAAGCTTGATGTACTTCTTAATATAAGCGATGAATCCCTTCTTGTCATAAGTTGGTTGCTCCTATATTTTAAAAAAAAAAGAGAAGACTTGGATCAGTACTAGTAATGTTACAATCGTAAACAGGTCAATGTTAATTTTTACAGATTCTGTACCAAAACCAACCTGAAGTCTGAAGGTGTCGACAATGTCAACAACCTTTTGAGCAGAGTCATCAACACCCTCGTCCTCACCACCTTCTTCAGCAGATGGATTGGCACCAATGTTAACATCTACAGCTCCCAAAACAACCCACTAGATAATAATAAAACAAAACCCAATGAGAACAAGAAAACCAAAAATTTAACAAATTCAGAACAAAATATGCAAACTTTGTTGCATGGAGTTTAATGGTTAATGATACTAACCTTTCCTTCAACTTCCCAAAGGATTCCATTCTCAATCTCCTTGTACGGGAAGGAGTCAGACAGAAGCTCATCACCTGAAATTAATAAGTCAAGTTCATCAGTCATTACTCATAGCGATCTCAATACATTCAACATAACATTACAAATATAAGATTTAGCTGAACACTTAATCAAATCATATAGAAACAGAAAAATTCGAGAAGATAAGGTTTTTGGAAATTCAGACTGATTAAGTTGCTAAACAATCGAATAAAACCCCTAAAATCCAATCTACAAAAGCTCAATTATTACGACCACAACTAATTATGAGACGAAGCATCGATAAGGACATTCATAAACTAATCAATCACAGATCTAATCAAATCACACAAAACAAGATATACAAAAACTACGCAGCTCACTAATAGGATTAGAATTATCGATGCGAAGAGCTGCAAAATCACCAAAAACCTAAGATAGGATCACAGATCTAACGAAATTTCAACTCGAAATCATAATTAGCTCGATTGAAGATTTAGCTCACTAAAAAACGCAATTGATAACGAAGATTGAAAAGAGTCAACAAGATTAACTTACCGGTGAGAAGATCTTGGTAAACCAACATGGTCGCTTATTGTTTTATCTCTCTCCGATCGATGGGAATATCAAATATTTGAGGTTGCGGGAGAGAGACGCAGCGACGAGAGGGGTGACAAAGTATGTCCTAACTTTGGTATTTATAGTCAAAGTCTAGCGTAGGGTTTTCAATGGAGGTGAAACACAGGAAATAAAATTCCCGGAAAATTACTATTTTCGGTTTTTCCTTTTCCAATATACCAATTTTACCCTTTTCCTTTTTTCTTAAAAAAATATGGAAAACGGATTAAAATATTAACCGACCCGGAAACGGTTTACGAGTCCGGTCTTGAAAACGGGTGGGGATTTAAGTGTAGGGTTACGTATAAATAATAGTCCGACTTCTTCGGGTCGGATAAATCAATTTCCCTCCTTGTCTTCTTCTCTCTCTCGTTCTGATTCTGATTGTCTGTGTAAAACCCTAACCGACGATGCCAGGTTTAATGGAGGTCGAACCACATTCGCTGAAGAAACTCAGTCTCAAATCTGTTAAACGAGCTCTTGAACTTTTCTCTCCCGTCCATGGACAATTTCCTCCGCCTGATCCTGAAAGGTTAATGGCTAGTTTTTCTTGCAGTTCTCCTTGTTTCTCGAAATCGTTCAGTATTTTTATGTATTGACGATTATTCTTCTCTTGTGTTGTAGCAAAAGAATTAGGCTCTGCCATAAGGTAATGAAATTTTTGTTAATTTTGAAAATTTTTGGTGGCTTCTTTGTTTGTTTGATTTTGCTAAATGGATTCTGAGACGTTTCTTTAAGCTTCAAATTTAAGTTTATAGTTAACCTTTGAGAAACATTACTTGAGTTTGCATAAAGTTTTGCGTTTAGTGATCAAGCAAGTATGATCTATTGTTAATGACTTCAAGGTTTCTTGTATAGATTCAAGTTGCATTTGGAGGCGTAGAACCAGCCAGTAAGCCTACACGCCAGGCTGAACGTAAAAGTGAACAGATGAATCCATCGAGTGTCCTTGCCCTTCCAGGTTATTGTTTTATCTGTTTTCCCTTGTGTGAGACAAAACTAGTTTCCTATTTTCTAGCTTTCCTGACATTTCTTTGCCATGTGTTTGCCACATTTATTTTATATTAGTTGTGAGATTCATCTATATGTCTATAATTAGGATTAGAAAAACAAGTTTCAGTAATATATTCTCTTAGAGTACCTTTTAAAAACAAACTTCTGCTGCACTAAAAAACCCTGGTAGTGTAAGCTTGTAACCCCTTTTACCATTTTGGTTCCTCGTTCTGAAGGACCAAATTATTTCCTTGATGAATTCTTCAGGTCCAGAAGAGTCCAAGGAACTTCAAAAGGGTACAACAGAGAAAGCTTTAGTTGTTGGTCCAGCTTTACCGCCAAGAGACTTGTGAGTTACCTTTTCCTTTGGAATGTGACTAATCCATATAGTTCATACTCAAGAATTTTTTGCTGTTCTGTCTTTGTGATTGATGCTCTACTTAGCAAGCATGATGCTGATAATTATCGATTCTTGAATTGAAGGATTAATTCCGACAATGCGGGCAAAAGCACTACCATCCTACATGCATCTGGATCCTTAACTGAAAGGTATTGTGTACCATCCCTTTGTTCTTTTATGGGCTTTCTATAATGACACTACATCTATATTGTGATACCTAGGTGGTAGATAAAACTGGGATGAGGAGACATAGGTTGTTCATAGTCAAGATATTTAAATATGTCCATATTTATTTAACCTGCTATACTTCTATGTGTTACAGAAATCTGTCAACTGCTGCTTTAATGGAGAGAATGCCTAGTAGATGGCCCCGTCCAGAGTGGCATGCACCATGGAAGAATTACAGGGTAAGATCCGTGGTACAGTAGCATTTCTGTATCTCATTGACATAACATATAACCGAAGCATATAGGACTTTTTAGGCCATTTGTTGGCCTTCAGAGAGTGCTTAATGTTCCTATGAGATGATATTTTTTTTCTGTTAACAGGTGATCCAGGGACACTTGGGTTGGGTCAGATCTGTTGCGTTTGATCCAAGTAATGAATGGTTTTGCACTGGTTCAGCTGATCGTACCATCAAGGTAGCCGATTGACTCTATTAGAATTCCACTTCAATACCTTTTTTCGTTATTTTTGCAACCTTTTCTTCCTTCTATAATATGAATTATCATTTGCTATGCCACATGAATTAACCTGCCTTGCATCCGGTCCACCTGTAGCTCTTGTTGCAGTTCTGATTTTATTACTCTTACTGAATTTGCTTATGTGGCTCATGTTCATTAGATATGGGATGTAGCGACTGGAGTTCTGAAGCTCACACTTACTGGACATATTGGGCAAGTAAGAGGTTAGACTTCAAAATTCTACTCCCCTCTCTATGTTAGTTTTTCAATAACTCTCTTGCAGAAAAGTACTAGTTTCAGCTCTCTAAATTTATATAACTATTGTTTCACAGGCCTCGCTGTAAGCAATAGACATACCTATATGTTTTCTGCTGCTGATGACAAGCAAGTGAAATGCTGGGACCTTGAGCAGAATAAGGTTAGAATTCGATGATAATTTTTATCTCATCTATGAATGAATTATTCTTTTCCTGCTCTGAACTTCTCATGTCCAATGTTTTTGGAAATTTTCTTTGATAGGTTATTCGATCTTATCATGGTCATTTGCATGGCGTCTTAAGTTTAGCTCTTCATCCAACTCTAGATGTTTTGCTAACCGGAGGGCGAGACTCAGTCTGCAGGGTATGTAATTTCCTGGAAAAATGTATACTCTCTTTATATTTTCGCTTAGTCTGTTGTCAAAATTTCGTTTCTGCTTATAGGTGTGGGATATCCGTACAAAGATGCAAATATTTACGCTCTCAGGACATGAAAAAGATGTTTTTTCCATTCTCGCCCGTCCAACTGTAAGCCACATTTCATCTTCTTTTTATTCTTTCACATAATATCCTTCTACTTGTCGCTCGGACAGAACTCGCTTAGTGTCTGTTCTTTCAATAGCATTAGAACTTCGGATCTGGAACTGACTGTGTCTGTGATGTTGCAGGACCCACAAGTTATTACAGGGTCTCATGACTCAACCATCAAATTTTGGGACCTCCGATATGG
Organism: Cardamine occulta; assembly: GCA_028015245.1. NCBI lineage: Eukaryota > Viridiplantae > Streptophyta > Magnoliopsida > Brassicales > Brassicaceae > Cardamine > Cardamine occulta. Next base: position 14,289,290 of record CM051371.1, on the reverse strand, counting down.
TACACCTAACATTAACAAATGTTTTAGACTTTTGCTTTTCTTTCCTGTCGAGTTTTTCATTATATGTAGGGTTGTGCTAACAAATATATTATAATCAGGCAGGACGATGACAACTCTAACGCATCATAAGAAGACTGTCCGAGCAATGGCTCTCCATCGAAAAGAGTAAGTGTCTTGGTATTTCAACCTTAGAGATCTGCATGATAAAGTATTCTGGTGTAATGTATCTTTCTGTTTCATTCAGGAATGCTTTTGTTTCTGCATCACCTGACAACATCAAGAAATTTAGCCTTCCTAAGGGAGAGTTTTGCCACAACATGCTGTAAGTTTTTGAAATCCTTATATTTAGTTATAAGAGTCTTAATCCATTCTCTTACGTCTAATAGATTCCTGATGTGTTTTAATATTATCTTTCTCCACGGTGCAGTTCTCAGCCGAGAGACACAGTTAACGCAGTGGCTGTAAACGAGGATGGTGTAATGGTCACTGGAGGTATTATTTCATTTCCAAATCCCTTTCTTTACCTCCACATTTTATCTACCCAACCTCATTATTGAACTAAAATGTCCCTGTCTTTGTATAATCGAAGGTGATAAAGGAAGCTTATGGTTCTGGGACTGGAAGAGTGGTCACAGTTTCCAACAGGCAGAAACTATTGTACAGCCCGGTATGCCCTCAACCTGTACTTAATCCTTTGCTCTTGTGTTCCTCGAAAAGTTTAAGGCATTGAGGTTTATGATTAGCTCTACTCTCTAGGATTGCAAGTAGTAATTGTGTCTTATATCATTTGCATGTTTAGGTTCGCTGGAGAGTGAAGCTGGTATATATGCGGCGTGTTATGATCAGACGGGTTCAAGGCTGGTAACGTGCGAGGCAGACAAGACAATAAAGATGTGGAAAGAAGACGAGAATGCAACTGCTGAAACTCATCCTCTCAATTTCAGACCTCCCAGAGAGATCAGACGCTTCTAAAGTTTCTCTCTTAGAACCTCTCTACTTATCTCAAACTCGGAGTCAGAATAATCATGAATCTACTAACCAAAATCTATTTCTAGGTAAAATCTGGTCTCTGATATATTTTGACCAGCTGTTTCTTCTTCAAGATGGATATAAGGAAAAAAATAGCATTGTAGTTTCTTTGTTAATTGTAGTTTTACAAGAGTATATAGCCAATATTGTTGGAATGGTTTGAATTCTTTGGACAAGGCCGTTTCGGTGCGAATAAAAAAGAATATACCTGAGTTAAAAACGAAATTTATTCATTATTTGGTTTTATGTGGAAATTTTCTGTTTGTTTCTTTTATAACTTTATTCAAAGAAATCAGGCAAATTTCCAAATTCCAAATCCAACTTGGAGTGTAGTGTTTATCAATACGAGATGATACTCATAAACAGATATATAATACCCGTTTCATGTATATGAATTATGAATTTCTGATATCTAAGAAACCCAATATGTAGCCATAACGCTAAATCAGCCATGCTTTTTCTCAATTAACTAAAAAGGACAAGAGGCCATGACACTCAAAAGTCTTCTTCTTCAATAGCAAACAAATGCCAAAACATACACATATAATTAACCACTCATAATGGTAACCCTTTTAGTCTGGCCTCGTAACCAGCAGCGATAACAAGTTGAGAAATATACTCACAGTCAGTTTTTACTTGAGTTTCTTAGTTACTAATTAGTAAACTCCCAAGTTGTTGTCTTAGGTTTTTGTTTTTGTGTGGTGTCTATCAACCGATTATTGAACAATTACCGTTACCTAGAGGGCAACTTGATCACGATACGACTTAATCGCGATGTTGATGTAATCTTTTTCTGGTCCTGCGGAGTTTAGTAAATAATTTCTTCATAAGATACACATTCGCATTTACATATGAGAAAACTCTTTGTTATGACTATAAAAACGAGTGATCCATCTCAAAGTCGAAGATTTAAAATTAGCCATGGACCAATCTATAACACAAAATGGGTGGTTGATTTGCTCTTATCTCCTTATATCAAGAGCCTACTTGTGTAAGTTTGAATTGTTTATATATCATAAAATATTTAAGGAGGAAAAAAAGAGCCAAATCTATAGGAGAGTCCCCCTATGATTCGGAGTTTAAGAGTTAAGACCACACAATGATGCAAACTGTTGGACTTGAAATTTGGACATTGGAAAAATTAGACTCACCATATCTTATTTCTTTGACCCAAAACATTAGGATACATTTAAGGACAAAACTGTAGTCCAATATTTTGTCTATCTTTTTTGAGATGTCTCTTTACCTTGTGAGTTCGATCTCGTTGGCCAATTTTTGTTTTCCCTAAATAGAGACATTTTATGTATTTTTGCTCTAGAATGTTTTTTCTTTTAGTTTTCATTTCAAAAATAATAATAAAATGTTTCACTCAACTAAGTTGTTTTATCAAATTATTTAATTGTTCCTAATTATATGAATTTTTTATGTGCAATATATATTGGTTATTGATTACACCCCGTTACCTTTTGTGCGACTACATAATTTTGTAAATATCTCAATACAGGCGCGTTAAGTTTATCAAAAAAAAAAAAAACAAAAGTTCTCGAAGTTAATATCACACTACATCATGAATACATGGATTCGAATAACCAACTATGACCGGTGTAGTTTTGATTCTGCAACTATATTATAGCGTTACCGAGAATACCAATTGAACGCATGGGATGATTTAGTATAGTATTACATCAGGTTTTTATAAATACCGGACTAATCTTAGGATATTCCTTTAAAAACATTGCATGGATCGAATACTCTTGGATAAATTATATGGTATGTCTAGAAAAAAACAATATAAAATAGATTCTTTGTACATTCTTGAAATTACAATATTTTAGGGTCCGGTTTTACGATCAAACGTAGGGATGTTTTCACCTAATTAGGTTCTAAAATTTCATAATTTTGTAAACGTATCATTAGCGACTTTTAAGTATAAATGACCAAAGTAATAGGAGGGGTGAGATCTGTAAAAAAAAACCTGTTCTATAAATAGAGCTGCATGAGAAGACACTTTATCACATCTAACACCAAAAGCAACACAAACAACAAAAAAGGAGCATTACTCTCTGCTCTATATTTTCATATATCATTGCCTTAATTTTAGTATCCCTACTAAACATGGCAATGATCAAGAACAAACACATAACCTTCTCCTTGATCTTGGTGTGTCTCATTGTGGTGTCTCCAATGGCTGAGGCTCAGCTTGGTCTTGGTGGGCTTCTCGGTGGTCTTGGTGGTCTTGTTAATGGACTTCTCAGTGTCGTCAATATCACTGGGGTTCTCTTTTGCTCTCCCACTGGCGCTCTCAATGGCACTTCCACTCCTGCTTTCGCTAGTAAGCTTCCCATTCTTCTACTTGCACCTTAATTTGATCGATCATGATGAAAACAGACCCAACAAAATTTACACTGGTTCTGCAAACCAAACCGGGTTTGTTGTAGATTAATTATGTACGTAATAGTTACAATTTACAAATGATATCACAAAGGGTTCTATTATATATAGATTTATTTTAAAATCACATATATACTTACCATCAGCTAAACTGATATTAGAACCGACAATATAGTGAGGCAATATTGAACGTACAATTCTATTGATTTCAGTAACTGTTTATATGTTCAACAGTATTTTTTTTTTTCGTACACCCAAATTTATAACTTGTAAAGTATAAATCAATCTACTTATTCGGGCTACGATAAAGATTCACGACATAATATTTATCTAAATGAATATTCTCAAAGTAATATGATCCCTTTAGACATCTGACTACATACATACAATAACTTTTAAACTTTTTTTTTTTGTTGATAACTATATATAACTTTTAATTTTTCATATATATATACCTATCTCCTAACCTTATGCTGGAAACTAACAGATGCGGGAGTTCAGCTCCAGTGTGGAAGGCGAAACACAGTAGTTTCAACTGCGACCACAAACTCTGCCGGAATATTCTCACTTCCTTCAAACTTAATTCAGATGTTGCTTTCCACACTGCTCTCTGATTGTCGTCTCGTCGTCACGACTCCTCTCTCCACCTGCAACGCTGACCTCGCTTCCGTCGGAAACCTCGTCTCACGGTTAACCATGATCGGAAGCAGCGTCAACGGTATCCTCAACATCATCGATATCATCCCTGCCGGCTTTCTCCCTATTAACTGATTCCAAACTTTATATATGTTCGACTGCAGTGTGTTTCCCTTCTGTTATTAGTTTTGTGTTATGGCCACTAATTTTAAGTTTTGCTTGCGTATGTATGAATAAGGTCTATGTAGGGCTTGTCTCAATCTTCAAAGTCTTCCGTCGTAACTTTTTTTGTTTTGGTCAGGTTTTGCATCTATAATTCTGTGAAATGAAACAAACTATTTCTCTTTTCAAATATATATATAATTATGACAGAAATGAAACAAACTACATAGACCTTGTTCGAGTTTGGAACTCGGATGCTTCGACTTGTTGTTTCTGTTATTGGAAAATCCGTGTTTGGGTTGATTTGGTTACAAAGATATAGAGATACATTATAAACCAAATTAACAAAAGATAGATACATTCTAAAGGGTCAAAGAAGAAAGAAGAGAAATTCATATACAATATTAATAATGGTGAGTATTCTAGTTTTTTACTCGAAACGAGCATCAAAAGTATGAAACACCTAGTTGGCTCGGTAGATCAGATGTATGAATGAATTCCTTAATGCAATAGTGTATTTAGAAAAATAAAAACTTGTAGGAAAATTATATGTTATAGTTTTATTGGGCTAGTTTGGAGCATTTTCTTTTTGCCCAAGAAGATTTGTTTGAGGTTGATACAGTCTACAAGGCAGGATCCAAACAGGCCGAGACTACCATATTAATCGGTTGCATGCATGAGTAGATGATCAAAGTTGGGCCAATAATGGGACTTATCTCCCGATCAAAAAGTTATAATAAAAACTCTATAAATTAAAAATGTTATAATATTTTATTAATTTGTATACATATAAATTTATATTAAAAAAATAATTCACTAAATTTTCAATTCAAAACTAGAGAAATTTATCAATTTATTAAATTTAGTATAGATCATATATCAATTTATAAAATGTTTATGTTATAATGACCAATATATTTATAATTACTGAATGTTGCAATCTGTTTCAAAATCTATTATTTCGAGTCAATGAATTGTAGTCATGTTTAATCATGATAACTCAAAAGATCCTTAGTCCTTACATTATCCACGGAAAAGCCACATATATCATATTGTTGACTCTATGGCTATTAAGCCTGTTATGTATGTTTTTTTTGTTAATGACTTTTATGTATGTTAATAGCCATAATAGCCATAGAGCCAACAATAATATGATATATGTGGCTATTAATTTTATCCCATGGTTAATTCAAATAATGAGGGATTGTCTTTGGCTCTGTCTCTAGTTTTTTCATAACTTTTTAAAAATATGGATACATACATACTCTGTAAAAACTAAAAACAGATGTAATATCAGTATTTTCCCAACAATATTTCATCAATTCCATTACAAATCGGCAAACTTAATATCACCATTTATATCAAAAATAATACTATTAAGTAGCTATAATTTTATTTGAGGAACATTGTTTTTCAGAAATACTAGAGATAATTAATATTCACTGGTTATTTTCAAAACATATTACTTATTTTGTACAGCTCCAAAATATTATTGAAATTTATATTTTAAGTATTATAATATATAATACTATAAATAACCCTTAATTATTACAAACTTAAATATTATGTTTTGTGTAACTAAAGTTTGGAACATGCAAGCTTCCAAGGATCCAAGTGTCTAAATTCTGATCCAATTGCAAGATACTTTTCACAGTTGATTAAAACTTCAAGAGGCCTTGAAGATGGAAAGTACTCTTCTCCGATAGCCAACAATAATATGAAATTGCAAAATTCAACAAAAATAAAAGAAAATACGATCATATACAAGAATAACAAAACTAAGCATGACATGAATCCAACAATGCCAAAAATTCGACTTCTAAATTTCACACAAAATGAATCTTATTCTGGCCTCATAACCAGCACTGAAAACAAATACAGAGATACACTTACATATTTTGCCTAGATTTCCAAAGTCTTGTCCCATTATTTCCAATTACTCGAGTTTTTTGGTTACTATACGTAAACTCCCGAGTGGTTTTGTTAGGGTTTTGTGATATCTATCAAACAGTTATTGGGCCAGTAAATGTTACCAAGAGGGCAACTTGATCAACATACGACTAATAGATACAAGTTGATTAAAGTCGAAGAATAAAAATAGATTCCTTGGACCACCAATCTACAACACGAGATGGCTGGTGGCTTTGATCAAGAGTCGACTTGTGTAAGGTTGATTTGTTATATAGGAAATATGTAAAGAGAAGAAAGGCAGCCAAATGTATATAGTAGACCCACCCCCACAAGACCCACTCAAATGCAAATTGTTGCGTTTGGACTTTGGAAAATTGGATTCACGTATCTTTTTCTTGAACCAAAACTTTAGGATGCATTTTAAAAATAATAAAATGAATTCCAATATGGTGGCTTTCTTTCTTGAGCGATCTAATTACCTTGTGTCTTGTGGGTTTCGAACTCTTGACCATTTTTAAAAAATCAATATTATTGTGTATAATCTTCAAAATGTATCAATCTACTACGTTATAGAGCTTTTGCTATCATAAACTCGGAATGTCGAAAAAAAATCGGAATTTCTTTTGCAATAATTATGCTGATCAACTTAGTACGTACTAGTTAAATTTAGTTATACTTAGATTTTTTTGTTTCTTAAAACTTATGCAAACTAAAACAAACAAAAAAAACTCGGTAGAAAAAATGAAGGAAATCATTCTCCATTCAATATAAGTTATCGATTATCGTTTTTGTATTTGAACTCAAGATTTACTTGGTGAAATATTATGGAAGGAAAACGCAAGTGATATAAATTTTCTGTCTGCTAACTAATTAGTAAAATAGGGTATGTATTATATTCATTCCTGATTATGTCACGTTACGTTTTTGTGCGAGTGCGACTACTTATATTGTGAATATCTCTCAGTGCATACGCTTTAAGTTCTCGGTGTTTATATCACTACAATACATGGGTTCGAAAGTATAAAACCAAGCACGATCGGTGCAGTTTGATGCTGCAAAGATTATAACTAGCAGAGAGTAGCAATTGAAGGCATGGGGATGATCTAGTCTTATATTAGGATATTCCTTCAAACAGGAAAAACAAAAATTGCATGGATATTCTTGGATAAATTATATAATGTCAAGGGAAAAATTATTTAACAGATTTTTTTGTAATCAGTTGAAATTACATTTTAGGATCCGGTGTTACGATCGATATTTTCACTGAAATAGATAATAAAATTGCATAACAAAGTAAACGCATCATTTAGTAGATAAGAGCGCAAAGTAAAGAGGAGGGGAGAGATCTACGAAACTTTTTCTATAAATAGAGCTGCACTGGGAAGACACTTTATCACATCCAAAATCAAAAGTAACACAAACACAAAAACAGTATTTACTCTATACCATATAGTTTCATATACAATTTTCTTTAGTACCTCAAAAACATGGCAATGCTCAAAAACAAACACGTAACCTTCTCATTGATCCTGTTTTGTCTCGCTGTGGTGTCTCCAATGGCTAAGGCTCAGTTTGGTGGTCTGAATATCATCACTATCACTGGGGTTGTCTCTTGCACTGTCAATGCCACTGTCAATGGCGCTTCCGCTCCACCTTTCCCAAGTAATATTTACATTTTTTCTACTTTCACCTTAGATTAATATATAATAGTTGCAAATGCTATCACACACATATATGATTATAACTTTTAATTTGTGTGATATACACCTGTTATATATATCTACTAATCTAATGCTGCAAATAAACAGATGCGACCGTTCAGCTCCAGTGCGGAACCCTAAACACAGTCGTTGGGAGTGCGGTTACGAATGTTAACGGAGCATTCACGATTTTGCCAACCGTGAGTTCGCTTACCTCACTCCTCTCTTGTCGTGTCGTCGTTACGACCTCTCTCGCCAGCTGCAACGCCACCCTCCCTAACGTCAACCTCACCTCAACGTTAACCTTGGTCGGCAGCCTCATCACCGGCCTCATCAACTTGATCTTTGTCGTCCCTACCGGCTTAGTCCCCAGTGTCCCACTCCCACTCCCCTGATTCTAAACTATTATATATAGTTTATGTTCGGTTTCAGTGTGTTTCCCTTGTGTAATTTATGTTTTGTGTCATGACCATTTACGTACGTTTGCTTGCTTATGCATGAATAAGGTCAAGATTGTGTCCCAATCTTCAATAACGTTGTTGTAACTTTTTCTTCCAGGTCCTGCAGCATGTATAGTGCTGCTATGAAATGTAATAAATTAACAATTTCCCTTTTTATATATATCGTGTATTAAAATAATGACTGGTGAGTGGGACGTAAGGTTATTATTATTTTTATTTTTTTGAAACTTAACGTAGGGTTATTATTTGTCAATGGACTAATTAATTAATTAACCCACCCTCCCTTAACAATCTCCTGATTCCTGATGACCTTTCCAAACGTGGACACATATATATTGATGTAAGATAGACGTCTAAGTTTCTATTGTTTTCTGGCATCGTGTTTCGTTTTAGATTAGGAGGAAAAAATAAGGGAACTTAAAAAAAAATAATTAAGGGGAAAATTTTCCAATTAATAAGACTTCAAATCGACCTTCAAAAAAACCTAGGCTCGCCGAAAAATGTCATATTTTACAGAATTTGTTTTAAAAACATATCTAGCTATAACAATATTGTTTCGTATGTTTGATTTTGTCTTAAAGCTGTTTTACCTCTATTTTTTCTTCCCTAATGATAAGAAAGTTGGAGCTGCGAAGAACAAAGAAAAAGAAAAGTTGGAGCTGCGAAGATGAAGCACGTACAGGTCGATCAGTTTTTATTCTCTATGACTGTTCTTTTGCAACCGACCCCTGTTTCTTCATGCACGTCACTCTCGCTTTACCACAGATTTTTGATGTTGTTGTGGGTGGATGGCATCTCCAACTGTAAATCCTAAATTCATCACAATTTGTACACTTCTACTTCAAGCGGATGTTTACACATTGTGGAAGGAAGAGAATACAAGACTCTTCAAACTCCAAAGCTCCAACCCAACTCGTAAAAAACATTCAAATTACTCTCCAAGCAAAGCTTTCAGGTTTAGATCCTTCTCCACTCTCTAAACCTCTGAAGGCCTGGACATCGGTTTCTCCTTCAGAATCATATCTCTCCACTTGGTTCAACAGGTTCATTCAGTACTAGTCTCATCTTTTATGGCTGCTTCACCTTTGTTTCACATTTTCACTTGTAACTTTCCCTTCTTGTGTGCTTAACTTGTAATCTCAAAATGACATCTCTTTAAGGGAACAAGATGAATAAAAAAACTTGTAGGAAAATCATATGTTTAGTTTTATTGGGCTACTTAGGAACATTATTTAGTTCAACTGGGCTAGTGAGGAACATTTTCTTTTAGCCCAAGAAGATTTGTTGCAGTCTAAAAGGTAGTGGTCCAAACAGACTGTTACTATACAATTGGCTGCATAAGTACCTAGATAGCATGGAAACTCTCTTATAAAGTTCATTTCTCGTTTCAGAAATCAAAACAGTGGAAATGTGTTTTCTAAAAATCACAATATGAAAACGCGATGGAAACGTCTGTTTACATTTGGGAAACGCAATGAAAACTTATGTTTTTTATTTGGAAACTTATTAGCTGGATAATTTAGAAACATGAGATATATATGATATTATTATTATTTTTACTTTAAAACATCTTAACTAATTTGAAGAACATAAAATATCTCATACTTATTAAAATAATAAAACTAAAATATTTTTAAAATGTGAATGAAGATGTTTTGATGCTTATGATAGTTTTCTCTAATTAAACTACGTAATTTATAAGTTAGATTTGTGTTGTTTCAAATATTTATTTTATATATGGATATGTTGTTTCACTATATATTTTTAATTATATATATATATATATATATATATATATATATCTAGGTGTTCACGTTTCCAATACGTTCACATTTCCTAACTTTTGAAAGAAATTTTTTTTTCACATTTTCACATATTACACTATTATGCTTTTGCGTATCTGTTTCTATTTCCATGCTATTTAGATGAGTACATTACCAATAATGAAACTTGTCTCCCGATCAAAAAGTTACAATAAAAACTATTTTATTGAAACTGTTATAATATAGTATAGATTTTATTAATTTCTAAAACAATAAATTCACCAAAAATTTCAATTCAAAACTAGTAATAGATCATATATCAATTTATAAAAAGTAAAGTAATGACCAATGTATCTAATTATAATCACTGAATGGTGCAGTCTGTTTCATAATCTATTATTTCGATTAAATGAATTGTAGTCAATAACCAAAACTGTTGACAATATGATTTATTTATTTATTAATTATTATTATAAGAATTAAATCCTTTGACGAACTTGTGACCAAAAGTTTTAATCATTGAATGTTGCTATGTAAATTGCCTGAAACTATAAACTTACAATCACACATGTACTCACACTCAGATAGACCCAAAAAAAAATTGTTACAAGGACTCCACCAAAACGAACACTCAACCAAAAATAAAACTGAAATTTTTTTTTTCTTCTTTCTTTCTTTCAAGAATTGAGATTATTTTTGTATGGACAAAGACGAGGTTAAGCGAGGAGAGGATTGTTTGGTATGAAACATTCCTCTTCATCTTCTATGTTTAAATTGGCGTTTCTGTAATACGCATAAATTAGGAGTTGCATTGACCCAAGTAAAAACCCAATTCCATTTGGCACCTACGTACACACATACAAAAATCAGTTTAGTTACTACTATATAATTAATTTTAAAATTAAAAAAAAAATCAAAACAATGATACTACTTACCAGTAGAAAAACATCGTGTAAGATGAACGCATAGACACCCCAAATCGCGCCGTTTAGAAAGAGGAAAAACGACAGCCAAAACGGCATAAACTGCACACTCCTCGTTGTCACAACTGTTCTCTGATCGGATCAATGATCAAACATGATTTGGATTAAAACGACAGTACATGTCTACATATATAATGATATTTAATAGATACAATGACATTGATATTTTTAGTTAAGCACGTGCTGAAAAACACTATGCATACAGTTTTCTGATTTTTTTGGTGGTGGTTGTTTTGATTATTAAATGCAAATATAACATTTAATTATATACAACAGCCAAAACACTTTGGAAAGAAAATATAAAAATTAAAGTGTGTATAATGAATGGTGTTATAAAAAGAAAGAAGAGAGACAGGCTTACAATAGCGGAAAGAGGAGAACCATACATGATAATGTTGAGAGTAGCACATATGAAACCCATTGAATTAGAACGCGTTTTTGCATCTCCAAACGCAGTTCTTGTTCCTACAATCGCGATAGCTGGGAAAATCACGTTCAAAGCTAGAACCATTACAACTGTTTTCGACTGAAAAAAATATAAAATAAAAAATCAATTAGTCACCAAACTAAACACGTATAAGTGGACCATATATATCCTACAGCAAGTGGACATAATGTAAATCAACATAATAAATAATATAAACTAGTCTGCTAATCAGATCTGAATCTGAGTCATACCACAAGTGGAATAATCCCTTATCTGTCCATATAATTCCATCAATTAAAATGCAAATTTCAACCAACTCTATATATCAAATTAAAAAAAAAAAACACACACACATAAGATCACAAAACTAACTTATCATATATATATTAACGAGAAAAAGAAAAAGAAAAAAACTCACAATATCATATAGTAATGGTAATATATTAAGTAGAAAAGAGAACGTACAGATCTTGATTTGGGGACAAAGAAGAGGAAAATGAGAACGTAGATGGATTCAGCAAAAGCACCAAAGCCATTGACTGTAGAAACCAAGTATTCGCCAGGTGTCACTATTCCATAATATGTCCATAACGACGAACTCATCAACGTGCAAATGTACGGCAAACACTCGTACTCCTCCGTCGATCTCCGTCTCACTATCCCCCAAAACGTATCCCTTATCATTTTAATATATATCATCTAATTAATTTTCACATTTCTTATAATTCATCAGTCAATTAATTTTTATATTATAGATTAGTAAAATTAAAAAAAAATCCATATAGAAAGAGACAGAGAGAGAGAGAGGGATATAACTCACACAGGGGAGAGGAAAACAAGCAATGATATTACATTTCCTGCATCGATCATAACATGAAAGTATAGGTTATAATATATTAATGTATAAAAGATAAAATTATGGGACACGTGTTATGTCTATATGATTCTTCATTCCTTTATGTAGATTGATAATTGAAAACACGTGCAGAGAAGATGATGATGTTACCTATGACTCCAACATAGAAACTTAAGTCAGCCATGTCTGAAGATGAATAAGTTATGAGGAAGACAGAGAAAGAGGCTGAGAGAGAGAGAGAGAGAGAGATTGCAAATTATAAGGAGGCGACTTTGTGTTTATCTGTTTCCATACGAGATATATATATAAGATATACATGTGAGTTTATGGGAAAATATTAATAAGTTATAAATTCTCTTTCAGACAGCAAAACGAAGAGAATAAATATTAAACTTAAAGGGCTCGTGTAGCATGTGAATGTTATATTAGGTTCAAAGTAGTATCGTACTTACCTTATTCTACACTTTTTCAGTTTGAATAATTCTTTTCTTTCTTTTCTAATTTTTTTTATACCCATATTGAATTGAAAACAGTGATTTATTAAAGATATGAACGAATATTAATGTAATATCACGAATACATTGTTAATAAGATATCGATTGATCTTCTATATACATCTATAGTTTTAGATAAGTTAATTATTACCGATTACATGAATATATTTTCATAAAATTAAAATGTTCATTCCTGAAAATTTATGTTAAGTTTTTTTTATTATAATTTAAATTAATAGTTGACCCACAACTATAATATTAAGTGACATACTTTAAACTAATAATTGACCGCTGACTATCATCTTAATTGCTTCTTTTTTTTTGTAATCTAAAAATTTATTCCAAAAAAAAATTTGTCTGTGTGTTTGAGATATTAGGAATGAAGGTTAAGACAATTTGAGATTTCTAAATAGAGAAGAAGAAAATTTAAAAGTTGGATTAACAACTTCTTGTGCTTAGTTATTTATACAAAGTACAGACACAAACAGTAAATTGACTATAAATCATTATCAGGATTTAAATCCGTACATTGCATATTGTGGGGAAAAACTATACATATGAATTTAACATGAATTATGATACCAAATTATTTGATTTGGTTAAATGGAGAACTATGGATTTGGAGACTATTTATTTATAATATAGAACTTTCAAGTATCTATATTTGATCCTTTAACATGTTTTCACAATCTCTGGTGCTTGATAGTTGATAAAAATATTCTAAGTTAGCATATTTCATTATCTACATGCCCTGCTGTTTAGTGAATATAAAAAATGCTAATTTTTAAAGATTATGCTAAAGTAAGCATATTTCTTGAAAATCCGACGTCGTGGTGTCCTATTGTCTGATTCGTGAAACACGCGGTTGCTTAATTATTTCTAGTAGGTCCAAATATTTAAGTATTTTTCTACTTTAGGCCACTAACTTTCAAATCTTTAATATTATGACCCTTCGTCTCTCCGAGTGGACCCAGTAACTCAGTCAACAACGAATCTTTCCAGAACGAAAGAGGGAAAAGAAAGAGCCCGAAACTGAGAAAACTCTGTGTTGACTTGTTTGATCTCAAAATGGCGACTTCTATGATTCAGAGATTGTTAAAAACATGGCACCAAAATCGTCGGCGTTGGCCTCAATTACGCTTCCCACGCCAAAGAACTTGGCAACGCCATCCCAAAGGTACTTACTTTATATCTTCTTCACATCCTTTTGTTGTCCTGAGAAAATGATTAGAGCAAAATTCGAAACACAGCTGACTTGTAAGAACACAGCTGGATCCTGCATTGTGTGATTTTGATTTTACGCTTCTCTGTTTTGTGTTTTAATAATGGACTTGATGTAGGACCCAATTGTGTTCTTGAAGCCAACCTCGTCGTATCTGGAAAATGGTGGAACAATTGAGATCCCACATCCACTGGATTCACTTCACCATGAGGTGGAACTCGTTGTAGTAATTGGACACAAGGCAAGAGATGTCCCTGAACGATTAGCTATGGATTACATTGGAGGTAGTTTTACTATCTGCTTAGTTACTCTCACTCACAAGTAACCTTACGGATATATAAGAGTAAAGTTTCAAACTTTAACAAATTGGAAATAATACTTATTGATGCATCTTTGTATGTGATGTTGGTTGTGGTTGTGGTATGTATTCTTTACCTTAGTATTTATCTCCCTTTGATATCTATGATGTTCTTGTTTTCTAGGGTATGCACTTGCTCTTGATATGACTGCTAGGGAACTCCACGCTTCTGCCATGGTAGATAACCATTTTGTCTTTGGTATCAATGGATAATTATGGGTTTGTGCAAACATAGTTTGCTCTTCTAATCTTGCTCCTTTATCTTCTTCCACGCTCTTGCTTTGTCATATATTAACTGATCCATCCCTTCTCGATAAGGTCTCTATAAGCTTGTAAGCCATAAATTGGTAGAGTTTGCTCTATGTGGGATCATAACATATATATTTGCCATTTGATTCCATCTTTCTATCGTTCCTTTTAGATTTGTGTGGTGTTTGCACACACATTAATCCCTTTATGGCCTGGGAATATAACTGTTTATGCATCTTTTTTACATAAGCATACATCATTTATCATGAAAGTATTTAAATTCTGGTCTTCAGGCATCTGGTCTTCCATGTACACTTGCTAAAGGACAGGATACCTTCACTCCAATCAGCTCTGTTGTAAGTCGTGATCTGTAACCTGTTTGCCAAAATGCTAGTTTCACTAATCCATGTGAAGATTAGCCTCCACTAGATAAGAGTTTTTGTGAAAAGTATTCCTTTTAGTGGATTTGTTTATTACTGATCAGAGATCACAGCACATGCAGCTAGGGTCTTTATAGCAGATTGCTTAGTCTTATTGCGTCCTCTGGGATTTATGTATACAACTGAGATTGGAATGCTCGTCATCACCGGTTGATATGCGGTTATGCGCAACAAACACAACCTATCAGCTACTGATAGCATGCCTCTGATCTTAAATTTGGTTTCTTTAATCTGGTTTTAGCTACCAAAGGCAATGGTGGTGGATCCCCATAACCTTGAACTTTGGCTAAAGGTTTGGTTCCTCTGCTTCTGTTGTCATACGAAGCTGTGTTGTTCCCTTTAAGAATTTCCCTCTGGGTGATAGGTGGATGATGAGATAAGAACAGAAAGATTGGACAAAGGATATGATCTTCAAGGTCTCATACCTCATCAGCTACATAAGTTCTGTAATGACCCTCTTCAAAGGAGATGTCATATTAACAGGTAATATTTGTTGCTCCCATCTTTATGATTCCGTATTGAACCAAACATGTAACATAGGAGTAGTGGTTTGATTTGACTATAGCCGAGAACATTCAGGATAGTATTGTGAAGAAAGTTGATGAATGTATGTATGTATAGGTACACCAGAAGGTATAGGACCTGTAAAGATCGGTCAGAAGTTAACCGCCGGAATAACAGGTCTTTCTGAAGTTCAGTTCGATGTCGGTAGGCGTGTTAAGCCATTGTTGAGCTAGTTTTTTTGTGAATCTTTTGTTGTATGTACATTTCTTCTTCTTATTTTTTGAGCATCTGTCTATATACTATTTTGGGATGATACATGTTAATATTCTTTAATCAAGTGTGAAGATTCACTAAACCTCTTACAACTACTTGGAAGAATTATCCAAATGGTGGTTCTTCTTGCTCAAGCACAATTTATTTCACAAAGATATCTAATTTTATAATTAAATTAATATATATCTTTTAAATCAACTAAATTCAAAAATCATTGGGAAAAAAAATTACAGAATTACGCGGCGGCGGCGAGACTTATGTTCTTTCTTCTTCTACCAATGTCCGTCGCTTCTCGTCCACGAGTACACGACAGAGTTTAGGTTTTCGTCTTCTTCTAGCTTATCTCCGCCACGATGTTGTTGTGTAGCGTTCAAACTTTTACAGTGAAATGACTCATTGAGACATAGATTGTGAATGCGTAGATCCATTACGACTGGGTTTGCATCGATAGCGAAGAGGTTTCTTCTTCATAGGAATAGTCTACAGATAGCTAATCCTCGGAGCTGGATACGAGCTTTTTCTGATTACCGAAAGATTTTGAGAAATGGTATCCACAATCTTCAGTTTAATGAAGCTCTTGATTTGTTCACTCACATGGTTCAATCTCGTCCCCTTCCTTCAATTGTCGATTTCACTAGATTACTCAGTGTTATTGCTAAGATGAAGAGGTATGATGTTGTGATCTCTCTCTTTGATCAAATGCAAATTCTGGGAATTTCACCTGTTCTGTATACCTGCAATATTGTGATGAATTGTGTTTGCCGATCTTATCAAACTTCTCTTGCTGCTTCGTCTTTTCTTGGGAAGATGATGAAACTTGGTTTTGAGCCTGACTTAGTCACGTTTACTACTCTGCTTAATGGATTATGTCATAGGAATAGAATTGAAGATGCTATAGCTTTGTTTGATGAGATTGTGGTAATGGGATATAGACCTAATGTTGTCACATACACTACATTGATTCACTGTTTTTGTAAAAACAGACTTGTGAATCAGGCGATGGACGTTTTTAACCATATGGAAACTAATGGTGTTAGACCGAACGTTGTTACTTACAACTCTCTTGTAACCGGTCTTTGCGATGTTGGGAGATGGAGTGATGCTGCTTTGCTGTTGAGAGATATGATGAAGAGGAAAATCAAACCTAATGTAATCACTTTCACTGCGTTGATTGATGCGTTTGTTAAAGTAGGGAATGTTCTGGAGGCTAAAGAACTGTTTAAGGTGATGATTCGATTGTCTATAGTTCCTAATGTTTTCACTTACAATTCACTGATCAATGGGTTTTGTATGTATGGTCTCTTAGATGATGCTAGGCAAATGTTTTATTTGATGGAACTCAATGGTTGCTTCCCGAATGTTGTGACTTATACTACTCTCATACATGGATTTTGCAAGTCTTGGAGAGTAGAGGATGGAATGAGAATTTTCTATGAGATGTCTGGAAAAGGAGTAGTTGCTAACACAATCACTTACACCACTCTTATTCAGGGTTATTGTCGAGTAGGCAAACCTAATATGGCTCAAGAAGTTTTCAATCAGATGGGTTCTTGTGGTGCGCCTCCTGATATTCGGACCTACAATGTTTTGTTAGATGGTCTATGTTATAATGGGAAAGTAGAGAAAGCACTGATGATATTCGAATACATGCGCAAGAGAGAAATGGATGTTAGTATTGTTACATATACTATCATTATTCAAGGGATGTGCAAGGTTGGTAAGGTGGAAGATGCTTTTGATTTATTTCGTAGTCTTTACTCGAAAGGAATGAAGCCTAATGTTATAACCTACACCACAATGATATCGGGATTTTATAGGCGAGGCTTAATTCTTAAAGCTGATGCGTTGTTTAAGAAAATGAAAGAAGATGGCTTCTTGTCAAATGAATCCTTCTATAAGTAGGGGTTTAGTGTAAGGTGAACTCATGAGGAGTTAAGGTTACTTCAATGCTTTTGATCTCAAGCATATATGACGACGCAGTTGCAGTTTTTGGGAGAGGAAACACAGGTTATATAATACATTTCATAACAACATGTTTGCATATTAGAAACTTATATTGCTTCATGATGCTGTATCTTGTATTGGATCAACTAAAATGTAACCTCTACTCTTGTTGTAAATTGTAAATTTTCAGGTGCAATAAGGTGTCGCCTTACCTAGTCAGCTGCATAAGTTCTGTGATGATTATTTACAAGGAGATGTAATCTTGACAGGTATTTTTTCATTGAAGCAGATTTGTACATTATAGATTATTAGTTGATGAAGGTTCTTTCAATCTTCAATATTTCGCCTCGAAACAGAATTGTACATTAGAGTCTAATAGTATAATCTAAGAAAGCTGATAATGTATAGAGAACATGTAAAGATTGGTCTGAATATGACTTACCGGGATAAACGGTCTTTCCCTTGTTCAATTTGATTTATGTAGCCCTCTAAAATCGTTGAGCTAGTGTCTTATGAATCCATTGTTGCGAGGGAATTTAGATTTTGTGATGAAATTGTGTTGAGCAATGTTAAATCGTTCTGGACTTTGCTGAATCAAAGAGCAGATTAAACAAAAACTAAGAGGAGATTACACAAAATATACCAAATTATTAGATTGGGCAGATTTTAAAACTGAATCTAGTCTTAAGTCTTTAACCAAATAGAAATGAGTTTTGCTTTTCTTTTTTTTATAAAAAAGAACCAAAATCAAACTGAAACTTAAAATGTTTATAAAAGCCTTAGGATTAACGTTGTAAAACTAATCCAAACTGAGACCAAATCATATATATTTAACCCATACTAGATTCGACATTAGTTTAATTGATATTGTTTTTTCTGACACCGAACTTAAACCGAAACCTGGTTCGATCCCAATTTCCCTGCAATGGGAGGATACATATGTGTGCCTACATATAAAGATAAAATACGCGTGATGCTTGACTTCAATAAAATCATATCCCAAACAAATACGTGTCACGCAATTTTTAAATCTAGGAAAACTGTTGAAGGAATACCATAATTTACATTTTAGCTTAAAATTATAAAGTTCAATATTTTACCAAAATTTAGAAAGTTAGATATTTCAAATTTAAATGAAAATAAAACTATTATTATACCTCTTCATTTTATGGCAAACACACAAAGTAAAGTATTTCAGGGATATAATATTAGATGAATAATTCGAAAAAATTTGAGATTTGAAATGATTTAGTTAGATTTTGGTGAATTAATAATTTTGTTATTAAATTCACTGAAATCTTACTTAAAACTATGTGATTTTGAGATTTGTAGTTTTATTAAGAAATCTCCTAAAATCTCAACTAAAACTTTCAAATTTAATTTGTAAAATGTTTTTAAAAACAGTAGATTTGATTGTATATTTTAAAATTAGCGATTAAATAACAATAAATTTTAAATTATATTTTAAAATATAGTATAAAATTTATATTTCAATAACACATAATTTATCATTTTAGTACATGATTTGTTCTCTTAAAACATATGATTTGTCTTTTTTTTTTTAAACTAAAAAAATGTATTGGACTGAGTATTTAGAGAGATTTGAGTTTAAATAACAAATTATATGTTATTGAAACATGTTATTAGATTAATAATTTTAAATTATATATTCAAATTCACTGTTATTAGAAACATTATTATAATTTGATTTAAAAAATTTAAGTAAGATTTAAAAAAAAAATTAGTTAAAAATACAAATACCAAAATCTTAAAATTTTATATAAATTTTTTAAAAATTTAATAATAAAAATTTTATTTCGCTAAAATTACATAAAATCATTTCAAAACTTAAATCTCTCTAAATATTGGCTCAAATACACCCTTAAATGTATTTAAAAAAGGGGTAGAATGGTCAAAGAGAAAACTCGCGCGTCAACGTTGGCGTCGTCTTGTAAAATTACCAATAATTAAGATTTTGCGCTTTCTCACGAACGTCTCTCTCTTTCTCCCCATTACTAAAAGTCTAAAACACCTTAAAACTTTCCTCACATTCTTCTTCCTTCACCAGTTGACTCTAACCCTTTCTCTGAATCATGAACTCCAACGACCCGAATCCGATGGGCAGACCCGGAGAAGACCCTTCCAAAACCTACGCCATGAGCGGCAAAATCATGCTAAGCGCCATAATCATCCTCTTCTTCGTCGTCATTTTAATGGTCTTCCTCCATCTCTACGCTCGTTGGTATCTCCTCCGTGCCCGTAGAAGTCATCTCCGTCGCCGCAGCCGTAACCGTCGCGCTACAATGGTTTTCTTCACCGCCGATCCTTCCACCGCCACTTCCGTTGTGACCTCACGGGGACTAGACTCCACCGTCTTGAAATCTCTTCCTATTTTCACTTTCTCCGATTCGACTCATAAGGATCCGATCGAGTGCGCCGTTTGTTTATCCGAATTCGAAGAGAGCGAATCGGGTCGGGTTTTGCCCAATTGTAAACACACTTTTCATGTTGATTGCATTGATATGTGGTTTCATTCTCATTCCACTTGTCCTCTCTGCCGCTCTCTCGTTGAGCCTCTCTCCAGGACTGAGTTACCTCCGGCGGCGTCGACGGAGGAGCAAGTCGTGATCGCGATTCGTTCTGATCCGGTTTCGGCAATTGAACCGGGTTCAAGTTCTGGATTGAGGTACGAACCACATGGATCTGGATCTTCTGCGATGCCGACGGAAGATTCCGGGAGAAAACCAGCGGCGATTGAGGTTCCGAGGAGGAATTTCAGCGAGTTTGAAGAGGATTTGAGTCGGAACTCGCCAGCGAGTCACTCGTTTAGGTCGCCGATGAGTCGGATGTTATCTTTCACTCGGATGTTGAGTAGAGAAAGAAGATGCGCTTCGTCTCCTAATGCCGGAGCTCCGCCGCTATCTCCGTCGTTGAGCTGCCAGATACCGATGACCGAGTCAGATATTGAGCGGGGAGGAGAAGAGAGTAGGTGACTTGTCACGTGGTCGTGTCTTATTGGTTTTAATTTTAACCGCGAGTAAAATGGAGAAGTTTTATTAGTTGGACAAGTCAACAATGCTTTTGTCGAGGGGTTGATGTCAGCGCCCGTCGACACGTGGCGTAATCTGAGGTTCCACCTAATCAATATTCACCGTCTGTTCTGGTTTAGAAATTTAGATTAGATAGATTTGTTTGATGATGATGTACAAAGTCAGTCTTCCTCCATATTATATCTATTTCCATTTATTTTTATTTTTCCCATCTCTACAGACTGAAACTGTAATACCAATCCAATGGTCAGTATTTTCTTAATGAATATCCAAAATTTGGAAAATTATTATTTATATTTTATTTAAGAATACTAAACTTTTGTTTTATTTTGCTTAATAGTGGTACTTAATTAAAGATCCGGATATTTTCCCATGGGTTAGAGTCTTTAGACTTTTAGAGTCACACGGTAAGTAATTAACACTCGTATGAGATTTCTAATGCTGAGCACGACTATAGGACTTTCGAGTTTTTGACTCTTTGACTCTCTAATTCTTTCACTTCATAATTACTTTAATACTTTTAAATTTTATATATTCGTGGGGTCTGCTTATATAAATTGTCGATATATATATGAATTCATTAACAAAAGGATATATGAATTGATATATATGACTCTTGGTTTTTCTACGCGTAAGTGGAGCAAGTCTCATGCCTCCTAACCACACCACAACGTGTTACTATTAATATAGTAGTATGTTGCAACTAATTCATGTTCACAACAAAATCGCGTGACAAGTTAACAACTCGCACTAACTCCAAAGTCCAATCATCATTTTATTATTGCAATTGAAATACATATAAATATAATACATTGATGTCCGTAATTGTTGTTAAAATGTAGTATATACGTTAATAATTAGTGTTTAATACACAAATTTGAAGACTTAAAACTATGAATAAACCTCTAGTTAAATAAAGGTTGGTAAAACAACACTAGAAAGACGTGAATGAAGAGCAATTTAATTAGGTACATGCATCTAACACAAGTAGATGACAAAAATCAAGAGAGTACACTTTCCGGGAACTTTCCATAGTCAATTAGATGACGCAAAAGTCTTTTGTTGCTTTCCAAAATACCCAAAAGTCCAAAAACAGTGTAGAACAAGGAATTAACCTGTAGACACAGTCAGAGACTTTCTTGGAATGTTTCTTGCGTTTTATACTTTTATTTGGAACGTTTTAGGTTTCTTCTTAATTTGTACCTTTCTACTCTATCTAATTATTATTATATGTTACTATGTATGCTTCTTTTCTAAAATTCTTTCTCGCTGAATACTGTATTGTTTTTCAACAGTGATAAGTTCATAAGACAAATGTGATAAAATAACTAAAACAAATGGACAAGTGGACGGGTAAATTGAAATTTGTTATAAAAGAAAGATGGATCAAACAAGGCAGCTACATATATAAGAGATTTCTCATAGATATTATAAGAGATATCTACGAACATAATACCTGGAATGACATTATATGGACTTATATATATATGTAAAGTTCTCGATTCGATTCTCTTGAGATAAAGAACATCACTTTATGAACAATCCTTTTGCATCCGAATTCTTCAAATCATTTCTACAGGCACCTTTTCTATGTAAAAAGATCCTCAAAAGTTGAATTTTCATTTTCATTGTTATTACAACATATGCTGCTACTTCTGACAAGTGACAACGCCATTATAAATTACATAACTGACGGTTACAGAGGTTCATAACTGTGATGAAATCCCATACCTAACTACACAAGCTAATTTGAGTAGTCACAATTTCCCCAAAGACTTTTCGATTGAAGAAGCTTCAGTTACCTCAGCTACCTCATCAGATCGACCCTTTCGTCTCTTCTTACCGTTTGGTGTGCATCGTGTGCCACTACCATTGATCTTTGAGATCTTTAAAGAGACTTTCCGAGCCTGGCTTGAGACAGAGCATGTGTTTGGCTTCTTTGGTGGTGGTGACTCGTCAGATTTTCCTTTAGTTATTGGAGACTTAGCTCGTTTCCGGGGTAAATGGATCCCTCTTTTCTTTTTCTTTCTGTTATGATCATTGAGCAAACGAACACTGAAAGGATTAACCGCTGTATAACATGTTGGTTGGTCTGTGGAGTTCCCAGGTTTCTCAAGATTAACTTCTCCATTGTTCACCTGTGCAAATCATAATGCAACTGTTTAATATCTTGTTTGGTTAACAGACAGAAAATGTTGTCCTGTGTGAGTGACTTACCAACTGGAGAAGCGCGGAGAAAGCCCGAGCTACGTCGTGCTTGTCTTGGTCTTTCATGAGATCGGTAAAGGTCTCGACGTTTCCACTCTCTTCAACAGTCAGTTTGTTGATAATCCTTTCTCCATATTCTTGAATGTCAAAAGGAGGATGTAGCTCCTGATCATAGAAAAATAAACCACAGGATATAGAAACTGCATCAGATCTCTGACTTCAGTTAAATGATAACAGAAACCTAGGAGAAAGATATTACTTGTTCTTCTAGGTTTTGTTCAATCTTCTGTCTCCACGATGAAACCCGAGCAGCCAGGTCTGTTTGCTTCTCACTTTTAGCTATGTTCTCAAGAAGAGCATCCTACAAAAAAAATAGAATATTTGAGCTGCTATAAGCAAATGGAGCCAAAAACAACACCAATGTAGTTACCAGGTGTGAGCGACAAAGATCTTCCAAGCTTTCTTGACAATGTGATTCGTTGTTTCCAAATCCATCTTGCTTGTGAAACTCTGCAGTTCCACCATCATTCTGCATGAATTCAGATGAGCGAATAAGGTTTTCATATATTTCCACCAGAATATGATCAAATTGGTGAAACTACTCACCATATTGAGAGCATCTTCATCCATGAATGGATGTTCTGGATCGTCACCATCATGTGCTCCAAAATCATGAAAGTCGTCATTATTAGCTTCGTCATGGTTATCTTTATCATTGTGATTACCGTTAGCACCAAAAGATTGGTTTCCTCCATTCACAAGCATATCTCGAAGCTGACATAAAAACAGTCAGTTTTTTTTTTTTTTTTTTTTTTGCATGAAAATATTCAGATAAAAGGTATAGAGAAACACTGACCTTCTCGTAATAGGGAATGTCTTGTGCTTCTCTATTGTCTTTACTAGCACAACGATGCCTCTCCCAAATTCCGCCAAGCTCTGAACTGATGGGACCGTTGGGTCTAGCAAGAGGAAACATAGAAGTCATATTGTCGTTGGTAAGGCTTCCTCCAATCTTTCTGAAATTTTTGACTGCTCAAGAAATAACGTAGAACATGAACCAGAAGTAAAAAGATATAACTTCAGATATCAATCAAGAAAACAATAGCCATTTCCTCACCTTTTTTGAAAGGCTTCACTTTCAACTTCCCTGGTTCATAGGGATTCAATGGCTTCCATGGATCATCTTCATCATCATCTGTGTCATTCAAATCCATGGTTCCTCGATGTTCATAATCCATGTCAAAACCATGATCATCGTCTCCAAAAACAGGAGGCTGAGACCCCTGGTCACAATTTTGAACATCAGGACCATTCCCACATATTGGGGACAAGTTCAAATTGGTGTCCTGATTCTTTCCCGCAGATGACCTACGAGCACTTCCTCCAGAGCGTGCTACTGATGAGGGAAAACTTTTACGAGCTGAGCTGCCTCTGTGAGCACTGTTCTTTCCTTTACCGGCGTAGTTATCACCTAAAAATTCATTTACCGCTACAGAATCACATGAGTCTAATAGAATAAAATCCCGGTAGAGATGTGTAGTTGCCAACTGCAAGACATGAAGTTAAAACGGAGTTCAAAACCCAGGCTTTATTTATTTATTTTCCAATGGACTAAGAGATGGAAGAAAAAGCTATACCAGATACGATTCCAGTTCTCCTCCGTCACCACCAGTATCCAAGCAGTCACCTTCAAGAACAACTAGATTAGCCGGAGGCTTGACAAAGTGACTAGGACAGGAATCTCCACCAACCGAGCTGTCCAAGCTATTCTTTGGGTCCACTATTTCATTAACAGTAACAAGATTAGAAATCTGTTCCTTAAGTGGCACCAGGATAAAATGTTAAGTTTCAGAACTTTGTCTACCTGGGATGTCATCTACATTCCAGAAGAGATCATTTTCTTCTTCACCAACCTGACGTGAGGAGCTCGCCTCAGCCTCACTTGATGTACCTTTGGACTGTTCCTGATCTCTGTTTGAAATAGCAAGAACAGTTGACTAATCAGGGAACTTCAGTTAACCTTTTAATACATAGTCTTTGTAAAAATTGTGATAAACAGCCTTTGCTTGATTAAGATACATGGTCACAATGATTGGGGTCTTAGAGTGCATCGTTTCTCCAAGAATTACATAAGGAAAAGTAAGCAATTTTCCAAGATATCATTAAGTCACCACCTAACACGGCATCTTTATAGAAAGAAGAAAAGGAGGCGTTTTTAAAGGTGAAATCATGGTATAGATTCACTTAATCTATGAACACAAAACAAAAACCATACACATAGAGAAAGATGAAGCCAAAGTTAACCCCTAAACCCTGAGATGCTTGGAGAATGAAACACAAGTATTGATCTTTTATCCGGTTCTACAACATTTGGTTATTCACTTAGGCAACAACAGCGAATTCGAAAAGAAAAATAAAAGGACAAACCTTTGCTTGGATAGAAAATCCAACGTACGTAGAACCAAATTATACAAGTATTCTACTTTCTTGCTGTAAACCTGGACCGAACCCTGAAGCAGCAAAGCAGCTACAGATCCACAAAATAACATTATTTTCAAAACCCAATTTTCAATTGACCCCTCAAATGGAATGATAAGAAATTGAATTGAATTGAAAAAAACACAGACCTTCGGCGAAATTGACAGGAATATGCCCATCTTCTTCGTTTCCGGTGATTTCTCCGGTACAAATTTTGAGGAGATACTCTTCTAGCTTTTTCGACAAATCAACTTCCCAATTAGCCACCAAATCTCTCTCCGGCTGAACTGTATGAATCCTCTCGCTGCGAACTCCACCGCCACCGTGACTCGTCATTTTCTCTGAAGATACACAAAGTTTAAGCTTCTGTAAGGAGAGATTGGATCATTCATGCCCCTAAGCAGAAACCCTAAAAAAAACTGTGAATTGGGATATTCTCTTTCCAAACAAAAATCTCAGGTTTTCAGGTGAAATTTAAGAAACTTTTTGCTGGGAAACGAAGGAAATGTAGGATCTAACTCAAGAATTCAAGTGAAGACCGGAGATATAAGGAACTGTGTCTGTGAGAGATTGAGAGAGTTTGGTGAAGAGAGAAAGACACGAAATAATTTGTTTTTTCCCGCTTTTCATTCCTCATCCAAATGCAAATAAATTAGGCCCTAATTCCTTTGTGTATTTTTACTCTTTCTTTGTAAATGTCACATATTATTATTTTAAGAAATCAAATATTAACAGGTATATTACAGAGGTTTAGATTGTAAACTACAAGTCAAATAACAGAATTATTAGTAGTATTACTAAGTAATGATCTGTAACATGTACCGAATAATCTATATATTTTAAATTAGTAAAGATTTGTGACGAGCACGGAATAATATATACATTTTAAATTAGTAAGTATCCGTGACATACACAGAATGAATTATATATTTTTAAGTTAATTAAATTTTATTTTTATTATGATTTATTTTATTTGATATATGTATTATGAATATCATCAGTGTATGATTATTATGTATATTAGGTTAATACTCGCGCTACGCCTTAAAGTCTTTTTTATTTAATTTTTATATAATATATTTTATATTTATTATATGGTTTTCATGTTGAAATTTTATTTTAACTCAAAATGATTATCAGTTTCTTCCTCAAGAATGATTAATATGGTTGTATTAGTAACCAAAGTTTTAAAATCACTATAAAACAATAGGGAACTTATATAGTGATTTAATTTATATGTTTGTTTTGTATGTATAACTTTAGTGTATTTTACAATTGGATTACATAAGTTTAAATGTGTCTGACAATTGAAATAAATTGAGTTTAATTATTGTTTGAATTTAAAAAAAAAACTAAAGATATTGTAAGTGTAACACATGGACAAAAATACCTCATAATATTCTTCGATTTTGTATCAGACGAACAACACTTTTCTATAGTCGATCTAAGAAATGGGGAAGAAAAAAAACCCCTAGATGTATTAATGTTGTGAAAGCACTATCCAACTGAACGATTCAGTAATTGCCACGTAATCTAGGTTCTTCAGATCGTGTCCGTTGATTTGAAAGAATCATTTTAACAATTGTAGCGAGACTTTAATAGGCCTTGGGCCATCACTTAAAAGTTAAAAGCCCAATAATACGTGCACGTTACAAATGTACAGAAAGTCAAACATTAAACCCCGGACCCACCCTGTTTAGTGTTTATCTGAAGAAGAAGTAAATATTAAAATAAATTCTAGATATAGATGGCCTCTGTACATTATCAGGTTACAGACGAAAGAAATGAAAAAGCTTTGGAAGATTGACCTAACTTATTTCCATTACAGATTTGATACTTCTTTCCATTACAGATTCGATCTATGTTGTAGCAATGACGAAGATGTCCGATCTTCCTAGGGATTTGACAGAGGAGGTTCTCTGTAGGCTTCCGGTGACATCTCTGAGAGCAGCGCGATTCACCTGCAAAAGATGGAACACTTTTTCTACAAATAGAAGTTTTACAATGAAGCACATCGGTGAAGCAAAAGCAGCAGCAAAGAAGAAGCACAAGAAAGAGTTTCAGGTGGTGATGGTGCTTGAGCACAAGGTTTATTTATTTAGCGTCAATCTCATTAGTACATCTATACAGCGAATAGGTGAACTTGTTAGCCTAGACGTTGCAGATCGAATCAGTATATCTAAAATCTTTCACTGCGACGGTTTGTTGTTATGCATCACCAATGATATAAACTCTAGGCTTGTGGTTTGGAACCCTTATTGTGGGCAAACAAGGTGGATCGAACCCTTAAAGTCTTACCACAGACGGGACAACTACGCTCTCGGATACGACTCTTGTCGTAGCTACAAAATCTTGAGATTTATCGATAGCTCCGACGGGATTTGGAGGAGACCGAGGCGCCTAATTCGCGAGTTTGAGATCTTCGATATAAAGTCTAATTCATGGAAGGTTTTTGATGTCACTCCCGACTGGAGTATAGAGAGTTATCACCGTGGCTTGTCTCTTAAGGGCAATACTTACTGGTTTGCTCAAGAGAAGCTTCAAGTACCACGTGGAACTGTGGTATCAGATACTGCTGATTTCTTACTCTGTTTTGATTTTACAACTGAGAGATTTGGACCGCGTCTCCCTCTGCCTTCTCACTGTTTTATTGAAGATACTGTGACTCTATCTAGTGTTAGAGATGAGCAGCTTGCGGTGTTATTTCAGAAATGGGATACTCTTGAGATGAAGATTTGGGTTACCACTAAGATTGAGCCCAATGCAGTGTCGTGGAGCAAGTTCTTAGCGGTTGATATGAAACCTCTCACTGGTTTTCAGTTTGACATTAACGCTGGTAGTTTCTTGGTTGACGAGAAGAAGAAGGTTGCGGTGGTTGTTGATAAAAACAAGGCTACTAAGGAAAACAGATATAAATCCACTCGCAACATTGCTTACATCATTGGAAAGAAGGGTTACTTCAGAAAAGTGGATCTCGGAGAAACTACAGACGCAACTTGTTACCCACTTGTGTGCTCTTACGTTCCAAGCTCAGTGCAAATCAAGCAAGCTTCACCACAAGGCAACCATAACACACCCTAATCTATTCGTTTGTGTTGTCGTTTGGTTACACTATTTTATTTTCCCGTCTGCTATTGGTAATTTGTATCTCGACAATTGTTGGTATTCTGAACATGCCTCTGATTTCTTTACTTTTTTGACACCTAGGTCCAATGGATAGCGAATATTGTAAGTTATCTGTGTGTGGCTTTTCTAACATGTCTTTAAAACAGCCAAATGCTAAATTGATTGGTGACTTTGCTTTTCTTTATTTCACTGACATATAGTTTGGACACAGATTTTGTTTTCAGATTATACTAGTTTGAAGAGAGTATACAAAGTTGAACATTTTATCTACAATGAGGATTTTATTGAAAAAAACCTAGCTTTCTTTTAGTGGAGAATTGGAGATCCTACAGCTATCTTTGTTCACCCACTCAAGCTGGTAATGAGAAAACATTGACAAATGAAACCCAAGCAAAAAATGAGGCAACATACAGTACAGCTAGTTAGTTGTATTTTCAGATTGGGAGCAAAGATGTGAACCCGAAACATCTGGAGTATTTCTTTCTGTATTGCCGGTCAACAAACACCATTAGCTACTGGAACAACCACGTCAACATCTTGGCTGTCATCCCCTCCACTGTCACTGTCATCATCCTCATTGTCAGTATCAGTATCATCATCCTCACCATCGCTAGTCTCAGTATTATCACCATCAGCATCGTTAGGGTTCTGCGAATCCTCTGTGTCTTCCCCTGTTTCAATTTCCTCCGAGTTGTCGCTCAAATGATAGGACCGGTAGTGTACCAATCTAGCCGCACCGTAGCTATAATTTAAAGTTACTAGTTAGTCTGACACATATCCATTATACCAACAACAACAAGAACAAAAACTATTAAGATATTACTTACAGATTTACAGATTTGTACACTCGCCTTTCATAGGTGCTAGTCACTCCATCTTCCATGGGAATTAAAAGGCACTGATCAATTTTATACCTTATCTCGTCTTCCCTTGCATTGTCTTCTGTCAGTCTTTTGAATTTGGTCACGCTCCACTGAATTGAATCTTCCATATAAGTCATTGTATTGAAGAGAAACAATCCTTCTCAGGGAATTGGACGGGTTCGTTTGAAACAACCAAGTCTTCGCGTTTATGGAAGATCTCGTGAATATCTTCGAAACCAAGCCAATCGTGTATGGAGCGTTCAAACAATTCATCCAGATCTGAGAGAAAACACTAATTATAATTAGCTAAGTATATAAGTATCAAATTAGCTAAGAAAGATGCGAAGAGAACAAATGGAGGATCTTTGGGTACTTATACGAGACAAAGAATTCAAAGAAGAAGACCAAGAACAAACCTAAATCAATCTCATCCTGAAGATTGCAAGCCATGGTTATGATTCTAAGGATTGAAAACCTTCGTGAAATATGAAGACCTCCCCTACGTCTCGCCGGAATTTCTCCCGGAAGATCTCCGATTACAACTCAATTTCGCTCTCTAACCCAAGAATCCCAAAATAAAGATTGACTCGTAACCCTATTTCTCAGCCAAGTTGCTTTATATACAACGCTTATTATTCGCCGACTCTAGATTTCAGTTAGTAACTGAACGTCAACTGTAACAACCCATCGGAATCTTTAACCAGCTGCTTCAGGGCTTGATAGACAATAGTGAAGCAGAAACGACGCCGTAGCCCCGATCGTTTAGTTTACTACAATTAAGCCAAAACCAATCCAATTTCCGGTTTACTCATTAAACTCAAAACCGATTCTATTTAAACCCTTTATTAAGTCGAACCATGATCCAATAAAACCCCTCTAGTCTTAAGCATAGCAGCAAATGTAATTTTCCGACAACGTTAAAATTCACCACAAACGTAATGTTAAAATTTGGGGTGAATTTAATGAAAACTTAAAAAATAGGGGTCTTTCTGTAAAGTTTTACTTTTATTTTCCCCTTCGTTGGCTCTAGACAAGATCGCTAAAAGAGAGATCTCTAGATTGCTGGTGGATTCGAAGAATCTCTCACGGTCGGTTCTTGACGACGGCTCAAAGCTCTAATCATCTTCCCTAATCTTCGTTAGTATCATCTAATTCCATCTCGCATTTCTCTGTTTGATTCTGTATTTTTTTTTTGTTGCTTCTGTCATCAATCTGAAAGTTTCTGAGGAGGGAAATCATGAATTCGAACTTCGGGAAGAGATCATCTGGATCAACCAATAGCTTTGATTTCGATCTCGGACTCGGATCGAGCCAAGGCAGACCTCTTAATGGCCAGAAGAGCCAAACATCTTCTTATTCAAGCTCGAATTCGCAGCCGAGACCTGCGTGGCAGCCTGGTAAGCCTTCATGGACGCATCAACCCGCGCCAAAGCAGACGACGATCCGATCCGAGCTCGGAAGTGGACCGACTTCAATGGTGGGTGATATTCACGGTAAGACTTGGGGTTCAGCTTCTGGATCGGGTTCTGGTATTGGGATTGTGAATAAGGATCCTAGCTTGTTTGGAGATCTGGTTGGATCTGCTATGGGTCAAGGTAAATCTAATAGAAACGTGCCGTTGAAGAATGCTCCGCCTGTTTCGGCTTCAGGTTCGAGTAAGAGTCCTTATTCTATGGGGAATTTAGCTGATTCGTTGCCTAAATCTGGTAATTCGATGAAAAGTGGTGGTGGTGGTTCGGGTTATAGCAGTAATCCGGGTGGTTTTTCAGGTGGTTATGCGAGCTCCGGTGGTTTTAATCCCGGTGTTAATGCTAATAGTGGGATTAAGGGTCCAAATCTTGGAGGTCCTTCAATGAAAAATATGTCTGGGAGCAATTTAAGTGGATCAGGTCTTCCTTTGAACAATGATCCGTTTGGTTCTTTGGTTGGATTTGGATCAAAATCATCAGCAAGTATCAATTCTGGAAGCAAAACAGGCAAGGTTAATAAGAATGCACAGAGTGATGCATTTGGGAATTTGCAGAGTTCATTCCAATCGGGAGCGAAACCGAACAGTAGCGGTTTTGCGGGATCAACCGCTCAAAACAATGACAACTTTGGAGATTTCCAGAACGCTGCGAAATCAAACACGTTTTCATCAGGTGGGTTTACGAGTAGCTTCAATGCTGATTTTGGTGTGCAATCAAGTGGTTCTCAACCCTCGAGTGCAAATGATGATCCGTTAGGAATGTTCTCTATTTCCAATACCTCAGCTGCACCAGCCACGCCACAGACTGAAGATTGGGGATTTGAAAGTTTTGATTGTGGGGCTGATTCGGGTGGCGGTTCCACCACTGAGCTTGATGGGTTGCCACCACCTCCTGCGGGTGTATCAGCTACGTCAGCTAAGACCAAGGGCATTGATAACCAGATACAAGGTCAGTATGCTGATGCCATAAAGTGGCTCTCTTGGGCTGTGATTCTTATGGATAAAGCTGGGGATCAAGCTGGTTCGGCCGAGGTCCTTTCAACTAGGGCTTCGTGTTACAAAGAAGTTGGAGAGTATAAGAAGGCTGTAGCCGACTGCACAAAGGTATGTGATTGTTGATTGATTCCCCTCTGTTGGTTATTGCACACAAAAAGTAAGACAAGTTTGTCTTTGGATGCACCATAGTTCATACGGTTCTCATCTCAGATCCTTAGTTTCATCCATAAATGAACTCTCTAGCTATATTGATTATAGATGTATTGGCTTTAGCTACGGGGGTTAAGGACTTTTGATGGAATCAATACTGACATTAGTTTTGAGGTAGATGAAACTTAACACTATGAGATTTAGGTTCATATGGAATCTAGAATGTATTATGAGTTAGAAATACTATGCAAATATATAAGTTTTAGAGTCTTGCTTTGTAGAAAGAAAAACAACATAACTGAACAGTTCCTGGGGTCGCGTGCATCTGTAAAACTTGTCGTACAAATTTTCAGACATCTTGAGTTCTTGACCTGATATGCTTATGAGACTAAATAAAATATGAAATATGTTTCCTTTTTTTCATTTTGAAAACGTGAAGGTACTTGATCACGACAAGAAGAACGTGGCCATTTTGGTTCAACGAGCACTCTTATACGAGAGCATGGAGAAATACAAACTCGGAGCTGAAGACCTAAGGATGGTTCTAAAGATTGATCCTGGGAATAGAATCGCTAGAAGCACTGTTCACCGCCTAACCAAAATGGCTGATTGATTAATCCTTCATTCATATATACCGATATTTCCATAATAGTTTCAAAGAGAAACAAAAACCCTTCAATTTTTCTAAAAATGTTTACCATTACATTCCTCGATACCGTTTTGTCTCTCATCCATGGACCATGCGTGTGTGTAGTATTGTTTCTGAGTTTTATGGGTTCTTCTAAAAAATGGGTCAGCTTATGCAGTATGTGGGTTATAAAATGTAATTTTTTGAATGATGCCAATATATGTTGTTGATTGTTACCATTTGGGTTTTCTTATACACTACATTTTTTTTGGAATTTATCATGAAATATTTAAACATCGGTACAAACCTCAAGGGTAGATAAAATGCCAAGATGGCCGTAAAATTCGCTTCCTAAACGAGAACCTTACCTTTGAAACATTGCGAATGCGTAATGAACGTGATACATAATGTAACGCATATTACACTAAAATTGTCATTAAAATTAACAATTAACAATAGTTATTAAATTATAATACTTCTATGAAAACTGACTTCGTTTTCTTTTGGTTATATGAGATTATAATACTTTTATCAGCTATCTGGTAGGCTATTAGCTTATTTTATATCAGTTATCAATTTATCATTAGAATGGAATTTAGGTTTTTTGACTGATTAATTTTTAAGCTTGCAACGAAATTTTCCTAAATCTAATTTGTATTCCCAAATTACCTTACCTGTTTTCGTTTCTAATGATTTTTAATTAACCCATTTGACGAATAAAACTATTTTCATAAATATCGTTGTAGCTCAAGTAATACTAACTCTCGAGTATAATCCTTAATTAAACTCTCCACCTTCTTCAATCAACCATGCATTAAATTAATCTCCCCCAGATAAATAAAGATTCGTACCTAGAAAAGGATGTAATACTCGATTACGTGTAATAACACCATTAATAAGTTTTCGGAGCACTCGACGCTCGTGGACGCAACATTCCAAATAACGATTAATATAAATTAAATGACATTGTCTAACGTTTTGTTTTCAGAAAGCCAAAAAAAATAAAATAAATAAAAGCTTCTAATTTCGTCATTATCTGGATTACCCTTAAATTTGTTGCAACTGTCATGTAACATAAAACTATTTGAATTCTTATTATCTTATTAAAATATAAAAAGTAGCTATTTATATCAAATTCACTCCATAAAGCATTTACTTCCCCTATAAATACATTCTTCACCTACACCGCAGTCATCTCCCTCTTGAAAACCAGCAACTAAAAGAGAGAAATATGTGTGGCGGTGCTATTATTTCCGATTTTGCCCCTCTTATCACCAAGGCCAAAGGCCGGAAACTAACGGTGGAGGAACTCTGGTCAGAGCTTGATGTTTCCGCCGGCGATGATTTTTGGGGTTTTGATATCTCCTCCAAGCTTCAATCCACCAACCAAGGTACTTTACTACTATTTCAAGATTATTGAATATTTTTTCGGTCGTCAAGATTATTGATTATAAGAAAAATAATATAAGTATTTATTTTGTTTTTATCATCAAGAAAAATAATTGGGAAAAATTCGAGTTAGATTAGAATCGAGTGGAATATAGATTTTTGTTGTTCGAAAATACAAAATAAAAATACAGGAAGATAATAAGGGATTTTTCAAAAAATATAATATATATCTGGTGTAATGCAATTATCGAGTTTTTTTTTAGTTATCTGTAATCTGTGGGGTTAAACGTGTAATTTGGGAATCGATGATAAATTGTAGTGGCCGTGAAAGAGGAGCCGGCGAAAGAACCGGTAACGGAGAAACGGACGAAGAGGAAGAATGTTTATAGAGGAATACGTAAGCGACCATGGGGGAAATGGGCGGCTGAGATTCGAGATCCAAGAAAAGGTGTTAGAGTTTGGCTTGGGACGTTTAACACGGCGGAGGAAGCCGCCATGGCTTATGACGCAGCTGCGAAGCGGATCCGTGGTGATAAAGCCAAGCTTAACTTCGCAGATCTGCATCATTATGCTCATCCTCCTCCTCTTCCTTCTTCTCCTCTGCCATCGTCATCTTCAGGATCAACTGATCAGCCTCCTCCGGCGAAGAAGCTTTGCGTTTCCTCTCAGAGTGAGTTATCTCAGACGGTGGAGTGCATTGGATTTGGGAACGTGGATGAGTTTCAGAACATGAGTTATGGATTTGAACCGGATTATGATCTGAAACAGCAGATATTGAGTTTGGAGTCTTTTCTTGAGCTGGACGGTACTACGGCGGAGCAACCGAGTGGACTTTATGAGGCCGTGGATTTGTGGATGCTTTGATGATGTCATCGCGTCTTACGAGTAAAAAAAATAAAAGGATTAAAGTAATAAGTTAAAAAAAATGTGGTCAAATAAAGTCTGTAATATTATGGAAAAATACAATAAAACACCTTCAACTTTATAGTTTTTTCAACTAAAACTTTCAACTATTTGTGTTTTCAAAACAAACATTCAAACATTCAAGTTGATAAAATTTTACAACAAAAACTTTAAACTATTTTTGTTTCCAAAACAAAACTCCAAATATAAAATTTTGCTTACTTAACCCTTCGAGTTCTCAATCTTGATCCCAATAAAAGTTAATTGGCTGTAAACGATAATTCTGCAAACGCATTTTAACTATTTGTTAATTTTATCAGTTTTGAATAAAAATCATAGATGGTAAAACTCAATTTTGAGTCTGATTGAGGATTAATTGATAGTCAATGATAACTCTAGTTAATATAACAAACGTCTGTTAAATATTTGTTAACTCCATCAGTTTTGAATATGAACCCTATATAAATAACTAAATAACAACAAAAATACGTTAAAAATGGACAAACATAGTTAACGGGAGTTATCGTTGATCGTTAGTAACCCCTCAATGGGGCTCAATATTAGAAACTTGAAAGTTTAAGTAAGCAAAACATTATAATAAGAGGTTTATTTTGGAAACAAAAATAATTTGAGATTTTTGTTAAAATTTTTTATCAATTTGAATGTTTGTTTAATTGGAAAAAATTATAAAGTCGAAGATTTTTGTATGGTATTTTTCCTAATATTATTATATGCATGTAATATAACCACCGTAACTTTCTAAGATTCATCAAGTGATGGTATCCCAGTCGTTTGGGGTTGGATATGTATTTGCATCAAAATCTAGGTTCGATTTTATTTGGTCATCTATTTTATAACTGTGCGAAAAAAAAGCTGTGTCTAAAAGGTATTAGTTTGGGCCAAAGGTTCATATGAAACTTTGGATTAAAAAATAAAAAAAATAAAAAAACTCTAAGGTTGTGTAATATGTTTGGCGTTACTACTGTGTGACTCGAATCGAGCGTTATGTTCTCATTTATGTTGTTGATATTTTAGACTTGTAATAAATTTTTAAAAATCAACTATTTTGTTTACCAAACGTTGGATTTTGGAAGGATATAAGTCTAAACCATATAGGGGCGTGGCAGTCATGAAATTAATGAAATTGGTTTGTAACTTATTTTTTTATTTTTATCAAAAGAAAAATATTGGTACGAATTATGAAATCAAAGAAAAACTTGTCTATTAATATTTGGGTTTTCAAATGTTCCTTTGTAATGTATTAATGATTTTCGTAGGGGTTGTTATTTTTGGTGGAATATTTATAGGGTGTTTTGTTTGACAAAATATTTATTGGTTATTAAAAGAAAGAGTGGATACTTTTTTTTTGGAAAAATAATGACGATACCCTTAAAGTATGAAGAGATGAATTATAATTAGCACTGTTTTTTTCCCCTGATTCTTATACATATTATTTTCGTATATGTCTATGGAAAAGAGGCTACTACATATGGGTTTTATGAGTATTTCGTTTGCATCACCTATAGGCAACTTTGTTGGAAAAGGTATGATCCGTTATTACATAAAAAATTCGATATTTGAGATATTTTAATTACATGTCAACAATTTTAGCAGCTTACAAATGAGATAAAAAAAAAGTGAAGCTTGAAGAAATAATTAGTATTTTAAACCTAAAAATTTAAATAATTTTACAAAATTTAATAACTTTCTATTTATTTTCATTTTATTTACTTTGTATTATACCTAGAAAATAAAAAGAAAATTCATAATTGAAGAATTTAATGGTTTGAATTATTCTTCCTCTAACATGTCATTTTAATTAAGATGTTATAACATTTTGATATTTTGTAAGTATGTATCAACTGTAAACTCTAATCCTATCCTTCCCGATTTTGATATTTCGTATACATGCACAACTTAAACAAATATGTACCTGAGTTTAATAGATGCATGAACCTCTAAGCCTAGTTGGTCTAATGACAATTAAAGCGGGTCCCTCTAATGTTTCAGAGATTGACAGAATCTAATAGTTTCGCGAGATTGATAAATTATTCGTTTGTTTGACGTTTGAGAAAAATCATTAGTAATTTAATATAATGCGCAATTATTCGGTGTGATTGATAAATTAATCAAATTCAAATCACCAAAAAGCATCTTATGATGGTTGGCTTAAAGTCTTAATATAATGAGTATAATAACTTTCAATATATTCTGCCCATACATCTGATCGAATCGAGCTTATAAAAAGGTTTTTTTTTTCTTTCGCATGCACCTAGCATGTCATCAGTCTCAAACTCACGTCAATATAACCCATACATTTTAAAAAAAAAATGTGAAGAAAAGAGAAGAAGAAGCACAACCGGAAAAGAAGGAGGAGGAGCACAAAATTCATCAATTCTTCTTAAAACTTGATGAAGCTATTTTTGGTGCTGTCTGGACTTCGATTGTGACCACTGATCCATTGCCATCGATGAATCAAGTGTATTCTAAGATAAAGTCGGTTGAAAGGTTTTTATACAATGGTGAGAGAAAGAGAACAAACACCGCATGTTGTTTTCATTGCAAAGACTGGAAATTATCGTGGTATAGAAGACAAGTCAAAGTTGGTATGCACACAGTGCAAGAAAAACAACTTCCCTGAGTGATGTGCAGAAAGGTCACGCCAAAGAGGACGTGGAGGTGCCAGAGAAAGTCGTGGTCGTGGTGGCTTTGCGAGAACCAATGCGGTGACAGTTCATGAAGATCTCTTGAATACATGGACCATTTTCTTCCGAGAACCTGTCTTTGATCTCTGTCCACGACTCCTGTGAATCTTCTTTGTTTTCCAAAGTTCTTATTTTTGGTTCAATAGTATTCAATATCTAGAGAGTCACAATCGAGCTTGCCGATATCCAATCTTCAAAATCTGGGTCATTTTTCTTTGGTTTCACAATCGATCCGTCGATGAAACCATATTTCTTCTTCACACAGAGAGCTGTCCTCATAGCTTGGGCCCATTCATCAAAGTTCTCGTCTGAGAACTGAACATGCGTAATGATCCCTCTAGTATTTTCATTCGCTGCCAGTTGATACTTTGACGCGATTATATTCTATTTTTCGTTAGCTCCTTCTCCAGTTTCAAATTTAAGGCTCATTTTAGAGCGGTTCTGATACCATAAAGAAAAAAAAAAGAGTTGGAACATTTCTATGGTTTTATTAGAAATTTCTATGGAATATATACATGTTAACAAGCTAACCCTAATTATTTAAGGCCTAAACATATTAGTTATGTCAAACATAAATAACATACCCCAATATATACATATAGTAATAAAATGTGTTTTCTTCCCAAAAAATTAAAAAAAATCCAACAAAAAAACTTTTAAATACATAAAAATGTTTTTAAATGTATTCAACCAACCGCGTTGAATCAACAACTTATTATTGAGATCTCCATTGTTTGTGTATGCATTTCATGTTATAATATTCTTTATCATTGTAACTTGGTAATGCTAACTCAGACTCAAACACAATATATTTCAGAAGAACTGTGGTTAATAATACTAATATAATGCTGAAATAATTTGTTCGCTCAAGCCTCAATGCTTAAGGCCAATATTCTATGTACATTTACCAACATGTACCCAAATTATAGAACAATATATGGAAAAAAGTGAAAGCACAGTGATGTTATTCAAATAAGATAAGATAAGTTACTTTAATTATCCTGTAGATAAATTTGAACATGACATAAATTCTCGAAACAACTTCATTTATTAGAAATTTTATGTGTTCTCTCGTCAAGAAATTGTAGGCTATAATTTGACAATCTCTATGTGGTTGCTTTTATCATTATCAAGCAGTCCAAAACTTTGTCTCTTTCTCCCCAGTTGGGATTATCTAAAACGATTCGTCATTATTTGACTAGCAAGTAGCAACCAAATAGTGTAATCCGTACGTGCGTATAATATAGTTATATAGGTACTGTTCATGTATTATTGATGATGTACGTTTTATGTATATATATTGTTAATGTATCCCAACTCACAGGCCATAACCATATTCTTTTGTTTCGTCTGCAATCAGCTAATCCTTAAAAAATAAAATAGTGGAGGCAATCATTTTCGGTGTTTTTTTAATATATTTTTCATAGATTTAAAATCTTAAAATGTATATCAATAAATCACCTTATAAATATTAATACTTTTGAAATAAAATAAAAACCGTGCATTTCACAAATCAAACATGCAAGGGGCCGAAACTAGGCCCATTAAAAATCGAACGGGCTGAATTAACTACAACTCAGAGTAAACACACATTGGAGTGGATTTAATTAGACCCAATTACCCAAAAACCCTACAGATTTGACGTTCTTCATTTTATAAGAAGTCAATTTTGTTGCCCTAACGGAGAGAGGCGGAGAGGAGAAGGAGAGGGGGAGAAGCTATGGTGTCGCTGAAGCTCCAGAAGCGGCTCGCCGCATCCGTAATGAAATGCGGGAAAGGAAAAGTTTGGCTTGATCCTAATGAATCTGGCGATATCTCTATGGCCAATTCCAGTAAGATTTCCATTTCTAACTATCCCCGACGATTCTTACTGTATCGAAGCATGATTGGATTAGTGATTGCGTTTTACAAATAGTGTGTTGTTATCTATGAACTAGGTTTTCTATGATTGATGTAAATTTGGTTAATTCATGAAGTGAGATTGAGCTCGTCCGAGCTAGCTAGCTCCTGCTAGGAGCTCATTTGAATTCTGAGAGAATCATTTAGATAAGGATGAATTAAATACTACATCACATAGATGTAGGCTTATGTAGTAGTAAGATTCTGCTTCAAGTTTCTGAGAATTGTTATGCGATTAAATTTTATAATGGTTCTACAAGAAATTAAGTTGGTAGATGGTCTATCTAGTTTTTCTACTAGCTATCCAAATTCATGTTTGTTTTCTGGGATTCATTGGCATGTTGATTCAATAGTGGAGTTTCTTAATACCTTTTATATTGGATTATCTGTAACAGGGCAGAACATTAGGAAGCTTGTGAAGGATGGTTTCATTATCAGGAAACCTACCAAGATCCACTCACGTTCTCGTGCAAGGGCTTTGAATGAAGCCAAGAGAAAGGGTCGTCACTCTGGATACGGTAAGAGAAAGGGTACAAGAGAAGCAAGGCTACCAACGAAGATTCTGTGGATGAGGAGAATGAGAGTGTTGAGACGTTTCTTGAGCAAGTACCGTGAGACAAAGAAGATTGACAGGCACATGTACCACGACATGTACATGAAAGTGAAGGGTAACGTGTTCAAGAACAAGCGTGTGCTTATGGAGAGCATTCACAAGATGAAGGCTGAGAAGGCAAGAGAAAAGACGCTCGCTGACCAGTTTGAGGCCAAGCGTGCTAAGAACAAGGCTAGCAGGGAGAGAAAGTTTGCAAGAAGAGAAGAGAGATTAGCTCAGGGACCCGGAGGTGGAGAGATAGATCCTGCTGCTGCGCCAGCTCCTCAACAAGCAGAGTAAGAAAGAAACTTGTCGGCTCTTTCCTTTGTCTGGTTTTGGAAATGGATACTGATTTTTGGTTTATGTTTTGTTTTCAGGGTAACCAAGAAGAAGTCGAAGAAGTGATTTGGGTGTGAAGTTTTTTGCGGTTGAATCTTGAGTTTACCTACGTGTAGAAGAAGCGTCTTTTAATCTTAATGATTTTGTCTACGATTCTTTTCTTTAAAAATATTTATTGTGTTTTGGATCTCACATTGCTATTTATCAATTCATCATTTTTGTTTCTCTTTACGGTTCTCTCCTTCACCGGTTGATTAACCCATTGAAACTTTACAGAAGTTGAGCAATGATATAACATCCAAATCCAAGCATATGAAATACAAATTGGATTAAATATTGTTGTCTCAATACTTTAGTAGAATCTAAAGTCAGACTCGGAAGGTGTATTAAAATATATCAGCTGTAGTTTCATGAAATTTCTACCTTCCGGATTTTCAAGGTCCATGATACAATACAACCATGTGTCAAATCACAAACGGGATAGTGGATTTAAAAATCCAACTCATATAGTTTTTAAAAGTAATTAAGATTTCATTGAGCAAAAATATGAAACAGATCTGTAAAAATTAAATTTTTAGCTTGTGAAGTTATACTCCATCTTTGTCCATCATTATTTGGGATGTTTGAGCTTTAAATCAAAATATTGATTTTGAAAATGTCACGTATTGGTATTGTTGTTATGTAAGAAATTAGTATTAATATACAAAAAATAGACCCGGATCCGGTATCGGTATCGGAGTATCCGTGAAAAAGAGTAAAAAAATAGAGAGGTCAAAGTCGAGGTAGTTCAGGATCACTTTGCTTTCTTCGTGCACCTGTAAATCAAAACCAACCCCGTGTCTCTCTCTCTCTCCCTCGCTTTTGAAATTTCCCTCAGATTCGTCTCCATTTGTATCTATTCCTCTCTGGATCATCCAACGATCTGGTTTCCATTTTAATCGTTTCTCATCGGAATCCTCTGGGTATAAGCATCCCAAAAAGCTGAAAGGATCGATCACGCGGCAAGAGAATTGGAGAGTTTTTTGCTTGCTAGATCTTGAATTGATAATTCCGAGATTGAATTGTTTTATTTGAAGGTTATTTTTGGTTGAGGAGATCAGAAAATGGCATCTGAGCAGTTGATGTCTCCCGCCAGTGGCGGAGGACGTTACTTTCAGATGCAGCCGGAGCAATTTCCTTCCATGGTCTCGTCGCTATTCTCGTTCGCGCCGGTTCCAACGCAGGAATCTAATCGTATTTTTGAAGAATTACCAAAGGCTACTATCGTCTCCGTCTCTCGTCCTGATGCCGGTGATATTAGCCCTGTACTATTGTCTTACACCATTGAGTGCCAATACAAGCAGGTGAAGTATTAGAATTTGATTTCAACTGGATCGGTTACAGGAGCAGACTATCAATTTCTAGAAAATCAGTTTGCTTGAATAGGATTTTGGCAAGCTACTATTGATCCAAGTAACAACTATATAATCCTAGTGCTACATTCATAGACATGCTCTGTTGAATCGTCAAGTCTGATCATTGCTCGATGTTATATTGCTCCATGGAAGGCCTGAAACAGAGACACATTTTATCAATGTTTATATGTTTCTCCTTTATTTTAGTGGAAAGGGTGGTTTAATTTTTGTGGAGTTTCGACTTCTGAATACTTGAAATTTATTTAGTCCTAACTTTAGCGCTTTTTATGTAACAGTTCAAGTGGCAACTCGTGAAGAAAGCTTCACAAGTGTTTTATTTGCATTTTGCATTGAAGAAACGTGCATTTATTGAAGAAATTCACGAGAAGCAGGAACAGGTTTGTGTTGACTTGAGTTATCAAGCAATCTTCTACTAGTTTGTGTTTCCCTCTGACGGAACATATTATAGGCTTTTCTCCGGTCTGTTACTAAATTTTTATATATTGCTTGATGATGTTGCATCGAGTTTTGATGTGGTTTTCTTTCGAATATCACATTAAAGGTTAAAGAATGGCTTCAAAATCTAGGAATAGGGGATCATCCACCCGTTGTGCAAGATGATGATGCTGATGAAGTTCCATTACATCAAGACGAGAGTGCCAAAAACAGGTCAGACCTGTTGACATTATTTTTGGCTGTATAAGTTGCTGACGCGCGTCTGTTCTAGTCTTCAACGGATGCCATTATGTTCTGAAAAGTAAGCTGTTTTGTTCAGAGATGTTCCTTCAAGCGCTGCTTTGCCAGTCATTCGTCCCTTGGGAAGACAGCAGTCCATATCAGTTAGAGGAAAGCATGCAATGCAAGAATATCTGAATCATTTTCTAGGGAATCTTGATATTGTCAATTCTCGGGAGGTATGTTTGTATAATCTATGTCGCTGCGTGGTCCAAGTACTTTATCATAGTCAATACCTAGTTATGTCAAGGGTTGTTTTCTCTTTTGTTCTAGCTAG
Source organism: Cardamine occulta (assembly GCA_028015245.1). Lineage (NCBI taxonomy): Eukaryota > Viridiplantae > Streptophyta > Magnoliopsida > Brassicales > Brassicaceae > Cardamine > Cardamine occulta. Next base: position 14,246,287 of record CM051371.1, on the reverse strand, counting down.
AAATCTGAGTACATCAAGTGAATACTGAAGGTTTCCATGCTTTTTAAGCTTTTATTCTTGTACACATTAAGCTTCATTCCATTTTGAGACTATATGCATTCCTAGTTAAATGCTAATGCGTAATATAGGTTTGCAGGTTTTTGGAGGTCTCGATGTTGTCATTTTCACCAGAGTATGGGCCCAAGTTGAAAGAAGACTATATTATGGTAAAACATCTACCGAAATTTTCAAAGAGTGATGATGATTCCAATAGATGCTGTGGATGCTGTTGGTTTTGTTGCTGCAATGATAATTGGCAAAAGGTATGAAAATTCTCTTTTTCTTGCTCATACTTGTGTAGTTTGTATTTTGCTATGAATTGGTCACCTCTGGAGTTTCCTATGTCCCGAGCTTTGTTTATGTATTCTTTGGTTATCCGTTATCCCTCAATGTGTTGAATGCTATGGAAAACTTATGTATTCGAAGAAAATAGATTTCATCTTTAGTTCCTTTTTAATGCCAAAATTTGTTACTACGCTTGCTGGAGAGGTGTTGAACAAAAAAAAATCTCTGAAGGCTTAGCCACCGTGGTGAGAGATTAAGTTTGAAGAAGTAATTTTTTGTTCTAAGTTTGCTGCAGATCTTTGTTCTTCAATGTATGTGCTATTATATGCAGTTGTCTCCTTTTACAATTCATGTGTTTTTTGCTCCTGATCAGACATTCAAAATCAATGTGACATGACAAGATGGTATCTAAGGTTTATTTTTTTCTCCAGTACAGGTGTGGGGGGTACTAAAGCCAGGTTTTCTCGCCTTATTGGAAGATCCATTTGATGCGAAGCTATTAGATATAATTGTTTTTGATGTTCTACCGGTTTCTAATGGAAATGATGGTGTGGATGTCTCACTAGCAGTAGAACTGAAGGATCATAATCCTTTGCGGCATGCATTCAAGGTTAGCTTTCTTGATAATCTTTTTTTCAGCACCCCTTGTTTGATAATCTGTGTTTTAAGCTTCTAAATAGAAATTAAAGTAAGCTGTCCAAGTTATATTTCCTAAGTTTGTATCTATTTTGTGCTACGGAATACTGTTATCCAAGAAGATTAGGATATTCCTTTTGTTATCAATTAAAGTGGGAGCAATCGTATCCTTACTTTATAAGCTTCAAAGTTGAATCATCCTCAGTTTATTGCCCCTCTTTTGCTTCACAAATATATTTCTGGGGTTAGATGTCAAGAAAACTATGGATAATCCATGCTTAAATTTTTTTCTTTAAATTATCACAGGTAACATCTGGAAACCGGAGCATAAGAATAAGGGCAAAGAGTAGTGCAAAAGTTAAAGATTGGGTGGCTTCTATTAACGATGCTGCTCTTAGACCTCCTGAGGGCTGGTGCCATCCTCATCGCTTTGGCTCATTTGCTCCCCCGAGAGGTTTGACAGATGATGAAAGTCAGGCCCAGTGGTTTGTAGATGGTGGAGCGGCTTTTGCAGCCATTGCTGCAGCCATTGAAAATGCTAAATCTGAGGTCTACCACTTTCCGTTATAGAATGTCTAGCCGGATAATGTGTTAAATTTTATATGTTTTCAACTGATCTGATTTGTTTTGTAGATTTTCATCTGTGGCTGGTGGGTGTGCCCAGAACTCTATCTTAAGCGCCCTTTTGAGTCGCATACTTCTTCCAGACTTGATAACTTGTTGGAGAACAAAGCTAAGCAAGGAGTTCAGGTACTTACTACAGACTGCATGTACTTACTAGCTAATTTTTTTTTGTTATAAAGCGTGTCTTTAGTCTGATATGGAGATCTTACTTATTGGAGGGATGAGCACGTGTACGTATTTAGAAATTCTTATTTTGTCTCTTTTCACTGTAGGCTATGCCGGTCTCTTGGTAGTATGCCTTTGTAAGACATTGTGTGATCTTGCAGAATATTCTTAAAGATAAAAAAAAAAAAAAAGCATAGCTTTTTTTTGTACTTGGTCATAAATTGGTAAACATAAATAGTTTTGTGATCATTGCTTTCCTGTCCTCTCAACATTTAGCATTAGTTATAATTGAATTTTTGGCCGAGTTTAGTTTATTCAATGCTTGTTAGACTTTTGGGATAATCTTGGTAATGATTAGTGAATGCTGACTTCGTTTTTCTTTATTTATTTACTTTAATCCTGGACATGTAGATTTCCAATTTTTATAATTTTATGAGTGAATTTGTTCAATTTTTTACATTCTTCTGCTAAAGGGGATTACTTCTGCTTTTTCAACAATGTAGACTTGTAAATTTTCAATTCTTTTCAGCTTTTTATCACCCTCTTTTTTCAGATATACATCCTTCTATACAAGGAGGTTGCTCTTGCATTAAAGATCAACAGTGTATATAGCAAACGCAGGCTTCTTGACATTCACGAGAATGTGAGGGTACTTCGTTATCCTGACCACTTCTCTAGTGGTGTCTACCTCTGGTATGCTATGGTGAACAGTTCTAATATATCACTCTAACATGTCATAGTACTTTCTTTATAGTTTATCTAATTGGGTTTGATATTGGATAAACTGTAACCTTATAACTCATATCTGACCACAAAAATAAACGGAAAGGACTTTGATTTCTACATCTGAATGTCTTTATAGGTCTCACCATGAAAAACTCGTCATCATCGATCATCAGGTTTGCTTTATTGGAGGGCTTGACTTGTGTTTCGGTCGGTATGACACGTTTGAACATAAAGTTGGCGATAACCCTTCTGTGGCATGGCCTGGAAAGGACTATTACAACCCCAGGTAATAATTTCCATCCGTACCACGAGTATTAACAGATTTTATTATTGTGCATAAAGAGTTGATTTTGAGATGTAAAACCTCTTTTCATTTTATCAAGTTGAACTTTTATAATATGTGTCGCTTGCAAGTAATTTTAGCTGTGATGTTTGAAAATAAATCTGGATGTCCATTGTCCATTACTCATTTCACCTTTTCGAATTCTACCCTCTGATTTTTCTGTTTGAACGCAAATAAATTTCTCCAGAGAATCTGAACCCAATACCTGGGAGGATGCTCTGAAAGATGAATTAGACCGTAGAAAACATCCACGGATGCCTTGGCATGATGTGCATTGTGCTTTATGGGGCCCACCTTGCCGTGACGTGGCTAGGCACTTTGTTCAACGCTGGAACTATGCTAAGGTTTATCCATACTTCTTGAACTTTTTTTATCTGTTTTTTCTCTTGTTATTACCATAAGATAACCATTGTTTATTTCAGAGAAACAAAGCACCATATGAGGATTCAATTCCACTTCTTATGCCCCAGCATCACATGGTTATACCCCATTACATGGGAAGGCAAGAGGAGTCAGACATTGAATGCCAGAAAGACGAAGACAGCATTAAAGGGATTAGAAGAGATGATTCATTTTCTTCTAGATCATCTTTGCAGGACATTCCATTACTTTTGCCTCAAGAGCCCATTGATCAGGATGGTTCGAGTGGGGGGCATAAAGCAAATGGACCAAACAATAGAAATGGTCCTTTCTCTTTCCGGAAATCGAAAGTTGAACCAGTTGATGGAGATACTCCTATGAGGGGCTTTGTAGATGATCGTAATGGGCTAGATTTCCCAGTACGAAAGCGTGGTTCGAATTCAATCGATTTAGAGTGGTGGGAAACACAAGAACGTGGTTATCAGGTTGGGTCACCAGATGAGACTGGGCAAGTTGGTCCAAGAACTTCATGCCGCTGTCAGGTGGGTGTTATGGAAGTGTATATATACCAGTTATTTGTTGAACTTCAAATTAAAATAGAGCTGATGCTGTTATGTAGGATCCTATTCTGTTTCCTTCTTGCCTTCACCTTTCAATCTTTGAAAGTTTCTTGTGATCAGAAAAGCCAGAGTTTCCTTTCAACATTTAGCACTGACTAGACCTATTTTCAGATTATACGAAGTGTCAGTCAGTGGTCTGCTGGAACAAGCCAAGTTGAAGAGAGTATCCATTCTGCTTACCGTTCTCTCATTGACAAAGCTGAACATTTTATCTACATTGAGGTATAAGAATTTTTTTTCCATGGAATCACGGTTTGCATGAGTTCAATTTGATAGACCAAGTAGTTAGAGCATCGTTTAGAGTTACACTGAAATAACCTGCCATCTATTCCCCCGAAGTAGGTAATTTGCAACACATTAAATTCAAATATGAAACACTCAGTGTACTGGTTATTTGACTGACAGCTCAAATAACACCAGCACATTTAACAGAATGTTTCATAAATCTCTCGAGTTGAATATAATGTGTTGCAAATTACAAGCACATGCATTGCTATCCTCTCTTTGATTTGGCACCTCACTAATCCCCTCTTAGCCTTGGGATCTTTGCTGGAGATCCTGCAGCTTTCTTTGCTGGAATAATCTGATCTATCCTAAACAAAAGGTTAATCTGTATGGTGAAAGAAACTAATCCCCTATTGAACCTGAAAAAACTTAGCATTAAGTAATAGTCCTATACCCTTACCCGTGCTCCTGCAGAAATCCACCTTGCAAATTATTCATACTTATGTATTTCAGATAATACTTGTAACTTAGTTCTTGAAGTCTAGTAGTGGGCATTGGTTCACATTGTCTTCATTTTTCTGACTTCTGTTTACATGTTGTGCAATGTGTCTCCAGAATCAGTTTTTCATATCAGGCCTTTCTGGAGATGACACAATAAAGAACCGTGTCCTAGAAGCATTGTACAAGAGAATTTTGCGTGCCCATAACGAGAAGAAAAGTTTCAGGGTTGTTGTTGTTATACCTCTCCTCCCAGGTTTCCAGGTTATTTTTTCTTCTAAGAAACTGTATTCTGTTTCAAAAAAAAAATGGCACTTAGATGCAATCTTCTTAACAACATATTTCTGGCAGGGAGGTATTGACGACAGCGGTGCAGCGTCTGTTAGAGCTATAATGCATTGGCAGTATCGAACCATATACAGAGGACAGAACTCAATCTTGAATAACCTTTACAATACTATTGGCCCAAAGGCTCATGATTATATTTCCTTCTATGGCCTTAGGGCATATGGTAAACTTTCTGAGGATGGACCTGTCGCCACTAGTCAGGTGACAAATCAATCCTCCATGGGTTAAATTTGTGCATTGCTGCCTCTTTTTGTGATCACAGCACCATATAGGATGCCTGTTATACATGTGTTTAAATACAGTATGAAAAAATGTTTATGCTATATCTTTTTCTCAATGCAGGTATACGTTCACAGTAAAATCATGATAATTGATGACCGTGCCGCATTGGTTGGATCTGCCAATATCAACGACCGGAGTTTGCTTGGCTCAAGGGATTCTGAGGTATATTTTATACTCATGTGCTTTCTTTTGTTTCCAAAAGCCTTATTTCATATTTGACACTAAGGTGAACTGAAAATCATGTTAAAAACGAAAAAAAAAAGAAGTAAGAAAAGTAGAAGTAGGTTTTCGTGAGAGATGTTTTGTTTGTTTTTTAAGTTTCTTGTGTTGGTGGAAGGAAAAAAATTTGGTTGCCTCAACATGTTAGTTCATTGTTGAGGCTGAATTGATGATTTAAAGTTCTCTTTGCTGAACACTAAAAAAGCATAACATGTTTCTATGCTTTATATCAGATTGGAGTTCTAATCGAAGACAAAGAGTTAGTAGATTCGCGCATGGCAGGAAAGCCATGGAAGGCTGGAAAATTTTCTTTAAGCCTTAGACTCTCTCTGTGGTCCGAACACCTTGGACTTCGTAGTGGAGAGGTTTGTATCATATCCTTAAATGATTTCTCTGTGTGGGATAATGTTTCTTCAATTAGTGTATAGAGATTCCGGTATATAACCAATTCACAACTTCAAACGCCATGGAAACTATTCATATTCATGTACTTAGACCTAGTTATAAAAGATGATCTGAACCTCCCCGGCATGAATTTTTTTAACATTGGTTATGATTGAAGAGGATCCTAATACTGTAAATGATTCCCGTGCTTTTATTACAAAAATGTAATCTTTGGCTATTTCTTTGCAGATCGATCAGATTATTGATCCCGTCTCTGATTCAACCTACAAGGACTTATGGATGGCAACCGCAAAGGTTAGAAAACATGACTACATATTAACAAATGTATTTTCACTGGCCAGATATAACTCGTGAGCTTTATATATCCAAACGCAGACAAACACAATGATATATCAGGATGTCTTCTCTTGTGTGCCCAATGATCTCATCCATTCAAGGTACAACTCCAGTCTATCATATCTTTTTCCACCTTTGGACACTGTAACTATGTTTAGTAGTGAACTTAAGCTTGAAAATATTTCCTCCAAATCGAGAAAAATTTAGATTATGATTGATACATGGCCTTGGAACATGAAACCTGTTGGATATATATGCAGAATGGCATTTAGACAAGGCATAGCGTATTGGAAAGAGAAACTAGGACACACAACGATCGATTTGGGAATAGCACCCAAGAAACTGGAGTCTTACCACAATGGAGACATCAAGAGAAGTGATCCAATGGACAGACTAAAGGCGGTAAAAGGACATCTCGTCTCTTTCCCTTTAGATTTCATGTGCAAAGAAGATCTAAGACCGGTCTTCAATGAGAGTGAATACTATGCCTCCCCTCAAGTCTTCCATTGATAGATCATACTTCAATTCTTGATCGCGGGCTCTACACGAAGAATACTTCATTACTATCTTTAATCATTTTCATCTCATATGTTTATGGGAAAGAATTAAAGATGCTTGTATAGGGATATGGAACTCAGAAGAGAAGCCATTTTGCTACTTTTGGTTACTCTCTCTTCCGAGGCAAAGTAAAAAAAAAAGATTAAAGAAACAGGTGCTTATCTTAAGCTAAAATATATAACATCTTATAATTTACTACAAATTTGTCACCCACATATATGATTTGTAATCATGGGAAAAAAGACTGAATAATATAATGTCAGTGTCGAGATCCACGAGGTGCCATGTGATTTGTCAATGAGTTTGGGTCTTTCTTTGTTTGCCTCTAAAACAATCGAACAACTCCATTTTTGCCACTTGCATCTCCTTGTTGTGTCGTATTTTGTTCTGACTGTTTGTATCTATATGTGTGTTATATGTTACAAAAGAAAATTGAAAGATGAAAAAGTAAATAGACATTACAACTTGGTTCGAATTAATGTTTTCATAATCTTCTTACATGGTTTCCCGTAAAAGAATTAGATTTGGATTGTTAGTTTGCTACATTTGTGACCAAGCATTTCGCATATTCCATCTAGTGTAGATTAGTTTATATTATCTCTTTCCATGTTTTATTACTTTATATTCACTACAATATTATTACCACCCCACCTAAGCAACTCCGCACTCTTAAATAAAAATTATTAAAACTTAAGTTTATATTTAAAGTCGTAAGTACTGATATCTATGGATTACCTAAGAAATCTAGCCAAGTGGACATGTATAAAATCTAACATATGCACTAAGCACATCTATGTATTAGGCATAGATGTATAAGTTAGTTAATAAAGTGCAAGGAAAAGCAAAGTAAAAGAAAGTTAGAAAAACCTTATACATGTGATTAGATAGATATACCCATATACATATGTAAAACTTTCATGCGAGCCCATGCTTTAATCTTTATTGCATATGTATATGTATAAAATATGTGTTCTCAATTTCATTTGAGTAAAGGAAAATATACACTTTTCTTAGTTGATTAGAATATAGCTATTTTTAGGTTATTAGTCATTTGCAGCATAAAAACGTTATGTAAATAATTCTTATGGTAGTCGATCTAGATTACGGCCTTAACTCGGCTATACAAAAATATTCATTTCGACTAAGAAAAAAACCGCGCGCTGCTAATTCAACGTTCTACATATTTTCATTAATTTTGTGTGAGTTTACATATATATCGTAATTATATCGGTTTTTTCATTTGATTACATTTGAATGATAGAAACGTATTATTTGACTAGGTTTAATAAAAATAATAATATTGTAGATAAGAGTTGTTTCGGATCGAAGGCACTTACCATTAGCGTTTACATTCGAGAGCCTCTCACAGCCACAACTTTTTTATGACAAGTGCTTATTGTTTAACAAACCCCACATGATATCATTTTTATTTCCACCACATTCATAGATTTTTGTTGATTTTCTTCCACATCCACATTCAATCTAGACACTTTCTTATATTAAAGTATATACATCTCTATCCTTATGAGGTATTAACAAACTATATTTTAATCATTGGTCGGTCTTAAACTATTATCTATCGTGACAGCAAAAGAAAAACTTTGATTGGTTATTCACTGTGGTTTGTTGAAACGTTTGTTTTTTTTCTTCGAGTTCTTTGACCCCAAATATGACAAATTTCCATTTCCTTGCGTTGAAATGGTTGACAAAAATAAAATAAAAATGATTGCGTTAAAATGACATCTTCCACCCATTTTTTTCCTAACAAATGCATTTGCCAACACGCGTTTTTAATTGAAAATAAAATACATAAAAATTAAAATTCCTATATTTAAATGTAATTTAGTACATCCTCTATTTTGCCAGTAGTACAGAAGTCAGAACCATGTATTTTATGATTCTTATACGAATTTACATATATAATCGATATACATAAAAGCACTAGTTCATATATATAGTATATCTTTAGCTTACATACTTTAAATTTTATCTCGGATTTGTCTATATATATTTATAAAATTTTACTATATGTGTTTGACTTGGAACATATAACATATAAATTCCCTTGCTCTTTAGAAGGAAGGATATGTTGCAATCTTCTTTTATCAATGGAACATATACCCTTAACCTTAAAATAACAAGATATAGCCATTTGTTAAAAACTTCAACAAAATTAAAAAATAAAATTTCGCGTCTAACTTTATTTATAACATATAGGTGTCATTATCAACATGCAGAAAGAATGTATGTATGGATTCATACGTGTATGGTGTATGGACATGTATAAGAATAAAAAAAAGGCTTAGAAAAGTCAAAGGAGAGGAAGAGAAAGGTGATGAGTCACAGAGACGATTCCACCAGCTTATAAGTAGTAAAGCCATCAAAAGGAAAAATATTCAACAGAGATACTCCGATCATAAACATTCACCGGAAAAAAAAGAGTAATTTCCTTATTAAACCTCCGACTTCTTTCATATATTTTGTTCTGTTTTTATTTTTCTTTCTAGATGTCTCTTTCTCCTGTTCTTGTCTGCAAGCATCATGTGTTTATATATCATAGCATTTGTTAAGATCAATGGGAAGAATTGTAACTTATGTAAGTAGAATTTATATATTGTAGGATCATAAGAACATTAAAGATCATGGTACTTTTACCGTCGTTTTTGGATGGATTGGCGAGAACCGTATCGACGAAGAAAGGTAAAACTCTATCGGAAGAAGAAGATGGAGGAAGAGAGATCGCAAAATCGATGATTAAAAATTCCAAGAAGAACTCGACTTTGCTTGGTTCTTCAGGCTTTGTTAGCTCAGAAAGTTCTAAAAGATTTACCTCTATTTGTTCTAATAGAGGTGAGAAAGGAATCAACCAAGACCGTGCCATTGTTTGGGAGGTACAGCTTTGTATAAATATTATATGTTAGGTAATTTTTCTTTCCATGAAACGGACTATAATAAATTATAGTGACAACAAAACATGTTCAAATGGAATTATGGAATCATGATGACATGTAGTTAAGAAATTAAACGTAGCTTTATGTTACACAATATGTAGGGATTTGGGTGCCAAGAAGACATAACATTTTGTGGGATGTTTGATGGACATGGACCATGGGGGCATGTGATAGCCAAAAGGGTAAAAAGGTCATTTCCATCTTCACTGCTTTGCCAATGGCAACAAACTATTGCCACCTTATCATCGTCGCCGGAGTGTTTCTCTCCGTTTGATCTCTGGAAGCAGGCTTGTCTGAAAACATTCTCCGTCATTGATCTTGATCTCAAGATCAGTCCTTCCATTGATTCTTACTGCAGCGGCTGCACCGCTCTCACCGCCGTTTTGCAGGTACATACATATATATGTTCTTGTAGCCATACAAAAACTATTCATTACATGGAATATGATATATATGGTGTATATATAGATATTTGGAGAGTTACGTTTTGAATTAATGTTTGCATAAAAAGATGCTAAAATGTTAACGTTTGATTTTGGTTTTTTAAGGGTGGTCATCTTGTAATAGCAAATGCCGGTGACTCACGAGCAGTAATAGCAACAACTTCTGATGACGGAAACGGTTTAGTACCAGTTCAGCTCTCTGTAGACTTTAAACCGAACATTCCCGGTATAGTTCTTTAAGCCTTTACATATTTATTTGATGAAAAGATTCCATAAAAAAAAAGGAAACAATAATAATTGGTATGTGTTAATTTCCCGGTTAAACAGAGGAAGCAGAGCGGATAAAACAATCGGATGGACGATTGTTCTGCCTAGACGATGAACCGGGAGTGTACCGGGTGGGTATGCCGAATGGGAGATCACTCGGTTTAGCTGTATCAAGAGCATTCGGAGATTACTGCCTTAAAGACTTTGGTTTAGTCTCTGAACCGGAAGTAACATACAGAAAGATAACCGACAAGGACCAGTTTCTAATCTTGGCCACTGATGGGGTACTACTACTAAATCAATATAATTGTGTAAACCCAAGATTTTACATATAATAATTGTGTAGTAATGTATCTATTGTATGTAGATGTGGGATGTGATGACGAACGATGAAGCAGTGGAGATAGTAAGAGGAGTTAAAGAGAGAAGAAAGAGCGCAAAGAGATTGGTGGAGAGAGCTGCGATGCTTTGGCGTAGGAAGAGAAGAAGCATTGCCATGGATGATATCTCTGTTCTCTGTCTCTTCTTTCGCCCTCCTTAATTTTAACTATTCTTTAATTAACCTCTATTTACATATACATTTTCAATGTATTTTGAGCTTCAACAACAACTACAAAATGTTATATAAACATTTACATAGAATAATATATGTTGTTAGAAGAGTGGTTGAGAATAGAGGATGGGTGACTATGAGTTTCATCATGTATTTGTAAATTTTGGCATTGTTTTTGACAGCCTAATCTTACTGTACATTTTCTCTCTAGGCGTCTCATACACATTGAAATGGTGAATCATATACTTGGCTCTATTCAGGATGTGTCACCAAATCTACTATGAGCATTTATATAAGATGGACTAACGAGGGAACATAACATCGTTACTAAAACAAATGCCATTAACGATTTTGCATTTGAGTCACAAAAAAGACCGTTCTAGTAACCACGGTTTTAAAGCTACGAGAAGATGAACTACATGAGAGTAAAGAAAGGACAAAAAATTCCATAACCTGAAATCTAGTACAATGTCTGAAAAAACTGAAACCACCCCATTTTGTTACTTCCATTTTTGATTTGTGTGTGTGTGTACAGTTTAAGGTCTTTTTTAGTCTGAGAAGCACTTGTCGAGAGCACAACATTAGGCAAGTGATCCACAATGCTGACTGCATCACTCAGTTTTTTTGGCTGCTGGGATTTTCAGAGAACCTTCATTCACCAACATTTGAAGCTCTTTTTCAGCCATCTCACGAACTTGGACATCTTCAGTCTCTAGGAAAGCCGATAATATCTTTGAACTGCCAAAAATAGAAAAGGAGATTTAACACATAACAAGATTTCACGACTTGCTTGTTTGCAGATAAAATGGATATATATGAGAGGAGTCATTAGGCTAACCAGTGTCCTTGAGCCCATGAACGACAGTTTCCAGACAAGGCTTTCTTAAAGAGAATGGACGCAAAAGCAGGGCAATCCAAGACAAGCCTTCTTATGGTCCGGCTTGAGTGAAAGTTTTCCAAGATGTGCTCTGATATCTTCTCTGGTTCTTCAGGTTTCGGTTTTGCTGCCACAGAGGTAATAGCTTCGTAAAGCTCACACAGCTTCTCGCTCAGAGATGGGCAAAGAATACCATCAGAGCCTCCCACTGCAACCTGATACGAAACAAACATGAAAATGAGGAAAAAAATAGAGATTAGCTCAGAGCAAGAAGATGATGACAATACAGGGAAAAAAAGAAGATAACTGGATTATGCATTTATTATCAAATCGAAAGTAGTATCTGTTATGAAAGGTGGATTAGAGCATATGAGTACATATTTCCTAACAATGTGATGTAGAAAATTGATATCTTTAAGTTATATGGTTGCAGAAATTTGTTTTTTCCCAAACATAGTATAGATTTTTATTAGATTGCTACAAGAATTTTGTTTCTCTCCCAGCGTTTTTATAACAGGACTAAAACCAGCAATAGGTGTACGAAAACAAAACTCAATACCTCATACATGACCTCTTTGCCTAAGTTTGACATGAGGAATTCCTCAGCGTTCTCCGTGCAGACATCAATAAGCCTCTGTCCAGCAAATCAAGAATGATCCGTGAGAAGTAACACAAATGAAGTTGCAACATTTTATCAGAAAACAATCAAGAAACTGAAAGGAGTCACCACGTGTCACACACCTCAGCAAGGCCACTGTTGACAAGCAACTCCTGTCTTCTCACAAGGGGATCTTTTTTACTAACTGCAACTGTGACGTTTTCTTCATTATCTGTATGGTCAGTTACTGTATCTTTTTGTTCATCCTTAGCCTCCTCACCAGAGTCATTACCATCGGAGTCCTTTGTTTGAGAGGATGTCTCTGACTTATCCTGAAAGTGATTGATAAGATCGACAGGTTTTATATCCAGTAAAATTCCATAATGGAGAATAATCCTAGCATTTTAATTAAGATGATAATTGGGGATATATCATCATCATACCATTGAGCACAGTGATGGAACAGACAGATCAAGTGAGGCCAAATCATCTTGACTAAGATAACGTGAAGAATTCGGATGCAGTAGCTGCAGCAGAGGTCTCCTACTGTTCTGCAAACACAATTTTGAAACCATACTTTAAGAAATAAAATAAATACATGAAAAAACTCCACATATTTAATTAAAAAAAATAGCCTAAAACAACAAAGGAACAAAAGTCTGGACCACATAGGAACACAAACCTTTCCCAAAACGATATCCTTTAAGGTAACCTCAAGCTCATGAACAATAAACTGCACATGGTTGAACAAGATTCAGAAAAATCAGAACAAGCATATATATTCCAGCAATTTTATTTGGCTCAGGGAAACTACCTTGGTCACGAGCTTTGTGTCATCAACTATAGAAAAAATACATGCAAGTACCTGAGAATACGGTAGACGATAAGCAACAGTGAAACGCTATAAGTGGCAAACAAAACTCCAAGAGAAAATAATTAGAAGCCTCCTTACCATACTTCCAAACTGATCAGAAGCCATCCTTTGAACATGGTTTTTCATTTCTTTGATAATTTTCTTTCTCTCCTGTAAAAAATATGATTTAGAAAGAGCAGAAGTTCAATTTAAAAGTTTCACATGTATCCACTATCAGTCCTTTGTGTAGAGGTCAAAATAGATGTCAACCATGGCATCTGTTTACAAGACCCAGTACTTGAAAAATTCGAGAATGTACCTTAGCACTTCCATGTTTGATACAAAGCATGGCAAGCCTTGAACCATCGCGGGTATGAACCATACGCACAAGAAGAGGACCTTTCAGTTGCTGTATCACATCTGCAGCAGATGTCTACCAAAAAAAAAAAAAAAATCCATTTAGTAAAACAAGAAAAACGTAATGGAAAACACAATTATACTCCCAAACATTCACATAAATGAAAACAAATACCTTATCAGTTATTGTAAGGTATTCAATCAGCAATTTGTGAGTGATAGAGTGGTCGACAATTCCCTTCTCAAGAATTGGTTGGACAATGGCAGTCATGTGTCGGTTAACAGCACCTTTTTGCAGTCCTAGCTTAGCGATGATATCAACAACCCTGAACCCATTCAGTCGCTCTTAATATGTGTTCAATTCATGACACTAAAGAGTAATATCGATTATGTAATCACCATCATAAATAACAATGAATACAAGAGACCTGTCGTTTCCATTTCTTATGCGCTAATTATGGCAAGGAAGATAAATGAAATTTTACCTTTTTTCGGTAGTTGAGGTCAAACTCTTGAATAACTGGAGCTCTGTAGAATACAATTCTGCAAGGAGTTCTTGTTTTTGTGCTGCAGTTCCCAGATCGTATGCATGCTCCACGACTTGATGACAATTAAAAAAACAAAGAAAAAGTGAAATTCAGAAGAAACAAAAAATGCTCTGCATCAACATATACGATTCATTTGTGTAAGCAGGTTTTCCAAAATTATATATGTTGAAACATCAGCACTATACATACCAATAGATCCGACCATGTGACGAAGGAAAGGAGCGAGATGTCCCCGGAGACTGGATATACAAGCTGCCAGCTGCTGCTTAGATACTGCAAAAATAAATCATTAAAATTAGCTGAATGTTTAACTGTATAAGTAAGCATCCAGTTCAGTTTGAAGTTAGTTCTTACATCCATCCAACATCTTCGTTAACAAGTGGACGGCATACGGGTTGGTAGCAAGAGTAAGAAAATGCGGCTTGAGTTCTGAGTAGACAGCGTCTTTCTCAGCTTGTGAGCAGTACTTCACACAAGTCTACAAAACAGAAGAAAACAACAGACCACCAATATTTGTAAGATATAAATATTCTTAACGATTTGGCAGCCTTCCACATAAAGCAAAGATGCAAAAAAATAACCTGGAGAACACGAGATGAAACATGTGAACTAGCAATCTCTTTAATCTTCCCTTTCATCTTTCGTATAGCTTCAGATATTAGCCTTAACACGGTAGTTGTTAACCAAGTTAAATCAAACAAATATAATCTCCAACGTTTGAAATAAAACAATCCAAAGGCATTCTTTATTGTATACTAACTTTGATCGTTCCTCCTTTCCAATGTCACGGCGCCTCATCTTCTCCCACAGTGATGCAAGCTCCTAATATTAAGTATAAAAAAAATGAATCAATCCTGTGTTACAATAACTAAGGAAAACTAAAAGCCAGAAATCTCAATTACAAAAAGAAAAAGGTACATACTTGCTCAAGAGAGTAATGTGGTTTCCTCCTCTTCTTCCTGGCTTCTGTTAGCTCCTGCAACCCAAAACAAACAAAATCAAAATCAGAAACCAAATTGAATTGACATAGATTCTAAATCCAAATGTTTACCTTGGCTTGTACACGACGCTCCTTCTTGGATAGATTAACATTCAGCTCAGCAGATTTAGGTTTACCAAATTTAGGTTTCCCATGTTGTTCTCCAGACATCATCAGCTTTGGCTTCTTCGATTTAAGAGCATCGAATTTGTCAGAGGTTTCGCTACCTTTCCTCTTGGTCGATTTCTGCAGATTCAATCCTTTAGAAGACATTGTTGATAAAAGCTCCGTATAGCTGTAATGGTGTAGGGAGGGAGAGAGAGATAGATAGACAAGGGTTTTACAGTTTCTAGGGTTTTGGAGGAACAAGAGAGACGGCGATAATAGTTTCCTTGGCGGAATTTGGGAAAGTGTAAAAATAAGGCTCCAAAGTCGTTAAAATTACTACTTTGCCATTGCCGCAAAATGATTCCGTCCGGTCTGGTTTTTTTTTTGTTTTTTTTTGTTTTTTGTTTTTGGGTTATAAATGGTGACAATTCCATTCATTGTAACGGAAGAAGAGGAACAAAATGAAAAGAAATTGACTCAATCCAACCATTTCTGATTATCTCTCATGTTGTTGATTGAAAATTGATTACAATTAAACCATCCCTTTGGTGGTTTCGTTCATTCACTTGTGTGGTTAATGTTGTGCATTGGCAAAGCAATCTTTTATGGCTATTGGATACTTTCGTTCGCTATCCATTGGAAATATAAGGATGAACAAAGTGAAGACGGTGTTGAGAAACCACATAACTCATAATAATAATGGCGACATATAAATTAATGATCGAAGATGACAAAAAGAAATTTAATGATAAAGGCTAATTTGTGAATGGACTATTAATCATATGATTGATTTGCACAGAGCTTGGAGCATACGAACACACAAGTTGGCAACCATTTTTGTCTGTATATTCTCCAAGATCTACTTTTTGCAAGTATCCATCATTTTCAATGATGTTGAATCCATAAACCACAAATATTGTGAAAGACGTAGTTGCATCTACAGCATATATACACGACCTCTCAAGTCTAGAAGAACCCAATGATTGCCATAAAAAGAGGTACGGTGAAGTATATTGCCATCCATTAAGAAATATAAGGATGAACAAAGCATAAACGGTGTTGTAAAAAATCGAAGATGACACAGAGAAAAAAAAAACAAGTGAATAAATAGGTTGGGCATTATATATACATAACATTTCATTTATTTTAATTCTATCTAATTAGATTCGGACCCACACATACGTACAGAGTTATTTGTAAACAAGATTATTTGATAAACTTTATAAAACATAATAGATTTTTCGAACTCATACCAGTTGGATATCTAATTTGAATAATTTGGTCTTAATCTGATTTATTAATGTTCGATATTTGAAATAATAATAGTTTTACTAGTATTTTAAAATTCAAACGACATAGTGGTAAGACCTGGATCAAACTGAACTGGGTTAATAGTAGATTATATTTTTATTAAGCTTGTAAACTATCAAAATCGATATAAAACTATTACCCTTTTAAGCAAATACAAATATTTATGGGTGGACATAATTTTCGTTCCGTTTCGTTCTGTCCCATTATGTCTTAAATACTATTGTATAAAGAAATGTATTTCCGATATGAGACAAATTTTGTATTTCCGATTACAGTAAGGACATAAATTTTCGAAGTCTCGTTTGGGAGAAACACAAATATAATTCATAGTATATCTGTAAAAATATTACAAAATTAATTTGAATTCTTTCTATTTATTATTTTATATTTGGTTCATTTATATTGAATTATGTTTCTTTTCTTAAAATTTTAACTACTATGGAACATACTTTAATGTTTTTTTTTTGGAACATTTTTATGCTAGATAAATTGAAAAAATATGTTACATATATGATTGCAAGTGTTAATTCTAAGAATTTTTTTTTAGAAATCTATGTTCCTATATCCCATCATCTTCCAACCTATTTCCATCTGGTAATTCCTATTCTCGTCTCATTCCCTTTATGATTAAATGAAATTAATATATATATTTTAACTCTAATTAGTAATTAACAGGAATATAACAAAAAATATTATACATTGTACATAAAAATACAAAATATCTATATCTATATATATATATATTAAATCTAACTTTATGAAACAAAAGAAGTAATACATCTATGAAACATTTGTTTGTTAAAAGGTATATTTATGAAACATCTATAATTTTGAAAATTTTCTTCAAAAACAATCTGAAATGTTAATAACATTATGCGCATTTTAAAATGTTTTTCTATTAGGTTTGAAAATCTTATAAAACCAGTTTCCATATGAACCCAAACAAAAAAAAAACCCAGCCTTCAAAAGTTTTATTATATTGATTTATCACATTTCGTATACTTTTATTTAGACTAATTTTGAATAGTATCATTTGTCGAATAAAACAAGAAGTGGGCCAGCCATTAGCGGTCGCTCTCAACTTGTATATCGAATTTCTCACGATAACTCACGCTCCGACGAAAACTACGATTTTTCTCTGAGATGAAAGTATAAATATCGAGACCACGTCATTCCCCCTGACAAGGTAACAACATGTGGCGGACGCCAATAAATTCTGCTCAATTCAGTTCAATTCCATTTCTCGAATCCGCGTGACGCAATCCACTTGTGGGTAAGAATCCTGTACTTCGCAGCCCCTCTTCATATACCCAGTAACTGCATTACAAGAGAAACACGTGTTAGATAACTCAGACACAAGAGAATAGTTTTGGATTCCTCCTCGTGCTTTCGGTGAGCTTAACCGCATCAGATAAAACCCATAGCAAAGAGATCAGACCAAACTCTCTAGGCAAACGAGGTTATCAACTTATATGATAACGAAAGCACTTATCAAGATAAGCTAATCAACTTATCAAACTACAGTCTGTGTGACAAAACGCATCGAAGAAAGTGGAGAACAAGTCGTACTTTTTTCTTTATATTTTTTCTTTTCTTAGAAAAATATAAATTGAAATTTCTACATCTCTCTTTCTCTCTCAGGGTCAGCTTTTCTTCATTTCACTTTGCGACGCGAGGAAATGGAACCTCTGAAACCCTAGAAAACCATTCCAACTACGACTAAATCGATTTGAGGACTTTGACCTACCCTTCTTTCACGAAAACCCAGATCGCTTAAATTCCTTAAATTCCTTCAAATTTCTTCTTCTTTGAGTTTTCAGAAATGTCGTCTCTGAGCAGAGAGTTAGTTTTCTTAATCCTTCAGTTCTTAGATGAGGAGAAGTTCAAGGAATCTGTTCACAAGTAAGTTGTGTTTTTTTTTTGGTTTGTTCTATGTGAATTTTGTGATGAGATGGGTTTGGATAATTTTGAAATTTGGTTGATGATGTTGTAGGTTAGAGCAGGAATCTGGGTTCTTTTTCAATATTAAGTACTTTGAAGAGAAAGCTCTTGCTGGAGAGTGGGATGAAGTGGAGAAGTATCTTTCAGGCTTCACTAAAGTCGATGATAATCGTTACTCTATGAAAATCTTCTTTGAGATCAGGAAGCAAAAGTATCTCGAAGCTCTAGATCGGTAATTAATTTTTTTTTTTTGGTTGTAAATTGTTGCGAATATCTAGAGTGGTGTTCTTGATTGATACATTTTGTGTGTTTATTCAGAAATGACAGAGCTAAAGCTGTTGAAATATTAGCCAAAGACTTGAAAGTTTTTGCGACATTTAACGAGGAACTTTACAAGGAAATCACTCAGCTCCTTACTCTGGAGAACTTTAGGTAATTTTTTTTGCTTTGTCTTGATATGATTTGATTTCGAAAGGCAATCACTTTAGAGTTGAAAAGTGTGTGTTGTTGTTGTACTTTTTTAGGGAAAATGAACAATTGTCGAAATATGGTGATACAAAATCAGCCAGGGGCATTATGTATACGGAGTTGAAGAAATTGATTGAGGCAAATCCTCTGTTTCGTGAGAAGCTTGCCTTCCCTAGCTTCAAGGCTTCTCGTCTGCGAACTTTGATCAATCAAAGGTGACTTAAGATGCGTCATATTTTTTTACTTTGATCTTTTTTCTAACATATGAGTTAAAGTGTTTGATATGCGTTTTTTTGGGGAAATTGCAGCTTGAATTGGCAGCACCAGCTATGTAAAAACCCAAGGCCTAATCCTGACATTAAAACATTGTTCTTGGATCACTCTTGTTCACCATCAAATGGTGCTCGTGCACTCACTCCTGTGAATCTTCCTGTTGCCGCTGTTGCACGACCTTCAAACTTTGTTCCTCTTGGAGTACATGGTGGAGTAGGATCACTTACTTCCTTCCACCTATTCTATTCTAACTTAAATGTTTAGACTTTGAGATTTGATGAAATCATTGTATTGGTGCAGCCTTTTCAACAAAGTGCTGCTCCGGCTCCTAATGCCAATGCTTTGGCGGGATGGATGGCAAACCCAAATCCTTCTTCATCTGTTCCATCTGGGGTCGTGGCTGCTTCACCATTTCCTATGCAGCCAAGTCAAGGTATATTTCATGTTACTTGTGTTTGGATATTAGAGCTGCTAGGAATGAAATCTAAGACCTGCAAATTTCTTGCTGTCTTTCCGCACAACAGTTGGTGTGCTGAAACACCCTCGGGCACCGTCAAACTCTCTAGGATTGATGGATTATCAAAATGCTGATCATGAGCAACTCATGAAACGCTTACGGTCTGCACAAACTTCTAATGAGGTAATTGGTTTCAGGTTTCCCTTGTTTTTGAAATGCTTACTAAGCAAAAGAAACTCTTGTTGCTTTGGAATTTGTGTTTTGATGTTGAGTATTTGGCTCTACCTTCAAATGACAGGTCACATATCCTGCTCATTCTCACTCTGCTGCGTCACTTGATGACCTCCCTAGAAACGTCGTGAGCACAATTCGCCAAGGGTCGGTGGTGATAAGCATGGATTTTCACCCTTCTCATAACACATTACTCGCTGGTTAGTCTATTGCTACCAAGAAGAGCTTAGTAGTGTTGAGTTTTTTATTTGGCTCTTATTTTAACATGTCTATTACTCGTAGTTGGTTGTTCAAGCGGCGAAGTCACCTTGTGGGAAGTTGGATCCAGGGAGAAGGTTGTTACAGAGCCTTTCAAGATATGGAATATGGCGGCTTGTTCTGTGATCTTCCAGGTTGCTCTTTCTTCTCTTAAAACTGTAACTGAAAGCCCTCATTCTTACTTAATTATGATAAATTTCCTAGAAACATGCTTTGACACTTAACTTATGCAGCTTGGAGTGGTTAATGTTCTGTACTTAGAGATGAAATTTTACTATTTCAGTAATCAGACATTAACTTTTTTTTCACCCCGTTAATTTTCTTTTCAGGGTTCGATTGTCAAAGACCCATCAATATCCGTCACTCGTGTAGCGTGGAGCCCAGATGGAAATTTTCTTGGTATGGTACATGGAGATTGTTCTAATTACGAAATAGTTTCAAAGATATAGTTGTAGTTTCTCAAGTAGACACGAAGTTTAAACTTGGGTATCATTTTCCGTGTACAGGGATTTCTTTTACTAAACATCTGATCCATGTATATGCTTACCATGGCTCGGACCTACGTCAACACCTTGAGGCATGTTTAATCTTCTTATTTTGTACTTACTTTCTTGTGTTTGTTGCATCTGCACCAGATTTAATCAATTATTTGTTTCTGTGTATCAGATTGATGCTCATGTAGGCTGTGTGAATGACTTGGCGTTTGCTCATCCAAATAAGCAAATGTGTGTTGTGACTTGTGGGGATGACAAATTGATCAAGGTACGTAGGACTTGTGACTTTGAATTCTGATTTTTATTTCCGTGTCTAATTATGAGACATTTTAGGTGTGGGAATTGAGTGGGAAGAAGCTTTACACCTTTGAAGGCCACGAGGCACCGATTTATTCCATTTGCCCTCACCAGAAGGAAAACATTCAGGTACATGCATCTCTTGTTCAAAAAGACTTTAAATTTTCCCTTTCGTTTTCTTGTAATTTATTCCTTCTCTTTTTGCTATGCAGTTTATATTCTCAACAGCTCTTGATGGTAAGATCAAGGCTTGGCTCTATGATAATGTTGGTTCTCGTGTTGATTACGACGCACCAGGACAATGGTGTACAACTATGCTATACAGTGCTGATGGAAGCAGGTACATCATGCTGGTTTAAAGAGCTAGAGTTAGAAAAAAAAATAGATGTCCCTTTCATAAATAGAAAGTCTTCTGGACAGTTGATATGAGCTCAAATTAAGTAAAAATTTGCTATGATTTCAGATTATTTTCTTGTGGGACGAGTAAAGATGGAGACTCTTTCCTCGTCGAGTGGAATGAAAGCGAAGGTGCCCTAAAGAGGACATATTTAGGCTTTAGGAAGAAATCTGCTGGAGTTGTTCAGTTTGATACAACCCGCAATCGTTTCCTGGCTGTTGGTGAAGACAATCAAATAAAATTCTGGGACATGGACAATACAAATCTTTTGACAACTGTTGAGGCTGAAGGAGGTCTTCCGGTATGAAATTCTTGCCCAAAATACTCTTCTTGGCCACTTTTATGTATAATTTTTCGTATTCTGGAGCCTGTTACTTTACTGATGGTATGTACCGCCTATATCAGAATCTACCTCGATTGAGATTCAACAAGGAAGGGAGTCTTCTTGCAGTCACTACAGCGGATAATGGATTCAAGATCCTTGCAAATACTGAAGGTCATAGAACCTTAAGAGCATTTGAAGCTCGGTCTTTTGAAGCATCAAAAGCGTCCCTTGATATGAAGGTTTGAATAATTCCCTTTTACGTTATACTTGAATTCTTTTATTACTCATGCCTTATGTCCAGTTTTAACATGAGTGTCAATGCCTGCGATTCAGGTATCCACCTCCGCAATGGGTACAAGCATCAGCCCAGCTATTGGTAAAATTGAACACATGGACACAGACTCTCCTGCAAGGCCAACCCCAATTCCTGTATGATTAAGAATTAGTAGATTTTTTTTTTGCTATATGTTCTCCTATTTCATTCAAGAATCCTTAACCTATGGACTTATTCCTTGACTCAACTGATTGATGGGATAATTGGAATCGTGGCCTAAGTGTGAAAATGGATCGTGGTTTTGTTTTGTAAAAACAATTTTCTTATCTAACTTTGGTGTTATGACGTATGCAGAATGGAATTGAGGCAATGTCAAGAACTATGGAAAAGCCAAGAAACTTGGATGCGGTTGATAAGTCTAAACCTTTGGAGCTCACAGAAATTGTTGATCCGACTCAGTGCCAACAAGTGACTATGCCAGATAGCAAGGATTCTGTTAGCAAGGTTTGCTGTCATATCAGCTTGAAACTTACCATCAATTGTCCTGTTCATTAATAAATATCTTGAAATAATAGTTTGTTGCTATGTCAAATCTAAAGGTTGCTCGGCTTCTTTATACAAATTCGGGTGTTGGAATATTGGCTCTCGGATCAAATGGTGTGCAAAGACTATGGAAGTGGAGCCGCAATGAACAAAATCCAACTGGGAAGGTGATATATTAAACCGTTCAAATTTTTCTTCTCATTTGGTTTGGGCATATCTGTGTTGTTGAGTTTTATTTTACTCTCCTACATTAGTGGCTGAATTATGCTCTTTCATTTTGAAGGCAACCGCTAGCATAACTCCTCAGCATTGGCAGCCTAACAGCGGTCTCCTAATGGCAAATGATGTTCCTGAGAATCCTGAGGGAAGTGTTCCGTGTATAGCGCTTTCTAAGAATGACTCCTACGTAATGTCAGCTTGTGGTGGAAAGGTTTCATTATTCAATATGATGACTTTCAAAGTAAGCCAGCTTAATCAAAATTTTCTTTCTCTGGAGAACAAGTCCGAAAATATGCAAGCTAAATGGCATTTTTCACATTGTTGACAGGTAATGACAACTTTCATGCCACCACCACCAGCTTCAACGTTCTTAGCATTTCATCCTCAAGATAATAACATTATTGCAATCGGGATGGAGGACTCGAGTATACATATTTACAACGTCAGGGTAGATGAGGTATAATACATTGGTTTGATTCCGTACTGATTTTTACTGAATTTCTGGTCTAATTACTGATTCACCTCTTGAATGAGTCTGTAATATAATCTCTTTTAATCTATAGGTGAAAACAAAGTTGAAAGGTCACCAGAAGCACATAACCGGTCTAGCATTCTCTACCGCACTCAATATTCTTGTCTCTTCTGGTGCTGATGCTCAGGTAACACAAATTTGTGTTTCTTAGATTCTATTGGAGCTCGCGCTCATCTTGGCTTTTTAACTTCACAAACGCCCTTCCTTACCTCTCTTTATTATATAGCTCTTCGTCTGGACCGCTTACTTATGGGAGAAGAAGAAATCTTCAGCGATCCAGCTACCACCTGGAAAAGCACCAGTAGGCGACACACGAGTTCAATTCCACAACGACCAAATACATTTATTGGTTTCACATGAGACACAACTCGCCATTTACGACGCGTCAAAGATGGAATGTATTCATAAGGTAAACCAAAAATCTTCTTTTTTACCACAAGATCTTGACTGATAACAAGAACCTTAGTTTCTCATCCCTTGTTTATACATGTGCAGTGGGTGCCACAAGAAGCTCTCTCTTCGCCTATAACCTCTGCATCTTACTCATGCAACAGCCAACTGGTTTATGCATCATTCGCTGATGGAAACATTGCAGTCTTTGATGCTGACTCCTTGAGACTCAGATGTCGTATTGCTCCATCAGCTTACATGCCTCAACCAACAGCCAACAGGTACTTATAAACTTGATACGAAGCTTTATTAGTCTGATCATTTATTTCTTGAACTTAATTGTGTTTTTTGTTTCTTTTCCTGTGGTAGTGCACCAATCATTCCACAGGTGATCACAGCTCATCCACAAGAACCAAACCAATTAGCCGTTGGACTCTCTGATGGTTCGGTTAAAGTGATTGAGCCATTAGAACTTTCTAGAAGTTGGGGTACTGGAACCACGGCAGGTTCAGATAAAGCAGGGACTGAGAATGGACGGCCGTCCAGTTCATCGGCAGCTAATAACTCAAGTTCAGATCAGATTCAAAGGTAAAAATAGTTGATGTCAGTTAAAAGTTAGTTGACATTTAAATTTATTTTGGATTGTAAAGTTGTGGTAGCTTTGTACTGTTTTTGTAAATGAGATTCTTAAATCAAATCAGTAGGCGTAATAACAGTTTTAAATCAAATCACTCTTGAATGTAGTAGCTTTTCAGTGTATGGATTTGTCAAAAAATATGAGACCAACGATTATCAGTGTGATTCCGCAATTCCCAAGGTTTTTCAGTAAATCATTTTTTTCTTCCGAAAGAATATCTAGACAACATATCTAATGAATTTATCTAAATATCCCCTAAACTAGATTATTAGATTTGGGAGATTGGACCATTAACTAAAGATGAAAATTTTAAAAAGAAAGGAGTGACGTACAGTAGTTTACGAATTATGGTTTTTACTTGCAATAAGGTCAGAATCCGATTTGCATAAACAAAATTTTGGTCAACAACACATTCTTAAGAAGAAGCCATCAGTTTTCTTTTTTTCTTCTGGTCCCTTTGCTGATCACGCCGACCTGAAAAAACGCACAATACAGCAAGATTGTAAGCATCTATTTTAAGTTTCAACAGCAAGATCATTACTGGTCACAACTACGCAAACACATCAATCAAAGCAAATTAGATCACACAAATATATATATATATATATATATATACCTATCTTCTCTTCCTTTCTTTTCTTCCTCAAGCTTGCTATATCGCGCCTCTTATCTGCACTCTGTCCTTTCATGCTCATCACCTGAACAAAGAAACAACAGCATTCATGAGATATGGTCATGCAAACTGGGAACATATTTCACACCGTCTCGGAAAGAGATCTTTGAAGAAAGATTATCAGATGCCACCTATATTTCCATCAAGGTCAGCTGAAAAGGTGATTTTAAATGATATAGAGGTGTTGAGAGAGAAAGAGAGAGTCAAGAACTAAGTACCTCGTTACCACCAGCACGAAGGGCTTGAAGAGGTTCGACGCAGTTCTGGTTAATGACAACAAGTTTTCTTCTCTTGTTATCTCCACCAGTTTGCATTTGTTGTTTCTTTAACTCTGCAAACTGATGCTGCAAAAGAGGCGTCACACCAGCCTGGGACAAAAAAAATTGATAAATTTCCTGTGCAGCGACACCTCTGTTTTGGAGAGAGCTAGAGTGGCTAAAGATTTGTTTTTGGATGCAGAATATGGAGGCTGCAACAAAAAAAAGATAAGAGGAACAAAATTTACCCCAGCAAAGTAACGGCCTGAAAATTTCTTCGGCTGCATCGGACGTGATAACAGCAAGCTAAGTTCCTGCGAATTGAACCAGAGGTCAAGATTTAATTCACTTTACGATTTTTTAAGGGAGACTAATATTTCATGATTCAGGAGAACTTTTCGTCTGAGTAGAGCTACCAACCTCCTGCAGCTTTTTAAGTTGTGCTGAAGTCTCTTTTCTCTGCCTAACATTGCCCACTCTTTCCTCTTCACTTTCGTCGTCGTCCAATTCAAGTTCCATCGATTCAGCATGTTTTTCAAGCCAGGTCCTGTCTGCTTTCTCCTGGATAGCAGAAATGAACGAAAAATTAATGAGAAAATTGAAAGTTAAGTATGCGATGGAAGAGTTACAGATAAGCATCCAGATGCAGGAAGTGAGTGTGAAACTACTACAAAGACCACCAATAAAAATTCCACATAGGCTAGGTTTATTTATTTCCAGCTACTTCATCAATTAAACATGGTAATAGAAACTTGAACTTCCTGCATTTATTTTCAAATTTTTCACATCCTGGAAGTAAGTACATTCAGCATACTGATGGAAGAAATACCCGCGAGCCTTTCCGTTCAATCTGGTCTATTTGACGTGCTAGAGATAATCGCTTCCTCACAGCTGGCATATAAGAGCTATCCAAAGGGAAT
Source organism: Cardamine occulta (assembly GCA_028015245.1). NCBI lineage: Eukaryota > Viridiplantae > Streptophyta > Magnoliopsida > Brassicales > Brassicaceae > Cardamine > Cardamine occulta. The sequence continues at coordinate 14,220,187 of CM051371.1, read as the reverse complement.
ATCTTTACGCTTTCCTGTAAGCTCAAAAAAAAGGAACCTTCAGCATGAAAGTGGCAAAACTAAGTAAAAAAACTACTTTAGCATTACCCACCTCAGTGTTTTCTTTATGACAAACAAACTTTTAAGGATACCTAAAATTTGATTTGGGAGTGTGAGTATATACCTTAGAAAATGACTTGCATAATGTGTAAAACTTCGATGTATCTTTCGGCGCAATCATAGCTATGCTGCATCCATCCGCGAATGCTCTAGCGGTCCTCCCACTTCTATGAACATATACCTACATAAATAAAAAGGCTGAGAGCTTGTAGAAATGTTATCAAGGAAAAACTAGAAAACTTAGAGTCAGTCTTAGCTTACTTCTGCTGAATGTGGAAGTTGGTAGTGAATAACAGTTCGGACATTCTTAATATCAATTCCCCTTGCTGCAACATCTGTTGCTATTAGTATTCCATTTTCGCTTGCACGGAAACGGTCGACTGCCTGTGACAAATAAAGAGGTGGAAAGGAAAAGATGCTAAGTCACGATATCAAGTACGTGTGTTTCCGCAGCACCCATGAACTCAGAATATAACAAAGTGATTTTTTCCAGTATTGTAGCAAAAGAGTCATGCGGAAAAATAAGTGAGCAATAGGAATTTGAACCTTCAACCGAGCTCGCTGCTTCATATCTGAGTAGAGTTTGCAAACATCAAGTCCAAGAATCTTTAAAAGTGCACAGATATGCCGCAAAGCTGCCACTGATGTACAGAAAACAATTGTCCGTCCTTGTCCATGGACGCTCAAAATATAATACAAATAAGCATCTTTTTCATCCTCTTCGCACCTGTAGTTTGTTATAAGATATTAACACTAGGAATACCGAGATAGACCAAGAAACTAAGTACAATCAAAGATTGTTGAATGTTTGGCAAGCAAATAATGAGTAGAGAAGCATGGTGTCCTTTAAGCAATAAAACTTACTTACTAACCACTCGAATTAAAAGCTTCAGAGGGACAAAATATAGTACTTACTTAATAAAAGATTCTTCAATCTTTGGTGCCAAAATAGATGCAGTTGTCAGATCAATAATGACAACACTATCTCTCATTCCGGCTCGTTCTGATAAAACCTCAATGGAATTTACTTCAGCAGATGATGACTGCTTTGACTTCGAGGAGCCACGCTTTAGCTTTTTACGGAAATCTGAAGACAGTGCTATGGTAGCTGAGAAAACAAAAGTTTGTCTTTTCTTCTTTGGGGCGTTGGAAATTGTATCACTACTCTGCACAGTTTGCGTTTGCCCTTCATCTGTCACTGGAAGCAAGTCGATTATAGACTGCAGCTCCCGGAAATGCCCACTTTCAACCATGCGATCAGCCTCGTCCAACACAAAGAAAGACAAGGAACGCAACTGCCAAAGAGGATCAGAAAAAGAGAGAACAATTTAGAAAGTGTCTAAGAATAGCTAAACAATAGTAACAATTTACACATGCCTTAATTTGCAGGTAATACTTGCAAATCATTTTTCAAGGAAACCGCATAGATTACATACTGACTACTGCATTTAAGCATAACTACACCAGAACCGGTTAATGTAAAAGCAAGATACCGGACCAAAAAGAAGCACAGGATTCTTTTACTCCACAATAATGCCTTACATACCTCTACAAGATGCTTTTCTCCAGCCGACATAAGTTCCCACAACCTTCCTGGAGTTCCAACAACTATTTCTGGTTTCCCTTTCAGAAGTCTTTCCTGCTTCGCTGATGACATCCCACCAACAATAGGAACGACCTTGACGCGGAGATCCTTGGCAGCATTCTTAAGATGATCCGTCACCTGCAATAAGAGAAAAGTTGGAATTGTATTTCAGAACTTCCTTATGACCCCACCTGGCCAATCACATGTGAACAAAGAAGCGAGCTAGAAAAAAAGAAGCAATGTGGTGATAGTAAAGGATACCTGTAGAGCAAGTTCCCTAGTTGGAGTGATGATTAGAGCTCGTAAATAGCCATCTGCAACATATTTCTGTGCTTCCTCTCCCTTACGTGCAATCAATTTACCAACCTTTTCCCGCTCATCTAAGAGGCGTTGCAGTATGGGCAACCCAAAAGCAAGAGTCTTTCCAGATCCCGTCTCCGCAGCACCAATAACATCCTGTGGTCGAAAAATGAACCATATATCAATAAAATCTAGTTTATACTTTATTGATAGAAAAGAAAAGGTGGTCATCCAACCTTTCCCTGAAATGCTGCAACGGAAAAACAAGCCTTCTGGATTTCTGTCGGCTCCTTGAATCCGAGGTGGTAGATTGACTTCATGAGTAGTGGATGAAGTCTCATTAAACTCCATGCACTAAATTCCGGAGGAATCTCCTCTTCATCAACTTGCTCCTCTTCTTCGTCAACTTGCTCCTCTTCTTTGTTATCATCATCACAGCTAAGAACTACAAATGATTGTCTATCATTATAATGTGACATAAGTTGTAGGGACCAAAATTTGGTGACAGAATAACAAACCTCAAAGATTGGCATAAACTAGTGCATAAAGAACTTAAGGTAACAAGAGACAGAAATTCAATGAAAGAAGGTCTAGTTTGAAATATTCAATAGTTTCGAGCTCAAGTGAAAACGTCTGAATGGAAGAGCTTCAAATGTTAAAATTTCAACTGGGTCTAAAATGAAGCTAGTTCGATAGAACCTGATGTTAAACAAATCAAAGCTATACGCCACAGAGTTTTAAATTATGATACCAGTGAAAGACCATTTAACATGCTAAGGTATTCCTTGCCAAATCTTAATATCCTAAGAAAAATTGCCTTATACTGATTAGCGAGTAATGATTTAACTATCTTGCACCAAAGAGTATACGAAACACTAACCAGCAGAAGAGACCTGATCCTTTTCAGCCTCCTTAATCTTCTTCTGCTTCTTCTTCTTCTTCTGCTCGTTCTTCTTCTTAGATTTCTTCTCTTTCATCTTAAGACTCTCCAAGTTATCCTCACCTTGACTTTCTTCTCCATCCTCTTGATATTCATCATCTTCTTCCATTTCTTCTTCGCCTTCAATAATGTCCTCCATAGTCTCGTTCTCACCATCATTGCTTTCTGAAGCTTGTTTCTTCGACTTCAACCCTTTCTTTGTTTCTCCAATTTCAGTCGTAGGAAGAGCCAGATTATAATCAGCTTCATCAATCTCTTCAAGTGATAGAAAACCTGCTCAAACAAAGTATAAAGTTTCATACTTTCAGTGAACTAACAAACGTCAAGTAATGACTCATAAACACGAATTTGAGATTCAATGCTCATTTTCAAGAAGAATTTGCTCATCTAAAAAAAAAAAAAACATGAATTGCATAAATTTCAATCAAAAGAAGATAATACCAAAATAATTATTAACAGAAAAACAAAACTTTTACCTCCGTCTAGCTCGCCTGAACCTGTAAATAGAGTGGCGAAGGTTTCGTCGTCTTCTCCGATAGGTACAGAAGATCTCCACGGAAGTGAATCAATACGTTCAAAATCCTCCTCCCGCTTTTTCTTGTGATATCTTTTGTTCTTCTTCGCCATTAAGGATGATTCTCTGCCGCCTTCAGGCATGGTAGCCGTTGATTTGAGCTCGAAAGGTCTATTGAGGCGTCAATGGCAGAGAGATGAGTATCTGAAGAAGAGCTAAGAGTTAGATAAACCCTAAATCAGAATACGACGATGTAAGGATAATTAAACCGTTTTCAGCTTCGATCCGGTTAACTTGAATTAATATAAAACCGAATAATTTGCCTCGGACTGATTCAAGTGACTTGGAAAACGGAAGTGTTTGCTGTTTGTTTGTTTGGACTTTGGATGTTCTTTGCGTGTAAAAAGAAAAAAAGAACAATCTAAAAATTACTTTGGATTAACACATGAAATTACGCGATACTAATTTGGGCCATTTTCTTGCGAAGCCCATTACCTTTGTATATCTAAAACCCCAATTTAATCCTTTCTCGTTAGTTGCACCCAAAAAATAAAATAAAATAATCCTTTCTAGTTCATGTTTTATAACAATTTCATATACATGTTAAAAAAATGAAATTTATAGATTAAAAATGTATATTAGTCATGTGTATTTTGGAAGTTTTTATTAGACTGTAACTTATTGGTGTGAACAAATGCTAATGATCATTAAACATTGGTGAAAAGGTGAAACAAACTCGTTTCAGAATTATACTATAACACACTACTTATAAGTCTTATAGATAAATAAACTTTTTGTAGAATATAAAAGTTAAGATCTTAAAGAATTGTAAATACTGTTATGACGGTTTCTCATTATTTTGTCCATATGTCGATATTATTGCACGCTTTTAGCTGTCATTATTGCTAAAGTGATGACTGATTAGCATTAGCATGCAATTGTAGCATTGATTACTGATTAGTGTTGATTAAAAGAAAGAGTTGATCAACTATTTTGATCTCATTTTAAAATCTCACAAGTTCTTATAAACCCCGGTAAATATCATGGAATTGACCGTCACTTTTGTTCGTGAAAAGAAAAACATAAATTCTTCTCGCATGGCTTGAAACAATGTGTTTGAAACATCAAACATGAATAGTAACTAGTAAGTTAGTAAAGGTTTATACGCACTATATTATATATTATGTACAGCGGCGATCACTACGAATAAAACAAAACAAAAGACCTTAACCTAAGAAAGTAAGTGTGAAACTTAACTAAGGAGTGGGGTCTTCACCGCAACTACAAAAGGGATCCGAAGAAAATTCTCAACAGAATCCATCTTTCAACATATCCAATTTGCTTACGCCTTTACTCTCTCTTCCCCCACTTCTTCGAATGCTTCGAGGAGTTTTTTTTCTTTTTTAGGCAAGGAGTTAGTAGGACTGTTTATTGTGTGTTAGAATATCGTAGTCATATTCAAAACAGTTCAACTAACTATCTTATTTTTGAATTAGATTGGTTGACCAAATACTATTTAGTTTTCATTCGGTTTTGTCAAATCGTTTTATGATCGATTTCAATCATTATGAACACATTACAATATCAAAATAAATATTTCTTTCACGTATATATACTTTGGATTTCATTGTAGAATTTGGTTGACTCGTGTTCTTAAAATAATAAGAATCTTCTACTTTTCCTCGAAATTCTCTACATATAAAAAATAAAATAAAATAATAGTATCTATGTTGGTGCTGTATGCATAACGGTCTTCAAAATGTTTACGTTTTAATTTTTTTTAATTTGAACTTATAGCTTAATTTATATCAGTTTTACTTTGATTAATGATAGTAGATCTAAGTAACGTGATAATTAAATATCTGAAACTTTTGGGGTGTAATGCATGCGAAGGCTTAGTTATTAGAGTGACGTTGGAGACAAGTCGTGGGAATTATTTATACGAGTACATTATTGTCTTGAAATTTAGACAGCTAAGGTTGCGTTCAATAAGGCAAAAAGAAGATGGTGTATTTGATAATATATCGTGGGAAGAAAAATACAAATTCCTAATAATGAGTAATTAAATAGTTTCTGAAACTTATTTGATCACGGGAAATCACCTGGCGCAATTATAGTGGCCACACGACTTAGATTATTAAAAGATAATCATTTTGTATCTTAGATATTGACATAAGTATATGACCCGCCTCCTTCATAAGATTACAACAAATATGAAAGAGACCAAGCAGCTATATATAATCACAAATTGTTAACTTAAATACTATTCAAAAGCTATTGATATCAAGCTTAAGCTTTTTAACCCATGTGGTTCAATATATAAATCACTAGATAACATTAACGCCGAAAACCATTATTTTTACATGAAGATTCTCTATTCGTTTAATCATTCTTTAAGAAATTTCACAGTTTTTTTTTTTTTTTAAAGTAAAACAAGCCACAGATTCATAAAAACAAAAAAAACATATAAATATATATATATATATATATTCGAGTTCTCAATGTATACGCTATTAGTTAAAAATGATTTGCGTAGCGTATCTTACAGGTTATAACATTATACGCAATGGGAAAAAACAACAAATAAAATCTTAGTAATTTCCACAATCATATGAAAATAATTAAAATCTCCACATTAAAATATAGTCTTCCCCATTAATAAATAAGACTTCGATTGTTGTTTTGTTTTGTTGTACAGAAAAGTGTATATGATAAGTAGTGTATAAAAAAAAAGGGTGTTGTGTGGAAGCAAGCAGTATATGTATGTGGTTTATGGAAAATGTTCTGTCAAAGCCAGGCTGGCACTTCCCCTCCGATGATTGCTCGTAGGTCCCATTGTCTTCACTGTCTTAGCACATGCGTCTCTGCTTACGTCTTCTATTCGCATTTACACTTAAATCGTATCCTTTTTTTTTAAATATAAAACCTACTTGTTCCCTTTTTTTTTTTTTTTTTTTTTTTTTAGTAAACCTGGTTATGTCAATAAAAAAACTTATGAAGGAGGGAAAAACCTTCTTTACCAAAATACAAAATAGTAAAAACTTAGATAAAGAAGGTTTCGAATTTTGGTAGTAAACTAATAAGAATTCGTAATCCATCAGTTATCCACCGATTTGTAAGATTACTCTTTGACTCTTTTGTTTATTAATCACTTTGACAAAAACATACTATTTAATTACTTTGTGTTTTGTTTTAAACAGTAAATCCAAACGGCTGCTTGCTCAAATCAAAACAGACCACATGAACTCCATGTTTCGGTTTTTTTTAATCAAAAAAAAAAAAGAAATCTCCATGTGTCGTTTTAACCCTTCGTATTCTTCTTCTCTCCCTCTCTATCGACTATCAATATGATACTGATTGTATTTTAAAATTATTTATAATTTGTATAGCAATATCAAGGTTAGTAAGACAAATTAGTGGTGGTATTTATACAATTATAGCAATCATTCTTAATTTCTCAATTGGTTTTACTAATTCATAATGTAGAAAAGTCGTGTCGGCAAGATACATTTATTGTTCTAATCGTTCAAGACAAAACTTAGAAAAATTGATTAATTTAATTGAGTAACTAGTTAAATTTATAATTACTGTTGATGAAAATGATAAAAGACAGAAAATAGTAGTATAAATAAGATACATGAGACAAAAAAAAAATCAGAGATTAACTTAATAAACAAATCAAGTTATTCCTAAAAATATGGATTATTTACTGATAACCAAACGATTGGATCTTACATACTAAATTATAGGAGTGATGATGGTCTCATTACAAATTCGTTTAGTTTAGGGGAAGAATGTTGCAAAATGGCTCCAAAATCTAAGTGAAATTATTATTGTCTGGTCCTTTTATGTAAATTTAACGTTAATAATACCGAGGATCAAACAAATGGAAAATACTAATGATAATTATTAAATATTAATAGCAAATTACAACAAAACAGGGAGTTAAACAAATAAAATGACATGTACTTGCTTCGGACTCTACTCTTTTGCTGCTTCTCTTCATCTCCTCCTCCCCCTCTGCTCTTATTTCTTCTGACTTTTCTCCTTCCTCAGGAACTTAAAGTTTCCGAGTCCATGAAGATGCCAGTAAGTACGTTTCTCCCTTTCTTTTTTGTTTTCCTTACTGAAACTTTATTTTTCTTATTGGTTTAATCTCCTTTTGCAATTCCAAAGATTGTAGACGAATCTCTTATTTGGTATACTTCAAATTATATGATTCTGTCATTTGTTTTATTGCTGAATATCTGAATCGAGGTATCTTCTGGGTTTCTTATCTCAGTTCTGTCTTATTTGTTTTGTAAAATTGGAATCTCCCAGTAGCCAAATCTAGAAATCTGTCTTAGATTCCTCTGTTTTGTACTTACGGGTTCTGTTTTGTATCTTCTTGGATCTTTATTGTCAGTGATTTCTGATTTATGTTTTGATTATTCCTATGCTTCAATTTGTTTCCAAAGTTGCAAGTTTATGAACAAACAATTTATATCAGATTTCCCGGAATTTCTCCATGGAAATCTATTTTTTCCCGGATAAATTTTTTTTTGGTTTTTCTGAAATTTCCTATTTTAAAGAGAGTTCATGTTTTTCATCAGAGATTTGTTTTAGCTTTCTCGGAATTTCCTCTACATAAAACGTTTTTTGTTTCTCCATTCAAATATGATTCTCCTTAGTCATCATCACATCTAAGTTTTGTTACAATCATTAACAAATTTCATAGGTTTCTTTTAAACTGATTATCTCAAGTTGTTGTAATGCAGGTGGCATTGGTCTGGCTACTGGCATTTACCAATCTATTGATCAGAGGAGAAAGCAACAATGCAATCTGCAAGAAGAATTTCAACTTAGAACCTAGACCGCACAGCGTTTCTATTCTCGAGTTTGGAGCGGTTGGAGATGGGAAAGCGCTGAATACACTTGCGTTCCAAAACGCTATTTTCTATCTTAAGTCGTTTGCAGATAAAGGCGGTGCTCAGCTTTATGTTCCACCAGGGAAATGGCTCACAGGAAGCTTCAACCTCACAAGCCATCTCACTCTCTTCTTGGAGAAAGGAGCAGCAATTCTTGCATCACCGGTATGATCCATAAACAATCCAAAAAGCACTAGCTTTGATCACGTGTACCGTTTCTTTTAGAAGCAAGATTAGTTTCTTGCGTTTAGCGTTTTTCTTTTGTTGGTAACAAAGTTTCTCTTATGTGCTAGGATCCGTCCCATTGGGACATTGTCACTCCTCTACCATCCTACGGTCGCGGAATTGAACTACCCGGAAAGCGTTACAGAAGTTTGATCAATGGAGACAATCTAGAAGACGTAGTCATCACCGGTAAACAATAAACTCATACCAGCATCACCTAATTGTCTGGCTTGACGACATTAAGACTTTAAAAAACTACTTTGACATGGCAGGTGACAACGGGACATTTGACGGTCAAGGTGCAGCGTGGTGGGAGTGGCTTGAATCAGGGTCTTTAAACTATAGCCGACCACATATAATCGAATTCGTCTCCTCAAAACACATCCTTATATCAAATCTAACCTTCTTAAACGCACCCTCCGTCAACATTCACCCTGTTTATTGTAGTCAGGTTCATATAAAAAAAGTTTTGATCGAAACATCTGTTGATTCTCCTTACGTTCTTGGAATCGTCCCAGGTAACATCATGGCATCATTCTTCTCCATCAATCCGCAATGTTACCGTTCTTAAGCTAATTTTTTTCTTTGTTTTTTATTCAGATTCTTCGGACAATGTTTGTATAGAAGACTCAACGATCAATGTAGGACACGATGCTGTCTCTCTCAAGAGTGGTTGGGATCAATACGGTATAAATTACGGTCGTCCAACAACCACTGTTCATATTCGGAATCTTATCTTAAAGTCTCCCACCGGAGCTGGAATCTCCTTTGGGAGCGAGATGTCAGGTGGAGTCTCTGACGTAACCGTCGAGCGTCTCACTATACACAGCTCACTCGTAGGTATCGCATTCAGAACCACCAGAGGCAGAGGAGGGTATATCCGTAATATCACAATCTCCGACGTTGATCTTTCATACGTTGACATATCCATCATCGCTGACGGACACACCGGTTCGCATCCGGATGATAAATACGACCGGAATGCACTCCCAGTCGTGACGCATTTAGTCATGCGGAATTTCACCGGAGAGGGTATTGGATTGGCCGGGAAATTCACCGGGATTGGAGAATCTCCGTTCACGTCGATTTGCCTTGTAGATATACATTTACAAACGCGTTCAGATTCTTGGATATGCTCATACGTCTCTGGATTTTCAGACGACGTATCTCCAGAGCCTTGTCAAGAGCTAATGAGTTCTCCGTCGTCGTCGTGCTTCGCCGGTGGTAGCATATACGGAGGAGATACGGCGGCGGAGTCGTACTACAGTTGGTAAATGATAGTAAATTTTAATAAATGGGTGATAAAGAAGAAAAGAAGAAGAGAAGAGTGAGGTTGCGATACTAAGATTGGATTTTCAAATTTTTTGGTCAGTAAGTCATAAAAATTTGTTGTGAGAGAAGAAGAAGAAGAAAAAAGAAAATTTACATTTCAAGAACAGAGCGAGCTTCTATTGTATTATGTACAGCTTCCATTTCTTTTATTCATGGTGTAACAAAATTCATGTTCTTTGTTTCTGTGAAGAAAAAAAAATAAAAAATTTATTTGTGAATTGACTAATGGGTTAATTGATTAAACACCAAATACACTATTCATAGGTTTATTATGCTTGCATTTGCTCCATTGCTGAAGTTAAAAAAACTCAAGTGATCTCTCTTAGAATGAATCAGCAGAGACTTTCGAGTGAGCATAACAAGAACTTCTCATGTAAGTTTAGTAAGATGATATTGGTTTAGAATCCAGATGACCAAAAGACAAGAATGTGGAATTGAATCAGCAGAACAAGGAGTTGCTGTATGAAATGTTCTATCTCTTTTATCGTATCCACAAGTCAACCTTTTGCTGCTTTCTAGTGTGTTATTAAACAGCAGCTAGCAAAAGAAAAAAAAAGTGAGCATGATTAGCCATACAAGTAAGTGAGTCCAGAGAGTTTCTTTTTCCTACTCAAACCTTGTCTATAAAAATGCAATTAGGTTAGACATTGCAAAACCTCGACGCTTTCTTCTTGACATTTCACATTCATCTCTAGCACATATTCACACATTCTAAACAATTGACTAAACGGCTAAAACTGGCGATTACAGTTACAAGCAACCGAAACCAATCTCACATTTCGTTGCCGTCTTTGGTTTAAACTATTGGCATGGAGGCTGGACAGTGGTCATCAGTATGAACATCAAAGAAGTTAAACGCAACTTTTGTATTTAACGAACATTTGTAACTGAAATTTAACAGTTTTTTAATTTAATTTTATATTTATAAAGAACTGGAATATAACAGTTTCTGAATACATTTCGTATACTACTATAAATCTGATAAATGGGTGTTTGATTTTAAATGTTTAGCCAATATTAGTCCCGTCGCGTTGAGAGGTTGTGAGCACTAGAAGGAGATAAAGTAAAAGGACACGTGTCGCAATGTTCCTGTGGTTAGTTCGTCGTATGTCTATGGCCGCCATCATCTTTCCTTCTTCTAAATTGACCACGTGTCTCATCTTTTAGCCGTTGACCCCCCCCCCCCAATTCTGTTTAGTGCATTTCCCTGTATTTAGTTGTCGAAAAAAAAATGAATGGAAACATCAGAATGCATTTCCCTGTTATCTTTTTTTATTAGAAAGCATTTTCCTGATATAATCAAAGAGTAGTTATCTTTTATTTATTCATAATTTTTTAGAGTTTATTAGTGGAAGGTGATGGAACCTTTTCACGTTTTAATTTTAAATAGTCAAATTTCAGCGAACTACATAATAATATTTCATTCAGTCAGGTTTGATTTCTCTGTACCATTGCATCCATGTCGTTAACTATTCCTAAACATTATTATTTCTTTCCATTTTAATTTTTTCCACTTATCTATCCACTGTGCTTACTGCTATATTTACATGGAAAATGGTCAATTTGAGAGAAGAAAACAAATCAGTTTCGAACTATAAACTATTGGTGTTTAGTTAAACCCATTAGCAAAAATAATAATAATAATAGTCTTAGTTATTAATTCAATAAGATTCTAATTTCCTACCAAACGTTATGGGCACATAATAGGACACATAGCAAGAAGATGAATACTACATAATAATTTATATAACATGACTCCACTTTTCTTTTAGGGTTTGAAAGTAACTCACATTCTATTGGCGCGTGTGAACTCATATTTGGTTATACGAATTTCGTTTTAAAATCCATATGGATTAATAATTAGAACCAAAAAGAAACAATACATTATTGGCGCGTGTGAATGATCCTTAATTTTCCTTGAAAGCATGTTCACACACAAAAATAATATAGAGAATATTAAAAATTGCTAACTCACCTAAATTTAAACGATCAGATTTTGACATAATTTTTACAAGAAATTAAAAAATAGATTTTTAGTGAGAAAAAAATTATAAAGCATGCTTCATTAAAAAAAATAGTTATATACTTAAATTTATTTTTTAACATAAAATTAACAAATTAAATTCCTATATAGCAATTTTATTGTTATTTCTCGTCTCTTGGCTTTTTCTGATAATATTCTCTTATTCAACCGTTAAGTCACCATCTCTCGATTTTTTTTTCTTTTCTCTATCTCTATACCTAAGGATATTTGATTTTTACGGTTTCTTTTATTTTCTGTTACCTGATTTCCATCTATCACCATTTTCAGCTTCAACTATAAGTTTTACTGTCTTTTTCCCTTCTCCAAATCTACATTTGAGTATGATAATTAGTTTCGACGAAAACAATTTTTTTAGAATGAATCTCCATAATGTCCTAAAAAAAATAAAACATGTACAAATAAGACATCTATCAATATCTTTTGCTGGGTGCATTTTCGATCAAGAAGAACATGTTTCCGTCGTTTTATACAATCTATACAACCAATCTACATCTCTATAGGTGTGCATTCTTTAGTAATTATAAAGTTTTTGGTTCTGCATAAAAAGCTGAAACATTTTGTGTTCTACAAAACCTTTTTTGGTGACATGGACCTTTAGAATATATTTCTATCATGTCTGTGTAAGCAACAATAAAGTAAAAATATATATATATATACATTAAAAACTCAAAAAGCTCATCGTAAGAGTAAAAACTTTTTACAGAGAATATACAGTTTCAGCGGGTTTCTTTCTTGGGACCTTCTCCATTCTATAGCTTTTGGCGCAGTTTAATTTTGTGTATATATTTATTTATTTTTGCTAAAAATGTATATTTTTTATCATGATTTTTTTTTTAAAAAGCCGATTGAAAACAATATATACAAGAACCATGCATGGATCACTGAATTTACTGTCAAAAGAGCATAGTGGATCTCTTCTTAAATTAAAATCCAAGCTATCGTGGAAATGACCAATAAGTAATTTTTTAATGAAATAATTGTATACCTTCATTTTTATTTATTTATGAAAGTTTTTTTTTGTTTTTTTTTGGCTAACTTACTACTGTTGAAATAGAGGAAAACAAATTAAGACAACGATAGTCATAGAGGTCGATGCAAAAGGTGCGAGTGATCTTATCCATTTCGCGTGGACACGTGTCGCAATAGGGAAAGCTTCTCAGCAACGTGATATTTATTTTTCTTATCATTAATGCCTTTTCATTTAATGTTCTAAGTTTTTAACGAAAAATAATATTTTCAAAAGAGTTTTTTATTTTATTTAATGAAAATATTCATGTACATATTTCCAATATATATATATATATATATATTTCGAATTGAGCTCAAATTATGGGTTATTTTGTTAAATAGTGAAATACTCATGTTGAGCTGTCTTCGAATAAAAACTATAAACAGAATTCAATTTTCTTTTGTTAATGGGTAAAATAAATTTACTTGATATCACAAATTAGAGTTTTGACGTAAGATCCATGCATATGAAGCGAGTCGTATGAGACACTTAAAACTATCGTTAATTCAAAAATATATGTGACATGTCGGCCGGTGCTAAACACCTGTTTAAGCAAAGTACTATACACTGAACTTGGATAACTTATAAATATTTACATTGAGGTTGACAAGTTTAAGCATTTATAAAATAGAAAAAAAAACCAAGGCAGATAAAGTAAATTAATTGATAGAATAGTTACTGGTTTTGGCTGTTTTTATAATATGTCGGAGCACAACTGAATAGTCAAATGTGATTTGTTATCCTGTATGTACTTAATTAAACAAATATTTTCCAGGGTGATAGGCGATTGGTTTGGGTAGCATATGATGTCATTAATCATTCAAATGGACCATGTAATTAGGCTTGTAATTATATTTTGTTTGGTTTGCAAAGAATCATATTTTTGAAAGAAAACAGAATCAAAAACAAAATGAAAACACGAGATTGGTGGCTCATTTATTTTCCATTTGATACATTTTCTCTCATTTGGGGTTAGAAATATGTTTTGATTAAAAAATAAAAGTTATACATGAGATACGGTATATTTTAGGGTAACCCACTAGACGATCTTAATTTTCTCTTCTTGTTTGTGTTAAAGTCTTAATTTCCTCCAATATAAAACTGTTTAAAATTTTAGATACACATTTTCTTCCAAAACGCAGCTCCAACACCACCGAGCAAATTTGTTTTTCCCCCTCACCATCAAAGTTATATTCATACTTACTGTAAGTAAGTTACATAAGACTTGAAATAACTTATTTGCTAATTTTGTTATTTAATTAATTAACCGCAAAAAGGTCAATAGTGAATACAAAAATAATAAGCCTATGTTTTATGTAAGATATAGCTTAGCTCAACAAGTACGTGATGATAGAAAAAAATGCTTAGGTGTATTTTGGTACCTTAATCATATGCTTGAATGTGCGTCGACGTTTTATTTTGTTTTGTGTAATGATGATTATATTTTATTTTGCCGTTTAATTTAATACATGTAGGTCCATACGACAGGAAGCATGGTTTCTCAATTACAGAAATCTAAAAGGGTAATTTTGTAAACTCAGTCAACTTCTCTTTAAAAATTAATAAAATAAAAATATTTACGTAGCTCCTTTTTTATAAGGCAAATTCCTTATTTCAAATTGTTAGAAAATGGATAGTAAAATATATGATTGGGCAATAACAATAATAATGGGAAAGCTGTTAAGGTTGAGTTTTACAACTTTATATAGCAAAGTAAATTACAAATTTCATGCATGAGCTGGATCCACGCATCAAGGGTCATGGGACCCACTTTTCTTCCAATTCTATAATTTTCCTTAACCCCATATTTTCAATAATCTCACAATTAAACCCCAGTATTACAGTATTTAACAAAATAACCCATAATTTGAGCTAAATTCGGAATCAAATTCATTAGATCAAAGATATAGTTTACGTGCTACATACATAATTAAAATTGTAAAAACTAGAGAAGTGGTCTAAATTGAACGTATATAAAACAAACGGTCTTGATGTAGGGAGAAATGAAAAATAAAGGGAATATACTAAATAAAAGTATAAAACCACGAATTTTATTTATTTTTATTTCTGAATCTTATAATATAAAATAATAGTATAGCTTTACTGATTAAAATAACAGAGAAATAAAGCTCTAAGGTGAGACAAGCCATGTCTTCAACTCCCTAAGTCTCATCTCACCATCTTCTCTCTCTCTTTTTCTTGTTTTTTTTTTTGAACCCCCAAATTCATATTCACTTCTACCCTCTCCAATTTCTTAATTCTCAATTTGATAATTTTCATTTCTATTCAAACTCGTTTAATCGAATAAAAATCGCGTCAATTTCCCCTCTTTCTGGGTATATATTCTTTTTCTTTTTTTGTTGTTGTTGAGAGAGATGATGAATCCGAGTCAAGGAAGAGGACTCGGATCGGGTGGTGGGTCAAGTTCCGGTAGAAAACAAAGCGAGTCAGTTGTGGAGATGTTTCCTTCAGGTCTTCGAGTTCTTGTCGTTGACGATGACCCGATTTGTCTCATGATCTTAGAGAGGATGCTTAGAACTTGTCTATACGAAGGTTCGAATCAAACAATAACAAGATCTTCTCTTTTATTTTTTATTTTGTGGGTTTAGTTTAGTTTTATTATCTCAAAACTAGTTCAAATGGTCTCTTCCTCCAATGATGGGTTTTTTGTGTGTGCTGGTTTTGGTTTATTGTGGTCCATTCTCGAAAATTATGTTATTTTGAGGAATAATTATGGTTTTGATATCGGTGGTTGACTAACTTTGACTAATAGAAAGATATGAAGCAATTTTTGTTTTGCTTTTTAAGATTCACACATATTAATCTCTCTGTTTCTTGTTTTTAGATCAAACCTTATGATCTGCTGAAAGATTCACATTGTATGGTAGTTACTTTTCTAGCTTAACTCCAAAAAGCTCTGAGATCCATTGTATTTAATAATTCAGGGTTTAAATAGATTCAAATCTGAGTCTCTCATGTTGATACTCTTTGACTTGAGTTTTTGTTAAATGTCAATTTCAAGAGATCTCTCTTTGATCTGAGTTTGGTTTTTGAAGCTCTGTTTTCTTTAACTCTTTGGAGCTGAGTTTTTTTCATTTTCTTGTTCTGACATGCAGTAACGAAATGCAACAGAGCAGAGATGGCATTGTCTCTACTCCGTAAGAACAAACATGGATTCGATATTGTAATTAGCGATGTTCATATGCCTGACATGGACGGCTTCAAGCTTCTTGAACATGTTGGTCTAGAGATGGACTTACCTGTTATAAGTACGTTCTTTTATTCCCTTATAACTCTCTAAGTTTGAATCTCTATATTACTGATCTTACTTTCTGAAATTGATTCACTCAGTGATGTCTGCGGATGATTCAAAGAGTGTGGTTCTAAAAGGAGTAACGCACGGTGCGGTTGACTACCTAATCAAACCAGTACGTATGGAGGCACTTAAGAACATATGGCAGCATGTGGTTCGGAAGAGAAGGAGCGAGTGGAGTGTACCGGAACAATCTGGGAGCATTGAGGAGACTGGCGAGAGACAGCAGCAGCAACACAGAGGAGGTGGTGCAGCTGTTTCTGGTGGCGACGATGCGGTGGATGATATCTCGTCTTCGGTTAACGAAGGTAACAACTGGAGAGGAAACTCGAGGAAGCGGAAAGACGAGGAAGGGGAAGAGCAAGGAGACGATAAGGAAGAAGATGCTTCGAATTTGAAGAAACCGCGCGTTGTCTGGTCTGTTGAATTGCATCAACAGTTTGTTGCTGCTGTTAATCAGCTTGGCGTTGAAAGTAAAGACCAAATCTTCTTACGTTTGCATTTGTGATTATTATGCTATAAAGTCTTATTGATCTTCTTTGGCGCAGAAGCGGTTCCTAAGAAGATCTTGGAGCTGATGAATGTTCCTGGGCTAACCCGAGAGAACGTAGCTAGTCACCTCCAGGTATATATCTTATACTCGGATACCGTAATGAGCCGTTGATTTGCATAGATGTTATTCTTACTGGCTTTGTGTGGACTTGCAGAAATATCGGATATATCTAAGACGGCTAGGGGGAGTATCGCAGCACCAAGGCAATCTAAACAACTCGTTTATGACGGGTCAAGACGCGAGCTTCGGCCCTCTTTCGACATTGAATGGGTTTGATCTACAAGCACTAGCAGTCACAGGTCAGCTTCCTGCTCAGAGCCTTGCACAGCTTCAAGCCGCTGGTTTAGGCCGGCCTACGATGGTGTCGAAGTCAGGATTGCCTGTTTCCTCCATTGTGGATGAGAGAAGCATCTTCAGCTTTGACAACACGAAAACAAGATTCGGAGAAGGGATTGGACATCACGGGCAACAAATTCAACCGCAACCGCAGATGAACTTACTTCATGGTGTTCCAACGGGTTTA
This sequence comes from Cardamine occulta, assembly GCA_028015245.1. Taxonomy (NCBI): domain Eukaryota; kingdom Viridiplantae; phylum Streptophyta; class Magnoliopsida; order Brassicales; family Brassicaceae; genus Cardamine; species Cardamine occulta. The sequence continues at coordinate 14,202,843 of CM051371.1, read as the reverse complement.
CAACAACTTCCTATGGGTGGTAGTCGAATGAGCATTCAGCAACAGATCGCAGCTGTTCGAGCTGGGCATAGCGTTCAAAACAGTGGCGTGTTGATGCCTCTAGCGGGTCAGCAGCAGCCATTGCCCCGGGGACAATCATTGCCAATGTTACCATCTTCGCAATCATCCATCAGGCAGCCGATGTTACCAAACCGCATTTCAGAGAGAAACGGTTTCTCTGGAAGGAACAATATCCCCGAGAGCAGCCGAGTATTACCATCAAGTTACACCAATCTCGCAACACAACACTCATCGAGTTCTATGGCCTTTAACAGCTACCAACAAGAACTCCCTATGAACAGCTTCCCACTAGCGAGTGCTCCTGGTTTATCTGTACCGGCTCGGAAAGCACCTTCTTACCAGGAAGAGGTTAACAGCTCCGAAGCGGGTTTCAGTACCCCGAACTACGACTTGTTCACCGCCAGACAGAACGATTGGGATCTGCGGAGTATCGGAATTCCCTTTGACGCACATCAAGATGCAGAATCTGCTGCGTTTTCCGCCTCGGAAGCTTACTCTTCTTCGTCAATGTCAAGAAACAACACGATGGTTGCAGCCTCTGAGCATGGCCGGAACCAGCAGCAGCAGGGGATGGTCCAGCACTATCAGGTTTATGCGGATGGAAACAGTGGTTCAGTGAGGGTGAAATCAGAGAGAGTGGCAGCGGATTCAGCAGCAATGGCGTTTCGCGAGCAGTATAGTAATCAAGAAGATCTTATGAGCGCACTTCTTAAACAGGTTTGATTTGATTTTTTTTACCCTCTTATATAGAAGCATAATCTGATCGCCATCACTTTTTAGCGTTTGCGTTTCAACATCAAATATATAACAGTTTTCAGACGCATTCTCACCATTGGTCGCGTCTTTCATAATTACGAAAAGTAAATAACAAATGAAATAAAGTCAAAAACTAAAACCAAAACCAAAAGTAACCAGAAAATCCATGAAATTCTTCTTACTAAAACATGACATGAAAAGAAAAAAAATTAGTTAGTATAGAATTTTTTGATAAGAAGTTGATGAGTTAACTTTTTTTTTTACTAACATTTTTGGCACTTGTTGATAATGTTTATTTTCAACGAACAAGAAGAAGTTGCAATTGAAACGTTGACTAAACAGAACTTGCTTGAACTACAATATTGTGAATGATACAGGAAGGGATTGCACCGGTTGATGGCGAATTCGACTTTGACGCCTACTCGATCGATAATATTCCGGTTTGATTGGATTAAACCGAAAGGACTATCGGGAATTTGTATTGTATCATTTACACCACGATCTACTTGAACTTGTTTAATATACAGTCTGCATGAAATTTAAAATGGCAGATTATAGAAGAGATTATTGTAATTTTTTTCTTCTCTTTGTATGTTAGGTTTGGAGATTCTTTGGTCCTCATTTAACTAAGTGAGGCTATTTAGGGTTTTGATATTCTTCTAACTTGCGACAATAAGACAAGACATCTCTTATTAGTGTTTTGTATGTATTTCAAGCTACTGCTTAACCCGGATATTGTATTTAGTTACAGTGCCTCTTATGTAAAACCTTGCTGTCCAGGTTACTGAAATACCAAAATTACCCAGTCCAATGCTAGGTAATGTGGAATCAAAGCTGGTTTTGTAGTACCAAGGATCCCATCAAGAATTCAAGATCAAGAGATACTTAAAAACGACTAAAAATATCAAAACGCATGTTCAATATATGTATACATACCGATTACCAAAAGAAAATTCAAGAATCACACGCTGCACAAAGCGCCACCATTAGTTGCGCAACATATCTTGTTAGAAAGAATCAAGAAAATGTATATTTTCCCGGTCAAATGGGAAAAGCTCAATCAAATCCATAGAAACAACAAAAATGGTAACACCATAAGAAAGGTGGAGGAGACGTCTCCTGTGACTGTTGTTCGTTGGTAGTGCAGAAGGGAGTGAACATTCTTGGCCGTTGAAGTACACTTTGCTCGGAAACAAATCTCCGGAACCAACTTTGATTCCCGGAGTCCGTTTCTTGGTGAAGGAGAGAACAGACTGTTGTTTCCCGGGTACCGGAAAGTCCTTACTCGGGGTTTTTCCGTCTCTTTGTCCAACAAGATAGTTCAATCCAGGAAGGCCTTCAATTAAAACAGTGCTGTTCTTTCCATTGATAGCAATAGTAGTTCCAATTAAAGGAGTAAGCTTTCTCAAAACCCGGTGCAGCATTTTTCAATTCAACAGCGGTAAACCAATCCGGGAATCAGTTCCACCCCAGTTGAAGAGTGTTACTCGAGCTGTCCATCCACCTCTATAGTCTGTAGCTAGATGCCAGTTTATGCTAACTCCACAGTTATCTCCACAAGGCAATGGGTTGGGGAGTTTCTTGCGTTTTAAGTTTGCCCAAGCAGTAGTAAGTTTGGTTCGGTTCTCAAACGGAATAAGAAGAGCCTGATAAGGAAGAAGCAGAGCTGGGGAAGATGTGCTGCAAGAACGAGCCACTCTGTTGCTAGAACAACCTCCACAAGCGCAGGTGTTACATGGGATGACTGAGTCATTGAAGTAAGAAGAGAATGAAACACAGCATTTAGGAGTAACTGGTTGACTGATGTTGCAGACTACTTGCCAGCTAGCAAATGCTGTCCGGTTTGAAGGTAAACCGCTCGTATCAGGGAACTGGCTCGAGCTGACTCGAACAGGAGGACCACATTTGTAATCCGGATTAAGGTTACCTTTAATCTGCCAGCTTTGAGGAGGTGTTATAGCTGACATGTTGAGATCAGGAGGCATTTTGTAAACTTGCATTTCAAAAACCGATTTCGACCTCGTTGGATCCATGGTCCGTGGCAAGATGGTACCGTTTCTGCAACAAAATGGGATAAGTCCGACTTTAGAATCGTTATACTTGGTCAGAGGGAGGTCTATGATGTGTGGCCTTCTTGCACAGCTCAAGACATTGGAGAAGTCAAGTGATTGATAATATTTTCCTTGCGGGCAATCGATACAATCCGATGAATCGACAATACTCGGTAGCTCCTTTGGTTGTGAATATGAACTCATCTTTCATCCATGCAAAACTTAGATCCCAATTATCAAGTCGACCAAGCGGGTTATGATTCTCGATCGTGACTTGTGCCCAGTAAGATGATGGATATGATTTGGTCACATCATATATTATGGTTAGATCTCCTTCTTGTCTAGGAAGGAACTTTACACCAAGTTTGGGTGTTGTAACGTTCCGACCCGGCGTGCAACATACTTGCAAAACATTTTTACCTGAAAGAAACCATAGAGAAGATTAGAAATGTCAGTAAAACAAAAACAAAAATGCAGACTCAATAATTACTCTGTTACTAAATTTTTTTTAACACAGCTTAAATCTAATCGAAATTGCTGTAGGACTAGTTCAAACTTTCAGTGTACAAGAAATCTACAAAAGCAATAGACTTTTTCAACGACTCTATTGGTCACAAATAGAACTAGTCAATGTGATTTTTTTTACTCTTGATAATGAGATTAGCAACCAAGATCAAACAACATTCAAAATGTAACAATTCATAAAATAAATCTTGAAAAATTAAACGAGAAAAACAAAAGCAAATTATACATAACAAAATTTCAAGATTTAAAAAGGTGATAAAATGAAGATAATATATAATACCTTTTTTGAGTGGGTTTAAGGCATTTCCATCCATCATTAAGAAGACTGATGTTCTTCGGAAGCGGAACAACCGGCGGCGCAACACCGAACTGAGTACCAACGAGCTCAACACGTGCTTGCATCTAAGTGACGTCACCCGCCGTCATAATCGCCGACTTCAAATCCGCCGCTGGATACCCGACGAAGATAGTCCCGTTCTCAACGCTCACCGGGAAGCTAGAACCGTCTCCGAGAACGGCGTTGGTGGCTGAAACAAGAATCTCGCGGTGGACGAAATGAACGAAGACGCGCCACGATTTTTAAGCTCGTTGCGGCCGTTGTTGAGCACCGTGATCACTGACTCGAACCGGTAAGGCTGGTTTTTTGTGTCGTTCGGTTTGATCTTTGATCCAGTGGAGTAAGTATACGAAACGAACACGCCGTTGCAAAGATCGGCGTCTCGAGAACGTCGTGGAGGAGCTGTGGACTGAGACGACGTTAATGGAATCGCCGTGAAGAGAGAATATAGCAATAGAATCTATGAAATGGAATTCAGAGTTAAACCCATGAGAGCTCTAAATCTCTTTTACTCACAAAAACTTTTAAAAAATATTTTTTTTGGGGAGATGAAAAAGAGAAACAAATCGGAGCTTTTATTTGAAGAGAGGAAGCGACCGCGTTAAAACAGCAGAAACAGCTTAGTAGACGCTGTAATGAAATGAAACAATTATGTGCGCGTTTTCAAATTCCGTATATTTGCGTATTTGGTCGCATTTTATTTGTTTTCCCTTTTAATAATGTTTTTTTTCTTGTTGAAGTTAACAAAGATGTCAAACTAAAGACAAGACAATGTTTATAAAAGAGACTGAAAATACTTCTATAAAATTACAAGATGAACCATGTATTTATTATCAATAAAAAAATGCAACCCCAATTTATATCAATCAAAAATACTTTCTTTTTTTTCCGCCAAAATGATTTGAAAATGTCTTTTTGTGAATCTTTCATGATATTTATCACTAAAGCTGGAAGAGTTTTAGGAGTGCTTATATGGAATATATGTATGGGATGAGAGTTTGATATAATTGCTCAGTTATATTATGAAGATTTTTACTTGTTCCTGAAGAAGGAAAAGGAATGTGTGTTTTCCAAATTCAAGAAACAGTGTTTACAAAATTTCAACATAAGAGATTTATTCAAATGTGGCATTAAATATTTAATTTCCTTATTCTATGATGTAATTTGTGTGATTTTGTGGACTAAGTACTAGGTATAAACATTAGGTGAATCAAATAAAATGTGTTATTACTGTTTCTCGGCACAACACATGATCAATAGATTTGCAAGGACATATCATATCAAAAATTAAAGAAATGGTTGTTTTTTTCTTTTCTTCTAAAACTCGTGAATATTTTCATTAAGTTAGCATGTTATATTTTTTGAAGTTATTTTTATTTAAAACTACATATGAGAATCTTTATGGAGTGCGTGTTAAAATGAAGAAGTATAAAATCAGGGTGAAAATAGAAATATGGAGCTTTGGTCAAAGAAAGTCCCGTTTAGCCAAGTCTAGGGTCCACTTCACTTGCCCCTCATACTTGAATCATTCTCGAGCTTCACGGCCTTACCTCCGTGACTCCATCTATCTAATTAACTATATTTTTTTCTCGTCATCACTTTACTTTACTTTACATTTATAACATTCCCATAATCCTTGACTTTGCAATGTTAAACATCATTTTTATTATTAAATGATGCCTTATTAAGGTTGAGTCATATAAAGATATTAATAGTAAAAACCGGTTGGTTTCCAGAATTAGTTTTGGTCGGCTTGCAAGTTTACAAGTTACAAGTTACCCAATAAATTCTGGCAAGTGCAAATCGAAAATTTGATACCCTTAAACAAAATGAAAAATATATATCGACAATTTCAATGATCAACGGATTCAAAGCAATGGGTATTACTAGACTTACCCTAAAAAAACTCCAGCCATAAAGTTGTGATAAATTTGAAAATTTAAACTTAGATGTGAAATAAAAATAAATAAAACAAAAAGATGGCGCTGATAGAGACAAGACAACTAGGACCACGAGTGTATCGATTCCCCCAAAAAAGCCCAATTTTCTGGGCCATAGGGGCTCATATGTGTTAAATTAGGACCAACCCTGATTATGCATTGATCGACTAAAAACCAAAAACGTGTTCATACCTTAAAAGAATAGCAAAATTCTCTGAATTCATTAGCGAATGAAGACATAACATTAGTAGAAATTAAAAAAAAAAAAACGACATCGCTAGAGCTTACACATTCATACATATATCTCTATCTAATTAAGTTAATCAAAATCGCTCACTTAAATAATTATTCCCTAATGACAAAAAAAAAACCAAACAAACACTTAAGCATAAACAGAGCCACAAGAGAGCGCCATGAGAAGCACAGCAGCTCTTTCTTCCTCACCGAGTTTCCTCCATAATCTCTTCTTCTCAACCGCTGATCTCTTCATCACCGGAACTTTAAACCCTAAATCCAAAAACTTTCTCAATCCTTTGCTGCTGCAGCTACTGCTACTACTACTCTTGCTATTGCAAGTCTTGGGATCATCTTCTTTGCTCATCTTTTTAAGATCGAGTTTTAGATCATTACTGCTATTGCTTCTTCTGTTTTTCTTCTTCTCCGCTGGTCTCATTCCAAGAGCTGCTTGTCTCTTCTTCCTACTCTTGATCCCACAAGCATTGCACAATGACTACATATACCAAATAACAAAACTTATCGATGAGAACCAATCAAAAACTTTTGAACTTCAGAGCAAATATTTACTACCATAACAATGATTCAGAAACTTCCAAATCAATCAAAGGGACTAATCCTACTAATGGATCAAGCATAAAGACATATTCTTTTGATTATATACTAAAGTTGATCACAAACTTGGATCAGCCTATTTAAATAAAGTTGAGATTTTTTTTATTGATTCAGTACCTAAAAACACTAAATTGCTCCATCAACTTAGATACATTTACTCAGAAACTAATTTCCCGATCCCTTTGAGTAGATCTACTAAATCGGAAACCTAATAGTAACACAGAAGAAGATGATTGAAAGTTAAAAGGGATTGTTAAAAATCTCACCTTTGGTCCAGCAGGACCACCACGCCAGAGAGGAGTTCGGATAGTTCCACAATCAACGCAAGTCCTCTTAGTGTCACCACAACTTCCATCGCCACTTCCGCTGCTACTACAGTTCTCGTTATCAACATCCGACAACTCTCCGGCAGAGTCGAGCTTCGTTTTGGTTTCTTCTGATCGCTCAGACATTTTCAAAAAAAAAAGCCGATCGGAGCTGAGCAGAGCAGCTTGACGATAAGGAAGAGAGAGAGAGAGATAGAGAATAGACGGCGTGTGGTAAGGCAACGGTTAAAACAAACGGAGAGGGATTTTATAATTGGGAGAGGAAGGCGGGGGCGGAAACCCTAGTATTTCGGGGATTTTGAATTTACTAAAATAGCCTCGAGCGGGAGCTTTTATTACTTTTGGAACACCCGCCAAATCTTAATTGGAAATAAAATATAGGGGGGAAGATTTTATTTTTACCCGCCGCGTTCAAACAAGATATTCAAATTGGTGCAAAATTTTGTGGACCTAAAGTAAACAACAAGGGGTTTATTAATTTTTCAGTTTTGGTATAATTTTGTTCTTATGTCAAAATATTTAGTGGAGTTCAAGTTTAATTTGTTTTTTATACCAATTATCCGGATTTAGTTTGTTTTGTTTTATTTTAGTTTTACGGTCCTTATACATTAGACTTATTAAAACAAAAACCAATATTTTTTTATGTTCAAAAATCATTTGAATGATTTATCTCAATGATTTGGGACCTCTAAAAATGTGTGATGTTCTTTGAGTCTAAGAAGATTAGTTTGGTTTCATTTGCGCGGCAAAGAGCCAAAGACAGCTCTATGGTCGAATTGAAAGTGATTAGCCTCTGTTTAAGTGGTTTCTGGAGCAATTCTGCAAGAATATAGAAAATAAATCAAAGCTCTTCTTCACAGAGCAGGCCCTGAAGCTAATCAAGCATGTGCTTCAGGGCCGAAGAAGATATATTGGTTTTAGGGGCCAATTTTATCAGAAAAGATTAGTTAGATCTACTGGAAACAGCAGCTTTTATTCGATACCAACCTCGTTCCACAGAAGTAAACTAGTAGCAACAATGTTTCTTTTTTCAAAGTTCAAGTTTATGGCAGCAGCTTAAACAAGAGCAGGTGACAGAGCTGATTTAACTTTTTAAAAATCTAAGAATGATAAGTACGTAAACGAATGATTAGCCTTGATGTTTTATAACACTAGTTTCAGATAAAAACAACAAAACTGTTCAATACTCATGTAAAAAATAATCTGGCCAACAAAATTTTGTTTCCTAAACTTTTACACGGTAAGGGTTTAATTAGAAACGAGGTCATCCAGTAAAATACAAAATCTTTCGCCTTTTGACTGTCAACTACCAACCGCTATAACCATTGGCGCCACTTCGGACTCAGAAAGATGTAAATGCTTTGATCAACCAACAGAACAAAACTTAATACTCTGTTCTGCATTCGCACTCATGCTCTGTTTCTCTCGCGTCTGCATCAAAGAGGCAAAACGTGGCCAAGATTAGGTTCTTTCTCAGACATTTCCAACTGAAAAGAACCCACCCTTCCGGTCCCTAAGACTTCATCGGGGTATTCAAACTCCCGAGGATAGATCTCTATGAGGCTGACACGGTTTCTCTTAAGAGTCCACTTTGTCTCAGGTCGAGTTCTTCAACAAGACGCCTAGTATATGAATCTGGAACACATCCATGTCTTTCCATTGAACTGAACATCTCTCTTGCTTCTTTCTCTCTTCCACATTCACTTAGAGCTTTGATGAGAGTACTGTATGTAAAGTTATCTGGTTTCAAACCAATTCCCAACATCGTTTTAAGCAGTTCCTCAGCCTTTTTAACCTTTCTCATCCTGCAAAAACTCTGAATAACCGCGTTGTACGCATAAACGTCTGGACTTAACCCGTTTTCCTTCATCTTCGCAAACAGTTTCACTGATCTACCAATATCTCCAGTGGAACAAGATGATCGAATCAGGATATTGTATGTGATCTCGTTCGGCTCAAGCCCCCATTCCAACATTTCCTTGAAACAGTCAAATGCATCTTTGATTTCCTTTGCTCGGCAAAGACAGTTTATGATCGAACTGAAAGTGATCACATCTGGTTTGTAACCATGTTCAAGAAGCTTCTCTAGCACACCTTGAACCTTCTTTACATCGCCTTTTGCGCTATAACCGCTTAGAAAAGTATTGAAAGTTACAAGATTCGGAGAAATACCTCTATCCTGCATCTCTGTTAGGAACTTAGCTGCACACTCAGTCCGTCGAGCCTTGCAGAGACAGTCGATTACCGCATTATAAGTATATACACTTGATAGAAGCCCCTCAACACTCATTTTTTTAAGATACCGATCACCTTCAGAGAACCTATGAGCATTCAACAGAGCTTGAACTAACACAAGGTAACCAGTAAATCCTGGCTTAACTCCTCGACTGACAAAATCATCAAACATCCCACACATCTCAACAAGATCATCATACCCTTTCAAGAGACAATTCATTGAAGCATTGAACGTTGAACCATCCGGCACATAACCTCGAGCGCCTATTTTCCTCAAGAATAGAGCAATCTCTTTAGCCATTGAGTTACTCGAAAGACAATACAACACAGTATCATAAGCTACTCTCTGCAAGTTTGCATTTTTCTCCATAAACCCAACCACAACCTCAAACGCATCACACGAAGGCAAGCAACGGAAAATCCCATGAACCAAAGTTCTGATTGTAGCTTCATTAGGATTCAACTTTCTCTCCCGCATCATCTTCAACTGCTTCAATGCCTCCTCGACCCTTCCTGCGATCAAAAACCCGTCAATCAAAATCGTGAATGTGTACACATTAGCTCTGTTCCCTTCTCGTTCCATCTGTTTAACCAATCGAATCGCCTCATCAATCAAACCTTTCTTGCAAACACCATGAATGAGTATATTATAGGTAAACCTATCCGGTTTACAATCATCACTAGGCATCTGCTGAAACTTGAGGTAAGCCAAATCAAGTGAATTAGACTTCACCAAAGCATCGATTACAGCATTATAAAGCCTTGTGCTAGGTTTCATTCCAAGAAAACATGTCTGAGCAAAAACATCATTACAGTACTTAGCTAAACCTAATCTTCCCCAGCTTCCGATCAAAACACACATCAATTCATCAGTAATCCGATAGCCTGAATCTCTAATCTCCTTAAGCAATTCCATAGACAGCAATAAAGGACCTTTTCTGAAAAGGGCGTTCCCTAGAACACTCTTGAGAGACTGATCCTTGGCGTAAATTGGGTCGGTGTTGGAGACCCAGAGGTAAAATCGCAGGGAATGTAAAGGGTTTTCTTGATTCTGCAAAACGCTGATGACGAATCTAGGGTTTAAACCAATTCGATGAGTAGTGAATTCCTGATTCAAGATCAAAAACCAATCTTTTCTCTCTATGACTTGCGAAATGTAACGCTGGTCAATATGATTGGTGGGTTTACCTGAGGAAATTAGGAGTTTTGGTTTTGAATTTAGGGATTTGGCCGGTTTTGCTGCTACCGCCGCCGCTGCTCTAGACGCTGAAGAAGCAAAGCCTCTCATGTCACACCTATGCTGAACTCGAGTGTCATGAACGGAACTGAGTTAAAGTGAAACATCGGATTTGGTCTAATGTCTCTCTTTTTTTTAAAAGAAAAAATATTTTGATTTTTAATAGTGATAAATATTAAATACAGCACGATATCATTTGCGTATTATCAACATATTAAGAAAAACTCATAGATGAATAATTCAAAAATTCATAAGTTTCTTCTTTTATTATCATTTCATTTGGAAACAAGTAATAGGAATAAATGGCAGCACAAGCTTCTGATAAAAGCAGCGGAATAACAATCATTGGATCTGAATTCGTTTGTCCACAGTCGTCGGATTTAACGATCGTCGGAGATACAGTGAAGGACACGAATGGGAACAAAGTGTTTAAAGTCAAAACGCCTCTCTTCGGTCTCCACAACAAAAGAATCTTGGTTGATCCTAATGATTCTCCTCTTCTCACCATGAAAATGAAGGTTTTAATCAGTTTCTTCCCCTTAATTACAATGGATTTTCTTTTTTCTTTTTGTTAATTTTGAGTTTAGTCTTGGTTATTATTCGTTCCATATATGAATATTATAAAAGGTAACTAGTAAGCATGATCGATGGCAAGTGTATAGAGGAAGGGATTTAGATGATAAGATCTTCACGGTTAAAAGATCTTCCACGGTTCAATTGAAAACAAGAGTGGAAGTTTTCTTGAAACAAAACCAGACCAAAGAATCGTCTTGTGATTTCACTATTAAAGGTCGGTTTATGAAACGTGCATGTACAATCTATGTTGGAGCTTCCACCAAAATCATAGCTCAGGTTAAATTTTTTTTTCTTAAATAGGAAAAAAAAACGTGCATTTAAAGATTACTTACAGTCTTATACAGTCTCGTCATATATGTGTTTGTATATATATACAGGTATATGAAGGAGATGAGAGATTAGTGGCTACAATTTATCCTAATGTGGATTACGCTTTTATTGTTACACTTATCTTTGTATTTGACCTCATTAATATGGGTGGGACTGGGATCTGATTGTGTTGATTTGAGGCCAAGGGTTGACTTTTTGTACAGTGTCTATCTGTATGTGTGTGAGTATGTAAAACGTGAAACCTTTGTGGCCAACGTAAAACTGTAAATTTGTAACTTTCGTGTTTTCATATGTGTATGTGTATCCCTCAATCAAGAGTAGTGGTTTATAAACAAAATGAAAGTGTTGACAAAAAAAGAAAGAAAAGAAGATTCTATGTAGTCATAAGAAAGTGTAGAAAGAAAAAGTTCCACAAAACATACAATACATTATTTTCAAAATGATAGTCACTTAGCTTTGCTTCTTCTTATAACCTGCTTCTTGGTACTGGTCCCATCTCTTTGGCCTTAGTCCTCAGAATATGCTTTTGAATTTTTCCAGTAGCCGTCTTTGGTAACGGCCCAAACACCACCGACTTTGGAACCCAATACGCCGGAAGCTTCTCCCGGCAGAATTTCATAATATCCTGACCTAACTTATTCTGGTCCTGCTTCTCATAATCACTCTTAAGCGTCACAAACGCACAGGGAGATTCCTGCCACCGCTCGTCTGGCCTGGCCACAACGGAAGCTTCAAGAACCGCTGGGTGATGGTACATTACGTTTTCTACCTCAACGCTACTAATATTCTCACCGCCAGAGATTATAATGTCCTTTGACCGATCCTTGATCTCGATATAGTTGTCTGGATGTTTCACTGCGATATCCCCCGAGTGGAACCACCCGCCAGCAAAAGTCTCTTTGTTCGCTTCCGGATTCTTTAGATAGCCTTTCATCACCATGTTCCCTCGGAAAACGATCTCTCCAGCGGTTTTTCCATCTGCGGGAACAGGTTTTCCAGTCTGATTGTCAATGACATCAAGCTGCTCCATGCCGGTATAGCGGACACCTTGGCGAGCATTGAGCTTGGCCTGCATCTCAGGAGGGAGGGAATCCCACTCGGGCTTCCAAGCGCATATGGTGGAAGGACCGTAAGTCTCAGAAAGCCCATAGGTGTGAGCGACTCGGAATCCCTTCTGGTTCATGGAGTAGAGAATAGAAGGTGGAGGAGCAGCTCCTGCGGTCATGACATGTACCGTGTGGGGAAGAGGGACAGTGTCCTCTTGAGGAGCATTGACAATAGTGTTGAGAACCACAGGTGCTGCACAGAAATGAGTTACCTTGTACTTAGCTATGCTTGAATACACCTCCTTCGCCACGACCTGAAACCAAAGTTCTATCAGCTCTTCTGATTTATGTTAACTTCTTCACTGAAAAGAACTCTCAAGTACTACCTGACGAAGACAGATGCTTGTACCGGAGAGCACAGCAAGGGACCAAGGGAAACACCAACCATTGCAATGGAACATTGGGAGAGTCCACAAGTAAACACAACCATCTTGCATTCCCCAAATGAGCGGGTTACTCAGAGCCATTAAATACGCGCCTCGATGATGAAGCACCACTCCTTTCGGGCTAGCAGTTGTTCCCGAAGTGTAACCAAGAGCAATGCTCTGCCATTCATCAGCTGGCGGCTGCCACATATAATTTGGGTCTCCAGTTTCAAGAAACTTCTCATATTCTATGGCTCCTTTCGACAAAGCATGGTTAAGCGACTCGAGAGGACAAGTATTATCTCCAATGACGATTAAGAGTGGGCGTTTAAAGCTGCTTCCAGCTTTCTCCTCCATAAGTCTCAAAGATTCTTCTGCCAGAGTAAAGAACTCTTGATCCACTAGTAAAACAGCACACTGCGAATGAGCGAGAAGGAAAGCGATTGCCGTAGCATTGAGACGGATGTTGACACAATTCACGACGGCTCCAGACATTGGTACTCCGAAATGAGCTTCGTACATTGCTGGAATGTTAGGTGCAATTATAGCCACCTGATCAAATTATAACATTTCTATTTTCAGGTCTAATGAATTTATTCAGATTGCAAGAAGACCAAAACAAAATAATCCAATTTTTGTTCATGAGAAAGTAAGATAAACATCGACATCACCAGAATCATGCGAGAGCAATCATACAAACTAGGAAATTAAATTCTCGGCTATGACTCTAATTATGTTTTTTTTTTTTTTTTTTTTTTTTTTGCTTTTGGATCAAAACAATTATGGAAAGTCTGAATTATTTGATTTTATCAAAATGAAATGATTCCAAATTCGAAATAAATTAGGGAACGAAAAAAAAAAAGATTCAATGTTTTCCGAAAATAACATTTCAGTTAGAGTCAACTCGGATTCTAAAATACATAGTGATTTTGGAAAAATGATTAAAGGATAAAGACGAGCAAAAGCCGTTACCGTAGAACCGGGGCCGATCGATCGATCGGCGAGTGCAGAAGCGAGTCGACGACACCGTTCATATGTTTGCCGCCACGTGTATTCCCGGGATCCGTGAATCACCGATTTCCTCGTCGGATGAACGGCCGCAGCCCTATCAAGGAACCACAGCGGCGTCAACGCCGTGTAGTTGGCCGGAATCTTGGGAAGGTCATCGATGTCACGCCACTTCGTCATATTTCTTTCTCTCTCTCTCTCTCTCTCGTGAGTGGGAGAATCAATCACAAAGTCACATTGGTGAAGTCGAGAAGGTAGGAGGGAGCTTATATGCAGTGTGTGTGGGCCTTTTGGGTAACGTACAATTACCACCTGGCGTTTTTCCAAATTTTCCGGTTTATCTTGTTGAAGAACCGGAAAATACCCCAAATTAATTTGAACCGAACATATTTGTAAGGTCGTCGATGCAAATTGAGGATTAGGCTGTGACGTATATAGTTCCCTATTAAGTTCAATATATTTTCTTATCATAACTTCTTATAATTTATTTTCATTCCTATTTTATTAATTATTTGGTCTCATAAATCGAAAAGAAATTTTTACTTTTTTATATTTAGGCTTATAAAATAATATATATTCTGTGTATATTTTAAAACAAATTTAATAGTATACTAAATTAGTACAGATAATCCCTAAAATATATTGTTTTATTTACAACTATCAACCACGTTTTCTTACCAATTGTGGCACAACAGATATCTCTGCCAAGAAATCATTTTTTCTGTACCATCCCATTAAAATAAGTACAGCTCTACTAGGTTCGATCTGACTACATCTGACCGGGAAAGCTACTTAAATAATTTTTTTTTTTAAATAGCATTCGATCTTATCTACCTAACATATTTTGCTTTGAACGGTAGTTACATTCTTGACGGCTTTGGATGGTAATTTTCTACAAGTCACTATCCACAGTAATTTGTTTAAATTATCATCATTCATACAGTGGAATTATTGAATTCCGCACACTGGCAATGTGGATAGTTTACGTGTATTAGATAGTATTAAATCTAATAATCAATTTGCTGTGGAAAAAATATTTGAACTGTACGAATATTTTTACAAAACATGGTAAATCAATCCCTTGCAAAACACATATACATACACCAAACTTAGATTTGTTTTCAAAAGTTACCAAACCATATTTCATAAAAATATCACTGATCAAGAAGAGGAACCAGAGCTTGGAGGAGCAGAGGAAGAAGAAGAGAAAGGCTCTTGATCGGCGCACGATAGAGTCTCATGAGGACCAGCCTCTTCTCTTCCAACGCCAATCAGATCTAGATAATACAAGAAGTGAGAAACGATGTTGTTCATCTCATCGTTATCGAATCCGCTGTTGCATATCTGATCTCCGTAAAGAACGTTTATGGTGGCTCCGAATCCAGGTGATCGTTTAGCCGCCGTGTCGTTCTTCGTCGGCTTCCATTTTCCGACGAATACATCGTGCGCCGATGGTAAATGCTTCTTCTGTGGCGTCATCCACCGCCAAATCGCCGCCTGAAATGCTAACGTGGCGTTGTTCTCGAGATACTCTGGATGACTCAGTAGATCTACTTTCAAAGCTTCCCCGGTTTGACCGTAATTGTAATTCCTAAACCAGACAAAGGAAATCAAAATCGTAAATTAGAATAAACCGGTATTGATTAATGAAAACAACGTACCAATAAACCGGTAAAGCTCCTCGACCGTGGTACGAAACTCCAGGAGTACAAGGATACGTCAGTTTATAGTAATCATCGCAATAAAGCTGATCAGGACTCATCTCCTTGTTGTAACACAAACCCCAAGCTAATGGCCCACCCGTTGCAACCCCATACCCGCCTTCAAAATCGAAAAATCGTATCGGTTCTTATCAATTCAAATTCCCGGTTAACTATTAATAAACCGGTTTGGATCATAAATTAACTTACATGAGGTTTTGCTTCCAACGTGGCCCAAAAACGCAGCGACTTCTTTCATCCCTTGAAGTTTCTCGCCGGTGGTACCGAACCCAAGAGGCTGATACTCAGCTGCGGCGGTGATGAACGATCGGTAATCCCAGAAACCAACGGCGTGAGCCACCGGACTGTTACGTTTAGAGAATAGATTCTCGAATTGGTATGTCTCGAAAAAATCGGAGATTGTATGGTTACAGCAATACTGAGACCATCCTTTACATTCCCATCCTTTGTCGCATAATTTTTTCCCCTTTACAATTTTGACCAGCGGCTTCCTCGATGAGCTTGAAGACTCCGAATCATCAGCGTTGGCTAGATATACGGTCTGAAACACGACCAATGCCGCCGCAAGAAGCAGCAGAAAGGACAGCGGTTTTGAAACCATGGTTGATTAATTATTCGTTGTCTTCTTGTTCTATCAATGCGACCATCGTTTGTATAACTATATATACAAACAGAGTAGTGTCGTGTTCGTTTTAGGAGGAACTAGGTTTTCGGAATTTGGTGGTAGGAGAAGAGTTGCTTTTGGTGGGGTTTTTTTTGCTTGGTTTTGAAGTTTCTTAGACTGGAAGTTCCATTGTTGAGACGATTGGTCGGAGCATGGACACTTATGGAATGGAACTACATATGTTTTAAACTTTATTTTTCTAAAAAATGTTAATATATTGCAACACAAATAAACTTTTCAAACAAAAAAAATTGTTTGCTCTAGGGGACTGATTACAACAAATGATTGAGAAATACATTTGAGATAGAAATTGAAAATCGCGTTTATCAAGAGGATCACACGTTTGAGCTTAGCTTTTGTAACTTTTCTTTGGGGTTAGAATACTTTGGACCTAATTTAACTCTTTTTATTTTGCGGGGATTTTTTTCATATGAAAACCAGGGAAGTCGGCCAATTTATACACAAACATATTCACTAAGTCGAAATCATACATGAACTATGCTAATATGCGAATTTATAGCTAAAGATATCAAATTGAGAAAATTCATACACGAACTTTACAAATTTGATCAATTAATATCTATAGGGGTGATTGTACATTTTAGACTGATGATATGTCATCCACGTCATTTGTTTTACTATGACATGGATGACACGTCATCGACACATAATTTATTTTTCCTTTTTTTTTTTACAAAATCTTGAAACAAAAATTAGGAATATATATCATTTTCGCTCTGTCTCGTCCCTTCTCGTATTGTCTCATTCTCAATCTCAAAATCATGTTTTATATGAAAATGCACTCTCATATTACACACACTTTCAATTCACGTATGGAACCGAAAATATCCGAAATCCTATTTGAGAAAAAATTATAAGAAATAAACTTATATATATCATAATAAAAGGAATTTGGATATATAGAATATTAATACATTGTTGGAGAAGATATGTATACACCATACATTGTTGGAGAAGATATGTATACACCATAATTAATTTTTACATTACAGAAGAAGATCTCGGAGAATCTACTGACATACGGTGGCCATATATATCAAGTTATGTTCCAAGTTTGGTTAAAATCTACTATTTTACTGTAAAAAGAAACAGAAAAAACGAGATTAGTCAACTTAAACAAAGACTATAATTTGTTGAACTCCTTTATAAGCTAGTTTACAAGATATGAGTATCCTTTTTAGTTTTAGAAAACGATTACTAAAAGTAATTAAAAACCATCCATCCATACGTGTCAATCGTATCGCGTAATTTGTCAATTTTAATTAAGGGATGAGACGAAAAAATAAAATAAAGTGGTGAAGAGCAATAGTTGGGACCCAGAATTAATGATGAACCATTATTATGACGCCACGTATCAGCTTGTCCACTTCTGTTCGTACAACCACTGCGGATGGTGAAAGCTCATTTTTAAAGCTCTGGTCTGGACGCTCTTTATTTCCCCCTTTCATTAACCACTTTTCTATCTTTATGACTTCCATAATTTTGCCTCGCTTCTTTATATTTTTTATCATTTCAACCCCAAAATTTTCATTTGTTTCAAATTAGTGCCTACTTTATCAAGAGTAAAGACCAAGAGAGCTGCAAAAAAGGTTGTTGAGGGTGCAAACTGCAAAATTAATAAAATATATCGTTGAAACTTCAACCAACTCCTAAAACAAATTAGCCGCTTTTTTCATTTTTTTTTTAATAAGTCTCATTATTCCGGGGACCAGCGAAGCTCTCTCGTATTCTCAATTCCTTTGTTATCTCCCGACGAAATCAATGACCTGATAAAGCTCTTCACTTTTGACTCTTATTTCACTTTCTTTGGGTTCTTCGTTTGATTTGTTTGTGTGTTCTCTTCGGGTAAAAGCTTCGACTTATTATGGACGGCGACGGTTCCGGTAGACTCATCGGCTCCGAGGTTCATGGATTTCATACCTTGCAAGGTAAGAACGAGCTCTTGATTTCTTACAATTAGTTGAGTTGCTTTGCTTCTTTCTTTTGATTCGTCAATCGCATGATGATTGTTTGTTCTAAAGTTCCTTTCTTTCACTGTCTTTGTTGCCGAAGCTGTCGTCAAGGGTAATAACTATTGATTTATATTATTTTGAATATATGTTTTTAATCTTGGGTTTTGAGTTTAGTACACTTTGTATGTACAGTCATAGATGACGTGGCAATTTTGTTCCTTTGCAGCCCATTGAAATGGAATTTGCAGTTAGTATGAAATTGAGGTTCCTCATGTTTTTTGTGCGGATTTTGAAATGATTCAGACGTCGTACTAGAGTTGAAAATTTTGGTATCTGTCAAAATCAGTGTTTTGAATTGTTAGTCCTGTTCATGGTAGATAATAGATTTGGCTTTTGGAAGGAAGTGATGAAATTATGTGTTATGACGTGAGAACAAGTTTACTTTTGTTGCAAAGACAAAAGTTTACTTTTTTACAAGCAACATACTTGGTCATATATGGAACTAGTTTCATTGTGTTTGCTTAGCTATCCTTTATATATATATATATTTGTGTTGCCTTTGTTTGTCTAAGTAATGAATTATATATGTATTGGTAGATTGATACGAGAATATTGTTCTAATCTCTGCTCTGAGTGTGTGAATATTTTGTTGCTTTTGCTTGATGTTTCTTTGATATATTTTTCTGGTTGCGTTTTGCAGATCTCGATGTCCAGACAATGTTGGAGGAAGCCAAAAGCAGGTGGCTCCGGCCAAACGAGATCCTCGCAGTCCTCTCTAACCCTAAATACTTCACCATCAATGTCAAACCGGTGAAATTACCAAATAGTAATCATTCTATTCTTTTCAATCAATATTTCAGGATGTTTCTGCAATTCTCCATGACTTCTTATACTTATTTTATGTTCCTTATTTTGTAGGTGGTAGAATTATATTGTTCGATCGTAAGATGTTAAGGAACTTCAGAAAGGATGGTCACAACTGGAAAAAGAAAAAGGATGGAAGGACAGTTAAAGAAGCTCATGAACACCTGAAAGTGAGTTTTTTCATAGCTTATCTTTAAAGCTCATATCATGAGTTGTAATTTTCAGCCAATTCATGTCCTTTGAATGATGCTAGGTTGGTAACGAAGAAAGGATTCATGTATACTATGCGCACGGTGAAGATAAAACTACCTTTGTTCGAAGGTGTTATTGGTTACTAGATAAGTATGTAGTAAGCAAAGATCACTGATTTGTCTACTATGTGTCCTTTGCTGGAGGCCTTTTTCTTCTCTGTTTCTTCTGAAGGTTATGAAGTAAATCATCATCTCTTCTTTCTATGTCAGGGCTCGAGAGAACATCGTCCTTGTACATTACCGTGATACACAGGAGGTTTGTTTTCAATACTACCTGTTTTCAACTATCTCTTGTGTCAGAAAGTTATGAAGGTCTCAGGGCGATGTATTTCTTTGCTGTCCATGGAATAGTCATGGTCTTCGATTGGAATGCTTTATTTGCAGCCCTCTGAGATATTTTGATTGGTTAAACTGATATGTTCAGGCAGCTGCAACGACATCCGGGGACTCAATCTCTAGTCCAATCTCTGTCTCTGATCATTCATCTCCAAATCGTGTAGCAGGTGAAATAATCTTTAAGTGATCTTGATCATTTACATTAGCATTACCAGTATGGATTTGCTACTTGAAAATTTTGAAAACTTGCTTTGAGTTCTTCATTTGGACACTTATCATACTTTCTTTTGGTGGTTCACAGCAAGCAACAACAGTCCAGCTGTTAGAAATCATGAGATTAGCTTTCATGATATCAATACGCTTGATTGGGATGAGCTGCTAATACCAACTGATCTTAACAACCAATCTGCACCAACCGTAGGTAACTTACACAGGAGTTGAGCATATCAGTTTGTGCATTAAAGAGCAATGGGATAATGTTGAAAGTAAATATCCTTTTTTTTGTGGTCAGATGATCTTTCATACTTCACAGAACAGCTCCAAAATGCTGCACATGCACACGGCTCTGCTGAGCATGTGAATATGACAGTGGCTGATGATTCTCTTGATGCTTTGCTTAACAATGGTCCACAAAGTCGAGAGAATTTTGGTAGGTGGATGAATTCATTCATCAGCGACTCTAATGGTTCGATGGAGGATCCTTCCTTTGAACCCATGGTTACACTTGGGCAGGATCCGTCAGCTCCTCAAGCTGCATTTCATCCTCACTCCAATATACCTCAGCAAGTGTTTAACATAACCGAGGTTTCACCTGCTTGGGCCTATTCTACAGAGAAAACAAAGGTATGGTAGTTTAGTTTGGATGAACCATATAAATAGAATAACAGGTAATGAAACTGCAGAATGAAAATCCTAACTGGGTTGATTCTGCAGATTCTGGTGACTGGGTTGTTACACGAAAGTTATCAACATCTCGAAAGATCAAACCTCTTCTGCATCTGTGGTGATTCGTGTGTCACTGCAGAGTATGTCCAAGCCGGAGTCTACCGTTGCTTCATACCGCCGCACTCGCCTGGGATGGTAAACCTCTATCTTAGTGCAGATGGACACAAACCAATTAGCCAATGTTGCAGCTTCGAACACCGTTCACTCCCAGTTCTTGATAAGACAGTCCCTGAAGAAGATCAAGAATCCAAATGGGAAGAATTTGAGTTCAATGTCAGACTTTCTCATCTTCTATTTACGTCTTCCAACAAACTCAACGTTCTCTCTAGCAAAATCTCACCTCCAAGCCTGCTAGAGGCTACAAAATTCGCTAGTAAAACATCCAATCTCTTAAACAGTTGGGCTTATCTAATCAAGTCCATCCAGGGGAATAAAGTTTCATTTGATCAAGCGAAAGATAATCTCTTCGAGCTTACTCTTAAGAACAGGCTTAAAGAATGGCTTATGGAGAGAGTGCTCGAAGGTCGTAACACACTAGATTATGACTCTAAAGGCCTTGGAGTGATTCACCTCTGTGCCATTCTTGGATACACTTGGTCAATCCAGCTGTTCTCATTGTCAGGTTTATCGTTGAATTTCCGTGATAAACAAGGATGGACTGCTCTTCACTGGGCAGCATACTATGGAAGGTAAAGCTTATCTCTTTTATAAGTAGTTAGTAGTTAGTTACTTGGTTTCTGTTTACATACTTTCTCTTGGGTTTTAAAGGGAGAAAATGGTGGGAGCTCTTCTCTCTGCTGGGGCAAGACCGAACTTGGTGACAGACCCGACAAAGGATAATCTTGGCGGATGCACAGCGGCTGATCTGGCACAGCAAAACGGATATGACGGTTTAGCTGCTTATCTTGCTGAGAAATGTTTGGTTGCTCAGTTTAGAGACATGAAAATTGCTGGAAACATCACTGGTAATCTGGAGGCTTGCAAGGCGGAGATGTCAAACCAAGACACTCTCCCGGAAGAAGAGCAGAATCTCAAGGACGCACTGGCGGCATACAGAACAGCTGCAGAAGCAGCAGCTCGGATTCAAGGTGCGTTTAGGGAAAACGCGCTGAAGGCAGCACGGTCAAGCGTGATACAGTTTGCTAACAAGGAAGAAGAGGCTAAGAGTATAATAGCGGCTATGAAGATTCAGCATGCTTTCCGTAAATACGATACGCGTAGGAAGATAGAAGCCGCTTACCGGATACAGTGCAGGTTCCAAACATGGAAAATGCGAAGGGAGTTCTTGAATATGCGGCGTCAAGCAATTAGGATCCAGGTATGTAGTGAAATTGGTTTTACATGGATAAAACTGAGTTCATAAGTTTTGTCTAGTGAAAAAAACGTTTCTTTCCTCCTCTTTTGCAGGCTGCTTTCAGGGGATTACAAGCAAGGAGGCAGTACAAGAAGATTTTGTGGTCAGTAGGAGTGTTGGAGAAGGCAGTTTTTAGGTGGAGACAAAAGAGAAAAGGGTTTAGAGGACTCCAGGTTAACGTGGAGGAGGAAACTACTGGTGAGGCAGCGGAAGATTTCTACAAGACGAGCCAGAGGCAAGCAGAGGAGAGGCTTGAGAGATCTGTAGTGCGAGTCCAAGCCATGTTTAGGTCTAAGAAGGCTCAAGAGGATTACAGAAGAATGAAACTCACTCATGAAGAAGCTCAGGTGAACTCATCCTTCCACTTTTTTACATTTTGAATCTCTCAATTAATCTCTCAACACTACACGGAGAGATAAATACATACTTGAAGTTTTTATCTCTCCGTGTAGTGTATTACAAATCAATTAACGAACCTTATTGATGGTGTGATACAGTTGGAGTACGATTGCTTGCAAGATCATTGATCAAGATGGCTCTGGAGAGGTGAGTCCAAGAGTGTTTTGTGTGGTATTATTGATCTATAAGTTATGTGAATGTGCAAGCTTACTTTCGACCTTCCCGAAACTGATTTAGAATAATGTATACAAAAACGAGACCAATCTCTGTTTTTGGTCTATTTCTATAATTGGGTTCCTCTGGCTCTGGCACTTGTAGTACTAGCCTTGTACATTTATAGATCAAAATTGCAACCCCACATCTGAATCTGATGGACATAATGGCCAGAGAAGTGATTTTAAGAATCTTCCAAAACCCTATATTAGTTTTTTGATTTGTAATAAAATATTCTAAGTAATTAGTAACTTCCACATAAACAAACAAAAATCAAAAGCACAATCTCCTCTACTCGAAACCGTGAAACAATTAAACAAACATACGTGAAAGCAGAGACAAGACTTCACAATAAATAATCTCAAGGAAAGAAGAAGGCTTTGTAGATCTAGTTCTCAAGTCTTTACTTACTGAAGGTTGTTTCTCATCATCTCTTCTTCTTCTTGCTCTACTTCGATCATCCTCGTTCGTGTTTTGCTTTATCTTCGCATCTCCCTAAAGTACAACCACAAACTATCTTTCTTCAACATTTTTTTTTTAGTTTACAGATGTTTCTTCTCCCCACCAAATAAATTTTTGGTTTCTTATTATACAACCACTTTGTCACTTACTGTACTTGTAGTTGCGTGACTTTCGACCTGAAAATTAAACTTAAAGTGTAAGATTCTTTGTTTTTGTGTTGAGGATTTGATTCTATTGATCGTAGTTAATAAATAATATGATTCATGGCATGAGGGTGTGTGTTTTGGAGAAAGCTCTTAGACTGTTTTGCTTTACCTTGGCTGCTTTGAACAGTTCGTCGATAACCTCAGACAGTGTTGGATGCGCATGAACTGCCAATTTTATGTCCTGCAGAGAAACCAGTAACCATGCAAGGATCAAGAACTAAATTTGAAACAGATATAATCAATGCGTTGTGCTACCAAGTATATGGCAGCTAGAATATCGAAGATCCTACCTGAATGCATGTTCCTAGAGCAATTGCATTGGAAGCTTCATGGATAAGGTCAGCTGCATGCAGTCCAAAAATATGAACTCCTAGGATTTCACCATTGTCAGGTCGGTATATCATCTGCATAACCAAGGCAGTGAGATCTCTTTCTTCTTTCATGAACCATACATAATCAACAACTTTTACTTCACCCACCTTAGCTATTCCTTCTCCTTCGTTCTCAGCTAGAGCCTTTGTGTTAGCCTTGAAACTTGTCTTCACAACACTAACTTTAAATCCTTCCTTTTCACCTTTTTCTTTCGCTTGAGGCTGACAATAACAGGAATTATGTCAAAACATAACATTTTTCTTTTTGACTCTCTTCAGTACAAAAGTACTAAGTGCATTACCTCTGTCAATCCCACCATACTGATTTCAGGATGAGTAAAGCAAGCAGCTGGGATGCTAAGATGATTAAGCACATGATCTCTACCGCTGACTTGCTCCACCACTAGCCAAGGAGTAAGAGCACAGAGTTTAATACAAGGCCCAAGAAAAGAAAAGAAGAAAATGTTCACAGCATTTATTATAGTAGCTTATTGATAAGCTATTTACCAGAAATTCCTTGGGCACTGGCTGCATGTGCAAGCATCAATTTACCATTGGCATCACCAATGCAGTACAAGTTCGGAACCTATCAAGAAAAAATGGATTTAACATATAGAAAGAGTTTTGGTAAGAGAAAGGTAGGTATATGAAAATAAAACAGACCAGAGTCCCATTTCTATCAATTACACGCATTCTCTCATCAACCGGTATGAAACCTCTTTGCGTGACAACATTGACCTGTGTTGAAATGACAGGTTATTTTTTTGAAGACCAAATATTTTCTGGTAACCAAATTGACAATACTATAATAATAAAGGGGGTGGGATTTAGTGTCGTCTCATACATTTTCCAAGCCAAGACCATTGGTAAATGGAGCTCTTCCAGTAGCAATAAGAGCAGCATCTACCTGGAGAAGAAACACAAGCTCATACTTTCAAAGCAGAAACATCACATGGTAAAAATGAGATGAAACATGAAAACTAAGTAACTGTTAAAATATTCTTTTTGTGAGACATCAGATCTCCCTATCTTTTATATGACATTTGGTTACCTCCAAAGTATCCTTAGGTTCCTTGGTTTTGGCATCAATAAGCTCAATCATAACTGGTTTCCCATCTTTTGCCGGAGTAATCTGTATAAGAATAGATTTAAGTGAAACAGATGAATACATGGAAACACTTCCTAAAGAAAGAAAGCCATGATTTAACAGGCTCACTTTGCTTGCAAAGACTCCAGTATGATAGTCAATCTTTCTTGGATTTATCAAAATCCTCTGTGCTAGCTTACTGATCTCAGGATCAAATCCAGGCATTAGCAGGTCCAGTGCTTCAATAAATGTTACCTGCACAAAAGATGTCCCGGTTTCAGTCACTAACTATTGTTGTAAGGTAGGGCAAACCAAAAGAAAGAAAAACAATATAGAAATGGCAAGTTTTCAATTTAGATCAGATATACAAGTAAGAAACCAAATAAAGACCAGAAATTGAAGAACATTTGCTAAGTTGTAGTTATTACAATCTTAACTACAAGGACAAACATCACAAAGTTATACTAAAGAAATATCATTAGAACAGAAAAGATTCATGTTACCTCACTTCCAAGTGCTGTGTAAACATCACTAAACTCAAGACCAATATAACCACTTCCCACAATAGCAATCCAATCAGGGACAGACTCCAATTTCAAGGCATGGTCACTGGTGATTACAGTCTTTCCTGCAACACCAAAATATAAACATTCAAGGAAGAATCAAGTCTGCTTGCAATTATGGCCACTTATTGTACACAATACACGTACCATCAACTTCAATTCCTTTAGGAACAAACGGCACAGATCCAGTGGCAATGATTATATTTTTTGCAGTGATAATATTGTCAGGTAAACCAACCTTCCCATATTTAACCTTTTGTGGTCCCTGCAGAAAGAAATACAAAAACTAAAGAGTTAGGCTCGTCGTCGGTTAATAACAATGTATCATGTTCCTGTCTAGTTAGTTAGTCAATGCGAAAGAAAAGCACGTACTGACCAGAACACTGCCAAATCCTGTCAAAATGTCAACACCAAGTGCCTTCATTGAATTGGTGAGATTGTTTCGTATTTTGGTAGCCAGATTATTAGCATGATCTGCCACACCTTTTCTATCATAGCCAGCAGCTGAAACCTGTTTTTCCAGTGATACTAGTAATTACTTTTCTAGCCAAAGACAAGTACCTGTAAGAGCCAACATGAGTTTGATAACTGTACCTGGAGACCTAAGGTTTTCATGTGATGTTCGTTCTGAAGTTCCCGCATTCTACCACTAACAGCAAGAAGAGCTTTAGAAGGCACACATCCTCTGTTAACACAAGTCCCTCCAACAACATCTCCTTCAATAATGGCAGTTTTAAGTCCCTAAGAATAGAAAAATTTGCCAACGGATCCATAAATGAAAATTGAAATATTCGTAAAGAACTGAAAGCAGAGCATCTTTTATTTCATAAGAAAATCTAAGTTTTAATTATTCATTCGAAAAGTTTACTAACTGAAATAATCACACGAGTACAAGAAAATCAGTAGATTGTAAACAACGTTATCGGATCAAGATGAATTCAAAATATTCACAAATCATGTTAGCCTTTAGTTGTTTCCTTAGTAAGAAATTAAAACAGAACAAACCTTCTCAACGGCGTGCAATGCAGCTCCGTGACCACCAACTCCAGCTCCGATGATGATCAAATCGTAATCGAAAGATTTTGGTGGAGCTCCATTACCATTAACCGCAGCGGAAGAAGCAGCAGCAGCAGAGACTTCAAATCTCCTACTCGGAATTCTTTTACGATCACTGCGAAAATCCAACTGATTCGACGGCGATAAACCAAACGCCTCAGGCCGGAGTCCACAGAACCGGAGACTCTTCGGTGTAGAAAAAACAGAACCAGTTGATCCGAACATGTATTTTGGTTTTGTAAGCGACGTCTGGGAGAAAGAAAGCGCCATAGCTGATTGCATTGTAAGAGACAGAGAGAGATCTACAGAGAAAATGAGGAAGACGTAGATGACAAAACCGGCGGAGAGATACAGAGACTGTTAATTCAAACAACGGAGGCGGAGAAATCAAAGCGGGTTTATTTGGTTAACCACTTTTGTTGTTGTTGTACACGTGGCATTTATTACTTATTTTAGATATCATTTCTAAAGCCCATGGACTCAATAGGCCTCATAGCCTTTTCACGCTCATAATTCATAAAGTAAAAAGGCAACAAGAAATCTTTTAAACCATATAATTAAATTTTGTTATTAGATAAACAGAGGTAAATTGTTTTTAGAGAATTGAGAAGAATCCCAAGGAGGACAATGATCAATCATTTTAGTGACATTGTTAAGTTGGCAAGGTCCGTCTTTGTGTATCTTCCATTCGCATCTCGTGCATCCATGTAGACTAGATTCTTTGTCTCTGTCTTGTAAGTAGATACAGAAGAAATAGAACTCTAGTTTCCAGCCAAAAAGGCAAGCGTATCTCCTGAAGCACTAGGTTTGAATTCAAATGACCACGGTCCACCTGCCGCCAGATGCTGGTTTCCAAGATCGACGTCTTTTGATTGACAATGAAATCGCAGTGGCAAATCATCTCTAAGATCGTTATATATCACCACCGTTGTGTTTTGGTTGTCAAGATTTGGTGTTGCGATGACATTTTGGGCGAGGGACATTGTTACACTTGTACACAAAGTTATGATTAACAGAGCTACAAGTCTTTCTAGAGAACCCATGTTGTTGTTTTTTTTTTGTGCAATATGATAGTATTGTATATGAATGACTCTTTCACTCAATATTTTTGTGTATTTATAATACCAAAATTTAGTCATTATTTCTGTAACATGCTTTTTTGTTCTGTTGACTCAGTTATTTATTTAATGCACTTTAGTCTTTTGAATAGTATGAGTCATAATAATACTTCTATGGTTCTTCTATATAAAAGGAGATATCATCATGGTTATGATTTATTTTCAAATGTTTTATGAAATATATGTACTATGTAGTGAAAGCAAAAATTATATAAAAGGAAATCTCATCTTGGCTGATATATATAGATTCTAATATCAACTACGATTTATTTCCATATATTTTATAATATAAACAACAAAAGATTAGCCAAATTTACTACTTTCCGTTGACTAAAAACAAAATTTCCAATGCTTTTTTTTTGTGTTGTTGTGTGGCAACATTAATTTTTTAATATATTGCTCTATACTAGTTTATAACAATTTATAAGTTAAGAGCCTTAATACGGAGTCAGGCCCATTATAATTCTTTGTTACTAAACAAAAGCGTATAAATGCCCAAAGAAATCCCGTGAAATTACCGTCTGAAGATCACGACTCTGTTTTTTCGAACGACGACGATATCCCATTGTTTCTCCCAAAGAACAAAACGAAACGAGCCCGCCAGATTTTCTCTGAGATTATTGTGATTCAGTTTTCGAACCTAATTTCTCTCAACAGATCCAGCTAAGATGAGTACTATGAAATTTGCCGCGAATGGTAAGACCTCTATGCTTCGTCTGCTCGAGTTTTGATCTCGTAGTTTTTAGAATTGCACCTCAGATTTTTCAAAGTTTCGAACTTTTGCATGAATTTTTAGTTTTTCGTTGTTTAATTACGATGTCTTTCTTCCTCTGTTGAAACATCCATGGTTTTATAATGTGTCAATTCGGTTAAAGCTCATACCTTTTGCCTTCTCTTCTTTCGGATTTTGTTTCTGGTTCCCTGATTGAGATTTGTGTATTTGATCTTTCAGTAATAACATTCTGTATCCTAAGGAAGACAAGGAGCAGAAGATGCTCCTCTACGCTTGCCGAAATTGTGATCACCAGGTTAAACCTTAAAACATAATTTAACTTTTTGTGTGGAAAAAATTAGGGTTTTTTTAGGGCTCAATGTAGTGCACATAATGCGAGTGTGACTTAGTTGCAATCAAGAGACTTAAATGAAACTCTTTCAATGCTCCTAATTCCATTGGGATTTCTTTGATTCACCAATCTCTTTAGTGATTGGCATATTTTCAGCTGCATTGTCATCATGTTGTTCCAAATTTACCAAATAGGGTATGTAATTATAGATTCTTTGTCTACTACATTTCAGAATTTATAATTTTTTGGGGTGTTGACTTGCAGGAAGTAGCTAATAACTTCTGTGTATAGAAACGAGGTTCATCACTCTGTAAGTGAACGAACTCAGATCCTAACAGACGTGGCTTCTGACCCAACTCTTCCCCGAACCAAGGCTGTGCGTTGCGCCAAGTGCCAACATGGAGAGGCAGTCCTCTTCCAGGTAAACACTATCTTATGCTCCATCATTTGGTTATGCTACATTAAACATATAAGCTTCAATGAATCACCAATTATCATTTTGAATATGCAGGCTACGGCTAGAGGCGAAGAAGGAATGACACTTTTCTGTCTGCTGCAACGCAAATTGTGGTTATCGCTGGAGAGAATAGAGAGCCTTTTCGTTTTCAATTGTTCAATTCATCAACCTATGTTTTTGATTAGTTCTTTAGAGTTTAGGACATGGATGTTGATTTAGTTTACCAGTAGGTGTA
The DNA here is from genome assembly GCA_028015245.1 of Cardamine occulta. NCBI lineage: Eukaryota > Viridiplantae > Streptophyta > Magnoliopsida > Brassicales > Brassicaceae > Cardamine > Cardamine occulta. Next base: position 14,173,803 of record CM051371.1, on the reverse strand, counting down.
ACATGTTGAACGATGGAAACAACCATTAAAATCAATAACAAAAACAAGTAAAACGAGAATCTTATAACATCATTTCCAATTTGGGTTTCACCAAACAAAAGATTGAAACTTTTTTTTTGAACACAAACATTTGCTAATTTCCTCCACTGCTCATCTCCCAGAAGGCAACCTCGTGTTCAAGAACTTGTACAAGAACATTTTCAGCTTCGGTAAGAACCTCGCCGGAGGCATTCTCTAGACAACGTTCAGCGATGTTCTTGACAGACAAACAATACTGTTTAAAGCCATCATTCCCCCACCGATGACAAGCTCCGCTAAGTTCCGCCGGAGTTTTATTCCCTTCCTCTAAACAGTGAGCAAAGCTCTCTTGATACACTGCTTCAATTGCCCAGAAAGCTGTCATAATCACCGCATACTTCACTTCACTACTCATCAGAGCTTCTAGAAACCTGAACAAAACAAGAAGAAATGTAAAATTGATGGTTTCTAATTCCAATTCGAGTGTTGAGCAACTATACCTGCGATATTCTTGATTAGCTTTTTGAGGCACAATAGTTGAGAAATCAACATTCCATTTCGATCCTTCTCTTTTAAACCATTCGATTTCATCGTTCAACGACGCTAAACCACCAAGAACAACTTCCATATCGGAAGTCTCGCCGGATTCTTTGCCGGCTCTGATCAACACATTCGCTACAAATGGCACAAATCCCCTCACGAACAGATAATCTTGCCCCTGAAACAAAATGACGTCGTTTGAAGTCAACGAGTGAGATTCACATTTTTCATTGTTTTCATCGGTGGTTACAGTACCAGCCAAGTTCTGAAGGACGAGAGATCAACGGATCCGTCGCGGATCGAAACGACGAAGGCATGACGTGTAGCCGCTGTGTAGATCGAACGATGCTTGTCAAGCCACGTGTCAATCACCCCTCTCTTCTCCGGTTCTTCCATTGAACTTGCTTCTTCTTCCTTCTTTCAAGATTCTTCATCATCCATCAACTTTGTCTCTGTCAACGTGTTGACTTTCTGTAGTCAGTAACGTGCTCGTTTTATTGGGCTTTAAAGTATTGGCCCAAGGCCCTATTGTTATATGACTCTTCCAAATCAACGAACGGCAGTAACGACATAATCAAAGAATGTATACTACGTGGCAATTTATGAGCCGTTAAGAGCAGTTGCGTCACGTAGTTTGTAGTTAAAGAGTGTGACGTGGATAATGTTTTCGAATTATTATTCTGTTTTGTATTTCTCAGCGTAATCAGCTCCACAAAGCTGTGTGAATCCTAATTTTGTAAACTTATTCATTTTTCTGTTATACGTATCGGACCGAGCAGACTCCGGCGGCGGATTGTATTTCCGGCAAGATCTGTGGGGTGATAAGATGGTGGATGAGAGGTATAATCGGAAGAATCCAGCGGTGAAGAGGATTTTGCAGGAGGTTAAGGAGATGCAAGCAAATCCGTCTGATGATTTTATGTCTCTCCCTCTTGAGGTAACATTTCGATACACACCTATGTCTCCGGTTCAAGCTTTTAAGATCTGTAGATTTTGATTGAAACTGTATAATTAATTTTGTACTCTCTTTACTGGAGAGAAAAATCCCCTTTTCTTTTTGTATAATCTTTTTTGTGTTTATATTCGAGATAGGTTAACACTGGAATTGGAAATTGGAAATTTCTAAATCTGTTCGATCTGTTCTGTAGCTAGAATTTACTTTTATAGATGTTTCGTATTTGTAATTCGATTTACAGATCTAGAAATGGTGTTTTGTGCTGTGTTGAATCGTAGTTGTTTATTTTTCAAGAGTGATATGGTTTGATATAGGCGATCATGATCAGGAAGGATCAATATCTGTATCTCTTCATGGAACACTCATTTCTCAATACTTAGCTTTTCAGATTAGCCTTGAAAGTTCCTGAAACTGTTGATATTCGTCCAACATAGCATAGTCAAAATGTAGCTGTTTTTTACTTGATTGCTCTATGTATTTTAACTTTAGGAGAATATCTTTGAGTGGCAATTCGCAATCCGAGGTCCTGGTGACACTGAATTTGAAGGCGGGATTTATCATGGGAGAATTCAGCTACCTTCAGATTACCCTTTCAAACCTCCTTCATTCATGTTGTTGACAGTAAGGATTTTATTCTTCTTTCACACACACATGTTGCAAGGGAAAGTCTTTATCTAATGAATCTATTTGCGTTTCTCTTTTTTCAGCCTAACGGTCGTTTTGAAACCAATACCAAGATTTGCTTGAGTATTTCGAATTACCATCCCGAGCATTGGCAACCTTCGTGGAGTGGTTGGTTACATAATTTTATACTTTTCTGTTCCTACCACCAACAGCATGCTATAAGATACCAACCAAGCAATTACATTTAGTGCTTAAAGTGAATTTTTATGTATACCGATTGACCTTGAAGCTTAGCTGTCATTGTTTCTTAACTAAGCATTTGATACTTGTAATGTACTCAAGGTTGAAATATTTATCAGTTTTTTGCACTTATGATTGGACTTTGTTTCTTTTGCAGTTCGGACTGCTTTGGTGGCTCTCATTGCGTTCATGCCCACAAGTCCGAATGGAGCGCTGGGCTCAGTAGATTATCCAAAGGACGAGAGACGTACACTTGCCATTAAATCACGTGAGGCACCGCCCAAGTATGGCTCTCCTGAACGGCAAAAACTGATTGATGAGGTAAAGTTCCTCACTGGGACACTCTTTAAGCGTTGAACCACTATGCATAATATTCTGGTGAAAACATATGTTTATTGAACCTGTGGGCTATGGGCTTATACCATTTCATCATTATAGACCATAGGAATAGCTATTGGTCATAATGGCCTTACAATATATTAGGCTTGCATATCTCCAGCACTTAAAGAGTACTTGTGATTGTCCGCAAATACTACAAGAAACTATGCTTATTTTTTACCGTAATCACAGCTGTTATTGTCTGCACACAATAAAAAAAATTCCTGCTAAAGTCCTTAACTAAAGGTATAACGCTGTTTTGCCGATTACTATAGTTTTCAGCAAAAGTAGTGTTAATAATCTCCTTTTGGCTTAATACATCAGCAAAAGTGGATGTATTTTGATATGACTTAAGTTTCCTACCTATGATTCATCTTCAGTTAAGAAACAACGTGCATAATCATGTCCTTTTAACAAGTGCAGATTCATGAGTACATCCTTGGCAAAGCAACTATAGTTCCAAAACCTCTTCCTCTGGAATGTAACCAAACACCTTCCACTCAATCAGTAGCTCAGTCCCAAGCTGAGCCTCAGGAAGCCATAACAGTAGTGGAAGAGCAGTCCATCGCTACAACAAACACCATAGTTGATGATCAAATCATAGAAGAGGCAGCTGAATCAGTCAATACAGCAGCTACTGTGAATCCCTCTGCAGGAGCGTTAACAGCGGTTGAAGTTGCAGCCAAAGCTTCTGGGAGTGGTGAGCAAATGATGGCGAGAAGAGCAGCGGTTCAGAAGCCAGTCGATGACAAGCTGTTCACGTGGGCGGCCGTTGGGCTCACAATCGCAATTGTGGTTCTTCTCCTGAAGAAGTTCATAAGATCAAGTGGTTATGGTGCTGGGTTTATGGATCAGTCCTGAACTCTGATGGGGATCGGTCGATCTAAACCAAGCCAAAACAGACGGTAAAAGTCAAAACTTGATCGATCGATGAATGAATGAAATGGTGAAAAGTCACTGCTGCTTTTGGGAAATGGGGTTGTGTTGTTTAATATAAATATGTATAAATATGATTGAAGTGCATAAAAATGGGGTAAATAATTATGTATTGCAACTTTAGTTGATAGATTCGATTATAGTTTGTGACAAGTTAACAATATATATTTTGGATCTGAACACTGACGACCTTTTATTAATACTAGAATTGAAATCTTATTATATCCAACATGTTCAAAATCTATAGATTTCACGGTCAAGATTCATTGCATGTATATGAACACACATGTGAGTTCTGTGGTGTGTATTTGTGTTTAATAAAATGATGAAATTGGTGTATTTGCATTATAAATTAGAGAAACACATTAACTTGGTGTGCTCCAGAATGTGAGATCATCTTGTACCTTCGTTTTCACTTTTTCAACTTTGACCTTTGACTGCAAAACAATATACAACGATTAAAAAGAAAAAAAAAAGTTACTGAAGGTTCAAATCAAACAAAAGTAACTGAACGTAAGAATATTAAATAGTAAAAAAGAAAGTAAAAAGTCTACGTACTTTATGGTCAGGGATACTCAGATACTAAAACCAGCAAACACTGATTTTGCGTGTCTGTGAAGTCAGTTTTTAACAGCTCTTTGTTTCTTCTGTCTATTCCATTAATAAAGATAAATAAGTAATCACATTGATAAATACATGAATACGTTTTTTCACAATTATAAACTTGTTTCGTATTTAATGGAAAATTCATAAAATGAATGGATACTTAGTTTGCCCATTTATATATAGTGCAAGAGAGAGATAGATTGTGAGTGAGTGAGAGAGAAACGAAGAAGTAGATAAGTGAAGAGGTTTTGATTGAGACAGAAGAAGAAAAAGTTGTTGAACGAGAGAGAGATAGAGATGGGTATAAACATTCCTGGTTTCATCAGGATTAAAGAAGACAGAAAGAAGTTAGGATTCTTCAAGATTTTCCAGACTGTAGATCTATCCTCTGAAAGCATGGTAACTCTTAAATCTATACATTCTCTGTGTTTGAAAACGTTGAATCTGTTCATTCTCTAGTGTTAATGAGTCTCAATGGTTGTATCTTCAGGTTAAGTGTCTGAAAAGATAGAATCTTTTGGTTTTCTCTGGATCTAAACCCTCTCTGTGTTTGAAACGCTGAATCTTCTTGTTCTCTGTTTAATGAAAAGTTGAATCTTTTCACTGCTTTTTCTCGTGGAGAAGTGTCTTCATTTGTTCACTCTTTTTTTTTTTCTGCTTTCAAAAACATAAGACTTGTTGTTTCTTGATGAAAGATTGAACCTTTGGCTTTTCAATTGCTTGATGTATTTGACTTTATAAAGTTAACTGAGTTTTACATTCTTCATTGTGTGTTCAAAAACAGAGAGCGTTTCCTTACAAATTCATAAGAAAAGTCGCTAAAAAAGACTTCTCCTACAAGATGGTGCTGAAAGCTCCATGGGGAACTTCATGGGAACTAGAAGTCTCGAAGAACCCAAGATTCTACTATATGGAGAAGCGTGGGTGGGACCAGTTCGTGAGTGACAATGTTTTGGGAAGAAACGAGTTCATTACTTTCACTCACCAGGGCAAAATGAGGTTTAATGTCAACATCTATGAGCAGAATGGCGTGGAGATGCGTATACCTCGTAAACACCAGACAATGGGTTCTTCTAGTAAGTTATGTGGTTTATTAATGCTTTTATGAAACAGAGGAGATGGTGAAGAAAGACTACTTTCTTTACTTTGATGATGTTATTACAGGTGTGATCAAGAAAGAACAAGGAGAGAGCAGCTTTAAAGATGTGAAGAAGGAAGAGGAAACAGATGAATCTCCGGGACGAGTTGAGGTTGACTCTATAAAGAAGAAAACTGAAAGATCCAACATATCCACGAAGAAGATGAAGAGCAAGAAAGTGTACAATGCTGTGGAAAGAGGTGAATCTTCAAGAGGAGCTGAGCTTAAAGCAAAGAAGAAGAAGAAAGCTGAGTTGGCTAGTACATCTAAGAAGAAGAAGAAGCTTAAGAGGCCGAGAGCGTTGTGTACTGATCGAGAATTCAAAATCACCATTAGGACATCATACCTCAAGTTCTTGGTAAGATTAAAAACCACAGTATACACATAGTCTCTGTGTTTTTGTTGATATATACGTGAGTGAATCTCTGATTTTTTTTTTTGTTCAGGCAATTCCAATGGAGTTTGTGAGGTATATTCCGAATGAATCTACCATGTTCACGATACGTCACCCAAATGGGGAAACTTCATGGAAGGTGCTTTGCTTGGTGAGGAATAAGCGGACAATCTTCTCAAGAGGATGGTCACGAATGGCTCGAGAGTACCCTTTATTGATTGGTGACATTTGCACCTTTAAGCTCATCAATCCCACCGAGTTGCTTCTTGTTATCTCCAAGAAGGCCAAGAAGACCAAAAAGAAGTTTCACAACATGATCGTGGGATCAATGAAATGTTAAGTGTCTTAGCTTTCTTATCTATTACTTTGGATGTTTATGACTAATGTTTATGTTTTATGTGTTATGTTTGTTTCCCTGAGACTTCTTTAGCTTTGCATTTCGAAACTCGGATTTGGATTATTACTGCTTCATTCGTTTCCCTTTAGCAGATGATTGTCTTTCAACAAAGTGTGTTGTAACTTGTGAAACTACATCGAATTGCATTATAATGCTTAAAAAAACACATTGACATTATTGAAGTTGGTCCAAAACACAAACAAGTCTGTATTTTATTAGAAGGTGAAGTTTTTTTTTGCTCGTACAGATTTAACAATACACCAGCACACAACAATTAACAATACAAATTCCGGCCATAAACACACACACAAATCATAGAATATTCGGTGGGTGGTTACAAGAGTTCTCCGACCAAACTCAGGTGTGAGCCTTGACAACGGTTACAGGGCATATCACATTGTTGACAACATGGTTGCTTACACTTCCCATAATCATCCTCTTAAGACCACCAAGGCCTCGGTTACCCATCACAAGGCTTGATAGAGGAATCTGTTCAGCTGCTGCACATATCTTCTCACGAGGATCTCCCCAATATATCTTCATCACTACTGTAATCTGCCCATGTTTCCACAACAGTTGGATCATTGTTTTAACACAAAACCATATACTTATTGTAAAGAATCTCTCATTCATATGGATTAATATGTTTTGTTTCTTGATCAAACTAACTCACAAGGCAACATAAAGCTTTCAATGAACTTCTGATTACTATGATAAGTATAACATATTATAGTCTAACTACTTCTCAATTTAAATGTTGAGAAAGAGAAACTGAAGACAGATCCTATCCAAAGGGGAAAAAAAGAAGAAGAAGCTTACAGATTTCTTCCTAGAAGCAGTGTTGACAATGTCAAGAGTTTCAGCATCTGGCTTCACTGCATACTTCTTCATCACAGCAGCATCAGAGAATTCACTCAACGGAATCAGAGCTGAAAAGATTACAAACACCAAAAGACCAGAGTCAAAACAACAACAAGATCATTCTAGAAATACTTGAATTCAAATCATAAACTTGGAAACAATCAAGAAGACCAGTAGCAATCATATAAAACACGACCGACTACTACTGAAGCAAAACATTTTCAAAAAACAAGCAAATCATTAATAGAGAATCAAATTGTAGATTAAACAGAGAAAAAAAGAAGGCAAAACAAGTCAACGGAGATTTCTCTCCATTAATATTCCAAGCAAAGGGATTAAGAAGTTACGTGATCCAACGGTCTCCCAAAGCTGCATCTCGCCTTCCTCGTAATGCATATCGTGAGCGATGGTTATGAGGATGAGATGATCTCCGTCACGAACCACGTTATCGATCGCCCAGCTCAGAGCTTTCTTGCTACACTCTGAGAAATCCACCGCTACTCCGATCCTCCGTCCACCACTTTCCGCCATAACTCTCGTCTCTGTGATGATGATACCTTTTTCTATGAAACCTGATTTGATTCTTTTTCTGGAATTTACCAAAGCAACAACACTCGAAGACGAATAGGTATGGTGGTGGGAAAGGACTAGACTTGGGAGATTAATTAAATCAACGGTTGATATATAAACAAAGAATTATCCTCTGTGACGTTGTCCTACCATCTCAATACGTCCCTGACCATTGGATGTATTCAACGAAGATCACAGCCGTACAAAGTGAAACAGTAGTAAACCAAAATATCTTCACGGAGGTAAATTTAACGGACAAGAGATAACAGACATCAAGCCCACGTCCTTAATTCTAACATTCTCTCCACTAAATTCAACACGGTCAGATTCTGTAATAACTTAAAAACAACAACTAAAATAGACATTACAAAAATAGGAAGCTTAAATCTTGAGAGCGCGTGTGATTTCCCAGCAACTCGCCTCCGTCTCAAGAGATAATCGATGACCGGAACCCATATCCCGGCTACCGCTCTTTGCTAAGGCCACTAGAAACCACTCGTTCTCCAATGAAGACGGATACATTAGCTGATCATCCTGAACCAATTTTACCATTGCTTCTTTTATTGATTTTACAGCCATAAATTAACAAAGTTTATATAACGTAATAGATTGTTTTATTACCTCAGGGAGCTCACAGAATTCATCAGGGGATATCTGAAGTATAGCTGATGCGGACTGGCCTGTACACCATGCATATAGTTTGGTTTCCTCATCTGCGAGTGTTATCATTATGTGGAAGGTTCTAATTACTTCTGATCCTGCGTTACTGTTGCAGTTTACTCTGCAGAAGCTACAATGCAGATTCTTTCCATGTGATGATGATGTTGAGGATGATGATGGTTCTTCGTCTATGAAATGGCCGCAAACACTATGCGATAATCTTGTGTTGATGTAAAGGCATTGGTCGATCTCATCCAGCTTGACCCGACATATCTGTCCAAAAAATATCAGTGAGTGATATGTAGAAAGGAAACATCATATAAAACTCCGTGGATCATTTAGAAAGTGAGACGAACGTTTATTGAAGGTTTTCTCTGTTGTGATATTTGGGAGAGAGTGGAGATTTTGTGAAGACATGAAGAGGTCAGAAATGCAGGCAAGTAGCTAAGGTTGATGAATGTAGATTTCTCGTCCTTCTCATGCCATAACACCTCAAGGCTGCTCCACCAAAAACAAGAATTCCATTAATGTTAAGCTAAACTAATAAATTAATACCTACTGATACTTATTGGTAAGGATTCCAATCATGCTTGAGCTAAATCAGTTTCCCAATAGCAATGGATGAGTATAGCTCTTAATTTCAAAGTAAGTGAGACGCTTACCACTTCTCTGTTGTGATTTTGCAGGATAACCCAGACACATACACGACGTGACCAAGCCCTAACCTTCCCAACGACCTGGAAACATAAACAGCTCACTTTAAGGAAATGTTGAGGTCTTCAAATTGCTGTTCAGATGTCATTTCGGAATTCATGAAACACTTTGATACCAGTAACTAGTAAAATGGAGCTTGGCCCATATAGCTCCAGTTGTGTCTTCAATTTTCAAAGAAAATACCACTCCTGTGGCATTTGGATCACATAAGATATCTGTTACAACACCATAGAGACTGATGCCAGTGGTTTTGTCGCGAATGTCCATAATATTTGTCTGCAGAACTTCAACCAAGGAGAGGAATATTAGCAGATGCAGCTAAGCAATAGATATGATTGCCAGTGCAGATTTTACATATAATCTGAATAGTATATAATCTCCTCAACCATTCTTGAATAATTTAAGCAGTGAATTTCCAAAAGAAAATTATCTAAACCTCTAGATTTATAAACCAACTGTTAATATCATGCTTGAAAAAATGGTATCTTAACTTCTACTCACCCGAAAAGGATAATTACTGAAATCTATAGACCCCTCTGCGTCACGAGGCAGTGTCACCTGGGAAACTGCGACCGAACCAAGCAGTTTAGATCCCTGACACTGATGTTGGGACAATGCTACACAAACCTGAAGGAAAAATAAAAACAACTCACTCAACATTGGTGACATCAGAAATCAATGCAAAAATCTACCGGCGGAAAAAAAGAGCAACACAAAAGTTCATCTACCCGTTCCTCTTGTAAGGTTGTTGGCACTAGATAGAGATGTGTTGCACTACCATATTCAAGGCAGAACTCATCCTTTCCTTCCACTGCACTCTCTTCAAGACTAGAAATATAAGGCCTCTCAATCCCAAGCACACTTCCCACACTGAAAACGAATTTTTAAGAAGGGGTTGCTACAAAAAGTTAAGGTAGAAGCATCATCCAGGAGCTTACCTCAGGAGGTTTGCTACAATGACTTGCTCTCCCCACAAGATAAATTTTAACCGATCACCGTCACCATCTATAAGTGCAATTTTCCTTCTATGCGCAGTACTAAACTTGAGTTCAGATTCCAGAGGACCTACAGATTCAATCCTGCTCTCAAACCAAGAGGGGGAAATGCAATATTACTTTAGAATAAATAGCCAATAGAAGTTAAGTCATGGTAACTACTCAATATCTTAAAACAGATAATTCACACATCTTTTTTCATGAGGTACTTTTACGCATTTTCTACAACTTTACTATGAAATCACAACAACACTTGAAATGGTACTAGTCATTACTTTCAAAATATTTTGATCTCATAAATCTAATCACTGTATTAGTGTATGAAATTTCTGGAACGTGTTTGCATCTAGGAATGTGAGTAGTGAGTTACTTTTACTAAGATCAGTATTGAGTGATATCACAAGCACGCACTCTCTTACCTAGCATACAAAGAATATGAAGTTCCATTGTTGAAAGCATCAAGAGAAACCGATGAGAAAGTATCAGAACAAAATTGAGCTGCTATGAGGATTGCATCATCATCTTGGTCCTGCAGAATTTGAAAGTCAGGTGAAGACTAAGGCGTTCTTTTCCATATAAAAATTCATATGAAGACTGATGTGTTAGAACTAACTTCTAAGTAAATCCAAGACTGCAGTTCTAATCCCCTTTCAAAAGATTGGCAGAAACCAAACCTCATCAAGCAATATGACAAGATACTCTGTTGGAAGTAACCGTGGAGTGCCAAATCCTTCTCTCGCGGTACGAAGGTAGCATCCAGTGATCAAAACCTCTCTGCCTTTCGTAAGAATCCCATTTGGAGTTTCCACCAACTCATAATATCTAAGCAAAAGACATTAGTTAGATGCTTATAAGAATCTCTATGCAAACATCATAAACAAGCAGTCAAATTCATCTCTTATGAATAAGCATACCTGCGGTGTAGATAGAGATCAATGGTGTTGGAGCTCCAAAAATCCCCAAGTGTAAGCATGAATATGTTTGTACCTAAATCATATATATGTTTGAATTTATAAACCACCACCTATTTAACACAGTAGTGCACCGGAAATGAAAATGGAGTCAGTATTTGTTAGATACCAGGAAGAACATCTGCGTTGATAATAACAGCTTCCAAAACGCTATTCATGGACAAAAAATTCTTCTCATAAATCGAGTCTATAGTGACTGTATTAGCGAGTCTTCTTCTTCTGTGACTCTTTTTCAACTGATCTATAAGTTCCGGCTTCTTCTTTGACATTCCTGATTTGTTTTGCTCATGCCATGCCTACAAAAAAAAAAACGTCAAAATCGAAGAAGACTGCCTCATCAAATCGAAGCTCTTCCAGATTGAAAAACATCAAAATCGAAGTAGGAGAGAGGGTGGCATCACCTGAAAGAGATCGGACAACAGAATCGCGGCAGTGACACCGCTGGAATAAGCAGTACAGGTTTTCAAAATACGCGAGGCGATCCAGCCCCAACCTGGACCACTAGCCTCAGTCGTGGCTCCTCTGGGATCCCTCTTGCTCTCCTCATCCTCAGTTTCGTCATCTTCCGGTGAAATCACCGTTCGGGCATAGTCGATGAAAGCCAGAAAGGGATCTTCTATTTCTTTCTGGTCGTCGATTTCAATGAGCGATGCTCCGTTTGTATCCCCCATCAGAGCTCAATTGCCAATTTCGAAACCCTAGATTTGCCGTTACTGAAATTGCCGAAGTTTTATCGGCGGGATTCAGAACATTCCACTAGTTGTGCTTTCGCGGGGAAATTAATTTTAAAATTAAAATCCAATACAAATCGTTCCTCGAAATGACTTCGGTTCTCAATAATAATAATGCTCCGGAAATTTTCCCAAATTAAGGTAAGCGTTAATCTTAATGTCACTATATTAATCTTTGATCAAAGGATAATCAACTGCAGAAAACTACAATAGTAATTTATTGTATAGTTTTCTAATGAGAAGAATCTTCCACAATTTTTTTTACATTTATAATTTTCTCCAGTAAAAGTGTTGGTTTTAAATTTTAACAATTACCTAATGATTTTTTCAAAATTACATTTCCCCATATTTTTTTCAAGCGCCATTTATTTTCCCTCTAGTGAATCTCCCTAACCTCTGAGAATCAAGATTAACGTCCAGCTTCAACGGATCCAACGACAATTTCTCGCGTAAAAACGCATCGAGGTTAAAACCACTCCCAGTATCAGTGTCCTCACGTCCCACAGAGCTCTCGGGTTGCTCATTTGATTGGCTATCTTTGGCTCCATTCATGTTTCTAAGAGTAGCAGTTAACCTGTTGTTGTCATTGTTCTGACCAAAGTTCAAGAGCCTTTTAACGGTGTCTAAAGCCGGGTCAATGATATCTAAGAATCCTGTGACCCATGAGGCATCATCAACAACCTCTGTGCGCTGTTTTGCAATGAAGAAAAAGTTATCCTCAGATGAATAAAACTCCACTAGAAGTTCAAAGGATGTGTAAGAGAAGAGCTTACTTGTTGGAAATAAAGGTTACGGATTTCCTCAGCACGTTCGGAGTCTCCTTGATCTTCCTCAAGTTGCGCCCATGTCATCCATGTAACGTAGCTTTGTGAGTTAATGTTCAATGATGCTCTGAACAATCTTCTTGCTGCTGAAAGGTTTCCTGCTCTCTGCTCTAGAACTCCCCACGCCTGTCCAGACAAAGAATTTATTTCGATATTATCCTCCAAATATGCTTATGTTTTAGCAAACCTGCCGACTAATTTATGATTCCCATAAGTTTTTTTGGTTGATCGGTCTTATTCCATAGTTTTTACAATGTTTATGTTCACTTGCTGAGACAGGACACATGAAATTGCAAATGAAAGAATTAATTAGTTATACCTGTAGACAACGAGCAGCACTTTCAGTAGTTGCATCAATGGAGAGAGCTCTTTGGTAAAGTTCTCTAGCTGTTGTTGTGTTTCCTTCTTTCCATTCCATCCAACCCCAAGCCTAAACCAGAATACACTTTCACCGATCAATTCCTCTTCCATACACAATTATAAAGACTAAGTGAATGGTTAAGTTTCTTTACAACCTAAATCACTAAAAAGGTAGTAAAAATCTGTTAGGAAATATCTAAAGCTCAAACTATAAAGAAAATATAGAAACCGAAACTATTTGAGCAGGTCTAATGTAAATTACAACCAATTCAAATCTTGTAGACTTACAATCCAAACAGGTTGATGTCTAGGATCAAGCTCTGATGCTCTCCTTAGTAAAGCCCGGGCAAGATTAGCAGATGAGTGTTTGTACTCCAGTAAGCCAAGGGACTGAAGGAGTACAGGGTCTCTAGGATTTAGCGCATGACCTATCTTCAGGAGCTTTCTTCCACGTTCAACGTTACCTACTCCAGCTTCAAATACCCCCCACACATGCCACGCAAACCTATTCTTGGGGCTTGCCTGGACAGCTTTCTGTGAAAAAAGAAATGCGTGATCAGAGCCTGAAGCTTTCATATGTAGCTTGATCTCTTAGCATGCACGAAGTCATTCCTGGGATGAATATACAGCCTCTGCTGCTTTCACCTCATTGTGAATGGGAAATAGAAAAGAGGATGTAGCAGTTACCTCAAAGAGCTTTCTAGCAGCTGGGAATCTTTCCTGCTGTATCTCCAACTGTCCCCATGCCTGTTCATAAAAATGAGCATGTATCAAGAAAAGAAAGCTCATTCACAACATTTTTTTAACCTCTAACTACAAGCCACCTACAGAAACTAAATCCTGTGACTGATCAGGAAAAGACAGGGGAGGCCAGAATTTGATTCCATGAAAATGGCAGAAGCTGAGTAGCTAGCATTCTCTTTTTACACAATTATCTAAGAGGATTAATCCTAGGATGCAACTATATGGAGTGGCAATGTCCTAGCTCTTATCACAAATATGTCTGATGATGCAAAACACTTACCAACCAACTGGCACAGCTCTTCGAATTGGATATGGTGGCCTGCTTGAACAGGTACCTTGCTTGTTCATACCGGCCAGCTTTGGCCTCCAACAAGGCAAGCGTTTGATAGATATACTCGTTTCGGCCACAAAACTTGAGACCTTTGGCTAGCAGATTCCTAGCTTTACTAATATTTCCTTGTTTAATCTCAAGGTTTGCCCATCCATGCCATGCTGCTACATGCTTTTTGTCAGCCACCGTGGCTGCATCAAACAATTCTCTTGCTTTTCTTACATTTCCCAATCTGTTTTCCAAGACAGCCCAACACTGTTCCAATAACAAAATTGTGGTGTTGGTACAGAAACACACAAAGTTGCCTTCAAGTGAAATCAAAATGCTTCAAAACTCATGTCAAAATCAAATAACAAAGCCATACAAGCACCTGCCAAATGTATGCATTTTCTCCTTGTGTAGCTTGACACCCTTTCTCATATACTATTCGAGCTTCGGATAACTTCGATTGTTTGCTCAGTATCTTCCCCAATGCCACGTACGATCTCCCATCCTCCGGCCAGTAAGCTGTGCACTTAAAGACCAAACAATATATGATTAGATTCAATAAACGTTTTCAATTTTCTACTTTTTATCTCTCTTTTCAATGATGGCACTATAGATCATTCATCAAGAATCTAAGCATCCATTATACCATTATCCAATAAAATCACAGACATTGATTGCTGGAAGAAGCAGAATTGCATGATCATAGAGAAGAAAACAATGTTTACCTTCTCCAGAATCTTCTCAGCGTCTTTGTATCTAAAATTCCTCGCTAGAACCTTTGCTCTATACAGAGATAAGTCCAAATTCACCGCAAGTGGCTTCTCTTGAGCTCTTGCAGCAGCCGCAGCTGAAGTAGACGATGACGATTCCGATCTCTCCGGCTCAAATATAGGCATCTTCTTCGCTATTTTACTAAGACCGGCATCGATCGTAGCTGGATATGTTTTCTCCTCTTCCTTGTCGGAATTCTCCAACAACGGTCGTCGAACTACTAATACTCCCTCCGTATTGAATTCCTCTCCTTCGCCATTCGTAGATTCATTTTGCTGCGATGATACACCTGAAGAAGACCTGTCGACGACAGCACACAGATACGTGTTCTTAGATGAGCTCGTAGGATGTATGAGAAACGATTGACCGGAGTTTCCATGGGTTCCGATATGGATCTTCGCCGGTAATTTACAGAGATTCTCGGGAATTTGAGAAGGAGCGAGAAACAGAAGAGAGAATGAAGAAGTATTAGCCGGAGAAGTAGATGACGAAGAAGAAATCGGTACGAAAAAGTGCATTGTTTAAAAATTTAGCTTTTAACTGATAAAACCGTTGTGAGCTTTCATGGAGGAGAGAGACGGAGAAGCTAGGCGGGCTCGGGGAAGAAGAACGATGTTCTTTACAATTACGATGTTACCCCTCCGTTGATTTTCAGTTCTTATCAATGTTGTAGTGTTAGATTAAGGGTGATTTGGTACTTGTGCTGAAGAGTACTACTACTGTGTGATATCTGGCCACGTTGCTATAGTTTTGGATGGCTTAGCTGAATTGGATTTCAGTGACACGTGGTAGCCTATTATTGGCTTAAAACTCTGAGGGAGATTCTTAGCCAATGAACTAGTGCACTCTGGTGTGGATAGGTGCACGATTAAGTTTTTTTTCCTCAATTTATAGTGTTTTTTTTTTCTTTTTTTTTTTGATAAACAATTTATAGTTTTCTTCAATTCAATATAAATACTCTTTCTTTTTTTCCTTGCATCAACGATGTAGCAATTTTTTTTGTTTTCAAGTTCAATAATTTTTGTCGTCGTACTTAAAATGTATTATGTAACAGTAACCAAACAAACACAGTGGTTTGTTATGATGAAATGGAACTTGAAAGCAAAACAACAAGATATGGCGAAATTATTCATGCAACAACAACCAAAAAAAAAAAAAAAAAAAAGTGACTAAACGTAAAACTGTGACGCGGCCCAAATGTTTTTGTAAATGGGCCCTTAACTTGTATGCATTTGAATTTTCTCCGCCGACCATTCCTATCTACTCAGCTACCTTTCTATCTACTCAGCTACCTTTTCTCTCTTTATCATTTTTTAATATACTTTTATGTTCTTTTTATTATTGGTTTGAAAGCTATGTTTTTTTCCCCAAGAAAAATAATTGTATGTTAAATATGTGGGGGTATTACTCTCACCGAATAATCCAAATTTATTTCTATGACTTTAAAATTCTGTCGTTTTGGACGACCCGTGTCGATCGATCAGATGTTAAGAGCAAATTATAGCAAAACATATTAGAAATGAGACTGTTCAGTGAGCTCCGGTTTACATTTTTTTTTTTTGTATAGCCGGTTTACATATTAACAAGAGTACAACTACAAGACGTTGAGTTTCTTTGAATCTCCTAATGGCTCTGTTGTGCGTATGTTAAACGAAAAGCTAATTTTCGTCGTGTACACATACTATATAATATACTGATAATACATTGTTTAATCAATGAGAAAACTTAATTCCTTAATTCTTCTTGGTAAACATTTTCCTTTTCTCGTTCTAGTTTAGCTATGATTTTTATTTGTTCTAGTTAAATAACAATTATGGCATCACTGACAGAACTATATATAACAAATATATCTCGATCAAATTTACAAAAAAAAACGCATAGCACTTAATTAAGCAGTGTGGTAATGTGAACACTCAAATTTTTCCTATTTGAACTAGTGCTTGTTTCACTAAATGTGGGAATAGGTAACAACAACCATCAGCATTTTGACGAGCAGATTTGATATCCACCATTCATCTATTTCGATCACCTTTACGTTTAATCGGATTTAGACATTGCAACGAATCGAAACCAAACAAAAGTAGACGATTTGAAATTGGTATTGATGATGCGATATTGATCCGATTAAATTTTAGATGTCCTCAAGATTCGACCACTCCAGGAGCTACCACGCGCTATGGGCCCAGGGGCCACGTGCGTCCACTATAGAGAATACAGCATAGCCCACGTGACCTTGGGCCAGTCTCTTTGGATCTTTCCCTTCTCCCTCGGAGAAAAACGACAAAACAAAAGCTCTGGGTTAAATTGATAATCACCCACGTTTTTGGGGTCATTTTATAAAAGTACAACAAATAAAGGTAAAATTCGAAGATAAATAAAAAGAGTAGAAAAAAAGCCAATAAGTAAAACGAGAAGACACTCTCTCTTTTTCTCACATTTGCCTCTGCTTCATTAATTAGTTTCGGTAACTAACCCAAAAAAATTTTCTACCTGTTGTTGTAATTTAATTTTCCTCACTATATCTCTGATCCCAATTTTGCCACCTCTTCGAAAAATCTCACTCGTTTGTTTTCCCGAGAAAATTCAATGTAAATTATTTCCTCTTTTCGAAGAAGCTCTCAGGAACATTTTTATTATTTAGTCCACCAGAGTCTTTCGGTTTCAATTTTCAGCAGAATTTGGAGAATATCTCTGCCATAATCTGTGACGTAATCTGGAGAATTTCTCGAGAGCTGAGAAAAATCTTGTATCAAGAGCCGCCCAGATGAAAAACTCGTCTCCGATAATTACTTTCGGCTGCTGGGGACCTCCAGATTTCAAATACTTGTGATGAATTGACGCTTAATCCTGAGGTAAAATTCCGAAAAAACGTCTACCGAAATTTTAACCGCATGGTTTCCGGAAGCGGCGGAGGTTGCGGTAGTGGCCGCGGCGGAGCTGGTGGAGAGGAAGCTTCGTCAAGTCACCGAGTCCACAATACTGCTAGCACGTCTCGTAACCGAAGAGAACAAGCTCAATCGTCGGGGACGAAATCGCTTAGGCCGCAGCAAAATCAGCCGCAGAGTCACTCAGTGTCAATGAGCAAAGCAATTCAACAGTACACCGTCGACGCGAGACTCCACGCCGTGTTCGAACAGTCCGGCGAGTCAGGGAAGTCGTTCGACTACTCACAATCACTCAAAACGACGACGTATGGCTCCTCTGTACCTGAGCAACAGATCACGGCGTATCTCTCTAGGATCCAGCGAGGCGGTTACATACAGCCTTTCGGATGTATGATCGCCGTCGATGAATCCACCTTTAGAATCATCGGATATAGTGAAAACGCGCGGGAAATGTTAGGGCTTATGCCTCAATCCGTTCCCAGCCTCGAGAAACCGGAGATTTTGGCGATGGGAACTGATGTCCGATCTCTCTTTGCTCCGTCGAGCTCAATTCTCCTCGAGCGTGCCTTCGTGGCTCGAGAAATCACACTGCTGAATCCTGTTTGGATCCACTCGAAGGACACAGGTAAACCTTTTTACGCGATTCTCCATAGGATCGATGTTGGAGTTGTTATCGATTTAGAGCCAGCTAGAACTGAAGATCCAGCGCTTTCCATAGCTGGTGCGGTCCAATCGCAGAAACTCGCGGTTCGTGCGATTTCGCAGTTACAATCGCTTCCCGGTGGTGACATTAAGCTTCTCTGTGACACTGTTGTGGAAAGCGTTAGAGACCTCACTGGGTACGACCGTGTAATGGTCTACAAGTTTCATGAAGACGAGCATGGTGAAGTTGTAGCTGAGAGTAAGCGAGAGGATTTAGAACCTTACATTGGTCTACATTATCCAGCCACTGATATTCCTCAAGCGTCACGGTTCTTGTTTAAGCAGAACCGTGTTCGTATGATTGTAGATTGCCACGCCACGCCGGTTCTTGTAGTGCAAGATGATAGGCTCACTCAATCTATGTGCTTGGTTGGTTCTACTCTTAGGGCTCCTCATGGTTGTCACTCTCAGTATATGGCTAACATGGGATCTATTGCATCTTTAGCAATGGCGGTTATAATAAACGGCAATGAAGAAGATGGGAACAATGTTGGCGGTGGGAGAAACTCGATGAGGCTTTGGGGTTTAGTCGTTTGTCATCACACCTCTTCTCGCTGCATTCCGTTTCCTTTAAGGTATGCTTGCGAGTTTCTAATGCAGGCATTTGGCTTACAGTTAAACATGGAATTGCAGTTAGCTTTGCAAATGTCAGAGAAACGCGTTTTGAGAACGCAGACACTGTTATGTGATATGCTTCTGCGTGACTCGCCTGCCGGAATCGTTACACAGAGTCCTAGTATCATGGACTTGGTGAAATGTGATGGTGCAGCGTTTCTTTATCACGGTAAGTATTACCCGTTGGGTGTTGCTCCAACTGAAGTTCAGATAAAAGACATTGTTGAGTGGTTGCTAGCGAATCACGCGGATTCAACCGGATTAAGCACGGATAGTTTAGGCGATGCAGGATATCCTGGTGCAGCTGCGTTAGGGGATGCTGTCTGCGGTATGGCGGTTGCATATATCACCAAAAGAGACTTTCTTTTCTGGTTCCGATCTCACACTGCAAAAGAAATCAAATGGGGAGGCGCTAAGCATCATCCTGAGGACAAAGATGATGGGCAACGGATGCATCCCCGTTCGTCCTTTCAGGCTTTTCTTGAAGTTGTTAAGAGTCGGAGTCAGCCATGGGAAACAGCAGAAATGGATGCGATTCACTCACTCCAGCTTATTTTAAGAGATTCTTTTAAAGAATCTGAGGCGGCTATGAATTCTAAAGCTGTGGATGGTGCGGTTCAGCCATGTAGGGATATGTCCGGAGAGCAGGGGCTTGATGAGTTAGGTGCAGTTGCGAGAGAGATGGTTAGGCTCATCGAGACTGCAACTGTTCCTATATTTGCTGTCGACGCTGGAGGCTGCATCAATGGATGGAACGCAAAGATTGCAGAGTTGACAGGTCTCTCGGTTGAAGAAGCTATGGGGAAGTCTCTGGTTTCTGATCTAATATACAGAGAGAATGAAGAAACTGTCAATAAGCTTCTTTCTCGTGCTCTGAGAGGTATATTCAACTCTCCAACTATTTTATAAATCTCTGTCTGGGATATTTGATTAATTTGTTGCATTTGGGAATCAATGCAGGGGATGAGGACAAAAACGTGGAGGTAAAGCTGAAAACTTTCAGCTCCGAACTCCAAGGGAAAGCCGTTTTCATGGTAGTGAACGCGTGTTCAAGCAAGGACTACTTAAACAACATTGTCGGCGTCTGTTTTGTTGGACAGGACGTTACTGGTCAGAAAATCGTAATGGATAAGTTCATCAACATACAAGGAGACTATAAGGCTATTATCCACAGCCCAAATCCGCTGATTCCACCAATCTTTGCTGCGGATGAGAACACGTGCTGCCTGGAATGGAACACTGCGATGGAAAAGCTTACGGGTTGGTCTCGCAGTGAAGTGATTGAGAAAATGCTGGTTGGGGAAGTGTTTGGGGACTGTTGTAGACTAAAGGGTCCTGATGCTTTGACCAGGTTCATGATTGTATTGCATAATGCCATTGGTGGTCAAGAGACTGATAAGTTCCCTTTCCCGTTCTTTGACCGCAATGGAAAGTTTGTTCAAGCTCTATTGACTGCAAACAAGCGGGTTAGCCTCGACGGAAAGGTCATTGGAGCTTTCTGTTTCTTGCAGATCCCGAGTCCAGAGCTGCAGCAAGCTTTAGCAGTTCAACGGAGGCAAGACACAGAGTGTTTTACGAAGGTGAAAGAGTTGGCTTACATTTGTCAGGTGATAAAGAGTCCTTTGAGCGGGTTGCGTTTTGCAAACTCATTGTTAGAGGCCACAAACTTGAACGAGGATCAGAAGCAGTTTCTTGAAACTAGTGTTTCTTGCGAAAAACAGATCTCTAGGATCGTCGGTGACATGGATCTTGAAAGCATTGAAGACGGGTGAGTGTGGTTAGAATTCTCTATAAAATGGGATTGTTTACTTCACAAAATTTGACCACATTCCAAATTTGTTTTTGCATATGATCAGTTCGTTTGCGCTAGTGAAAGCAGAGTTCTTCCTTGGAAGCGTCATAAACGCAATCGTAAGCCAAGCGATGTTCTTATTAAGGGAAAGAGGTCTTCAGCTGATCCGTGACATTCCTGAAGAGATAAAATCAATATCTGTTTATGGAGACCAGACAAGGATTCAACAGCTCCTGGCTGAGTATCTGCTGAGTATAATCCGGTATGCACCGTCGCAAGAGTGGGTGGAGATCAATCTAAGCCAAGTTTCGAAGCAAACGTCTGATGGATTCCCGGCTATCCGCACAGAATTCAGGTACGTTTCATTGTTCCACTGTCTTCTCCTCTTTCCCATAATTGTAATTACGCAATCCAGTTTTTGGTTCAGTTTATCAGTTTCCATATTCTTTGGTTTGTGTAGATGCCCACCGAAGTGTTGCTTAGATATGAATTTGATTTAAAGGATTGTAATGATACTTCGAATTGATTTGAACGAACCGGCTTAAAAATGTTAAAATTTGAATGATCTGCTATGTCTTCATCTTCTTTATCTGTTTACAGAATGGCGTGCCCAGGTGAAGGTCTGCCTCCGGAGCTGGTGCGAGACATGTTCCATAGCAGCAGGTGGACGAGCCCTGAAGGATTAGGTCTAAGTGTATGTCGAAAGATACTGAAGCTTATGAACGGTGAGGTTCAGTACATCCGAGAGTCAGAACGCTCGTATTTCCTCATCATTCTCGAACTTCCCGTTCCTCTGAAACTCCCATCTTCAACGGCAAACGCTAGCGGCAGCGACATGATGTTGACGATGCCATATTAGTCACGCATAAGTTGGGCAGGAGAGTTTGTATCATTGTATGTATATGTGTGCGAGTGTGTGTGAGTCTAACGACACCGGAGGAGGATAGAGGGTTTTGTTTCCGGTGAGATTAGTAAGAGAAGAAGAGAGTATTTGAGTTCAGTTCACCGGAAAAAAGTAACAGTAGTCATAGTCTCAAGACTTGGTTTCTTTTGTTTGAACTGTGTACATTGATAACCCCGAGAGACAAAAGAATGAGCACAAGGAAGTGAGATATTTGATTGACCATTCGTATTAATTTTTAAATGTTATCAAGGCTTAGAGAGCATTCTCATAAGAAACTCATCGTATGTACACATGGCATATTATCACTGCCTCACTGGTTTAGGTTTTTTTTTTAAGTTTATATGTTATCATTTTCTATTTTAACTTTTGCATAAATCATTAAACAAAATTATCTCTTTACCAAATTCCATTATGCATAAGTGTAAATTATAAATCAATATTATAGTTTAAATATTATTAATTAAGATCAATAAAAATGTCAATGATATTAAATTAGTATTGTTTTAATTAATACAATAATATTAAATATTAGAAAGTATGAGATTTGGAAAATTAAAAATAATATTTAGACATTTAAAAAAAATCATGTATAATTATTATCTGTATTCTTTATATATAGACTTCATATCTTCATCTTATCATCGACCATAACATTTCTTATTTCCTACCTTTCATCATGGTTTTATATATTATCTACATTTTCTACCATTTGAAAAAAAAAATTTCTTACAAGTTTATGGCGTGTAATTTAATGATTTATTAATTTTGTTATTTAACAGAATATAACTCTCTGGTTATATTATTTAAGGTATTATATTGTTAATATTGCTATTAAATTATTAATATTAACTATATTAATAATATTGCAATTATAGATTAAATAAATAAATATAGCTAGTAATAATATAATTGAATATATTTAAAATGCCATTTGATATGTTTTAAGAATATTAGTGAGAGATCTGAGATGAAAAATGAAAGTAAGTTTCTTAAATTTAAAAAAATATTAAAAAAGGTAAGTCAAATATAAGAGTATGAGGGTAAAGTATTCGTAGGGGATAATGAAAGTGAGTGGGGTTTTGCATTTAATATGGGCTACCAAATCGAAAGTAGTTGAGAAGCTCTATATGTAAATAAAAAATATAAAAAATAAAGTACGATATATGATATATGATACATGATACATGATATATGATATATGATATTCTTTTAAAACATTACATCCTCACCTTCCTCCACCGTCTCTTCTCATAGTTCATAGTTTTTTCGAACTAGTAGTATTTGTTTTGAATTTTCTCTGCAGGTATAAGCTGTTACAATGTTGAATACGTAAACTAGGTGAACATGGAATTAAATGAAGGGTGACAGGTTATGATAGGAATAGAAGACTAATACTAAAAAGAAAGAGGCACTTGGTATCATTCATTAATTGCTTCGTAGAAAGTTTTTGAACATGAGATTGGGACATGAGAACATGCGGAGAAACGCGGTTTGAAGAAGATCTTGAAGGTCTCTCAACCATATCTCATAAATGCTCTCATTACTATATCTAGTGTTAGTAACTTAGTCAAGTGAGGTAGAACAACTGTTTGCTGAATAACAAGAACTAGAACACTTGCCAAAAGATATGGGGAAAGTATCTTATGGGTTTCAGGCGTTGATACTTGTAGTGTTGGTGATTGGGGTTGTGGAGTGTAGGAGATTTGAGAAGGAGACGTTGGGTGGTGGTGGACTTGGTGGTGGGTTTGGTGGCGGGAAAGGTTTCGGAGGAGGAATTGGTGGCGGTGGAGGTGCCGGTGCTGGTGGAGGCTTTGGTGGTGGTGTAGGTGGAGGCCATGGTGGCGGTCTAGGAGGTGGTGCAGGTGGAGGAGCTGGTGGAGGATTCGGAGGTGGCATTGGTGGAGGCCACGGTGGAGGTATTGGTGGTGGTGTTGGAGGAGGTTCCGGTGGTGGTCTAGGAGGTGGCGCAGGAGGAGGTGCTGGTGGAGGACTTGGAGGAGGCCACGGTGGAGGTATTGGTGGTGGTGTTGGAGGAGGTTCTGGTGGTGGTCTAGGAGGAGGCCACGGTGGAGGTATTGGTGGTGGTGTTGGAGGAGGTTCCGGTGGTGGTCTAGGAGGTGGCGCAGGAGGAGGTGCTGGTGGAGGACTCGGAGGAGGCCATGGTGGAGGTATTGGTGGTGGTGCCGGAGGAGGTGCCGGTGGTGGTGCTGGTGGAGGACTTGGAGGAGGCCACGGTGGAGGTATTGGTGGTGGTGCCGGGGGAGGTTTCGGAGGTGGTGGCTTAGGCGGTGGTGCTGGAGGAGGTGCCGGAGGAGGATTTGGTGGTGGTGCTGGTGGAGGAGCTGGTGGTGGTGCTGGTGGTGGTGCAGGAGGAGGATTCGGCGGTGGTGCAGGAGGAGGCGCTGGTGGAGGATTTGGCGGTGGTGCAGGTGGAGGTCACGGTGGAGGTGTTGGCGGAGGATTCGGTGGAGGATCTGGCGGAGGATTTGGTGGAGGAGCTGGTGGAGGATTCGGAGGTGGTGGTGGTGCCGGTGGTGGATTTGGTGGTGGATTTTAAAACTTAGTAATTACAAAATCTATTCTTGGCTTGAACTAAGCTAGGGCTAGTTACTTATGTACCAAGTCATATGACAATTACGTATATCATATTTCATTAATGCTTTATTATGTACAAGTAACCATAAATATTCAAAAAATTTAAATCATTTCCAATATTCACTTTCCTTTGCAAAAGTTAATCTATAAGTATTTGGGTACAAATATTTTTAATTCGGGATATGATTCGGAAACTATCTTATATAAGTTGTTCAAACAACATAAGAGTTTCCAATCACTCTAAAAACATTTAGAGTAGAACAAAAAAAAAACGAGAAAACTATTAATTTTATATAGTATGCCATCGAAGAACAGATGGAGTCTTCATTATTCTTCATTTTTTTGTTTCCAAGCCACACCAAAACGCAAAACGCGAAACGCCAAAAGTCAAACGCGAGAAACGCACAGCACAAGGAACTCTAAGACTTTTGCTGAAGCCAAACAGGGAGCCAAGAAGTGCCATCAATAAAATCAATGGACAAGAAAGATTCAACTTCTTGTTTGGTAAGCTCTTTTGCCCAATCAGATCTTTGTTGCCTCTCAGCACCTGGTCCATGACACTTATACTCCGCATGGTATAAATTCCTGATCGATCATATATATCTCAAGAGCATTAGTACATCAATTAATTACTCGTCAAAATTAGGTTAAAAAATTAATTAGAGAAGACTAACTCGGTCGAGCCATGGTAACTCCAGTTGGTCCAACCATTAGGAACAACGGTCTTGGACAAGTAAGTCTTGGCGAAGATAACTCGAGAATAAGGTCCTTTGGCTCGGCCCAAATAAACCTCATCAATTCCGTACACCTTGCCTCTTATGAACACATAACCGGTTTTTTCTTCTGGGTTTTCCCTATGGTGTGCTGTGATTGACCCGTACGGTTTCACCCTCTTGTCCGATATCACAAATATCTCACAATTCTGTAACAATTCTAACAAAATTAATACATTTTATTTTATGTTATGTTTTAGAAAATGTGAAAGGGGGACAAATTAACTTACGTTGAAAATGGAAGTTGCACGACCGAAGATGAAATCGATAGAGCCTTGGATGTAACATTGATGGTAGTAATGTCTGCCTTTGTTATCAAACAAAGTGTTGTGTAAGCTGTAGAACGCACAGTGGTAAAACGCTACTTTGTCAGCAGCCACAAACGCTGCTACCGATTGGTTCTCAGACGTGAAAGCCATTCCGACTGGTGCATCATTCTATGATACATTCATTAATCAACACACCAATGTCATTCACTGATTATATTAAAACATGACTAATTTCGAAATCTACAATATTGTTATGAATATACGTACTCTGATGCTGATACCAAAAGCAACAAAGTGATTTGCTTCGACTTTAAAAGTGGCTGAAGCAACATTGTCGTCCGCACTTTGCGATGATTCGATCACTGTTTTTCCTTTTCCGTTACCTCTCATGAATATGAACTTCTTGTTCTCCGGAATATGCACTCTCTCCCTTTTTTTTTCCCAAAACATTAAAAACCATCAAACTCAAAATCAGAAATGTCTTATATATATATATATTAGGTTAGTAGTGTTTTTTTTTCTTTTTTTTTCTTGTAACAATATTTGTGTGTCTTGTTTATGTTAAATAATTGAAATGGTAAAACCTCCTAAAGATATTACGTACTTATAGATTCCTTTACGGACATGGACGATAATCCAATTAGAGTTACCAACAGGGACAGCATCAATGGCTTTTTGAACCGAAGTGTAGTCTCCATTGCCTTCGATATCGACAATTATCGATCTATTTGTTGCTATTTTTTCAGTCAGAAGCGGCGCGTCGAATTTCGTGTCTTGCACTTTCATCTCTTGTATTGCTGATGCGTCCGAACCCCATATGGAGATTACAAAGACAAGGATCATTCCTGCTCGATGATCCATTTTTTGTTTTCTTTCTTGAGGTTTTTAGTTTTTTTTTTTATTGGAATGGGGATGTGAATAAAGAGATTATATTGGTGAAGGAAGAGGTTTAATTTAAGAAAACAGGTTTTAAATTTAGGGTGTTTAGTTGTGTTTGTTTTGTTTTGGGAGGTAAGGGATTTTGGAGGAATTTGAGATGGTTTTTCCTTAAGATTTTTTAAAAAATACTTTTATCTTTAGGCATTTATTATTGATTAATGTACGATAAATACTTTGAAGTATATTTCTATCTTTGGTAATTATAACTTAAAGAAGGTTGTGATTGTTGGTGTCATGATACTTTGTATAAGCCGTTCATTCATTGTCCACAAAAATTCAAACAAAATTTTCGACCGACCCACATATTTTCATGATTGGAACATTACTACTTATCATCTTTTCATGATTGGTCCTTACTTATAATGTTCTAATAGGCTAGATTGTTAAAATGCACGTTCCATAATTATATTATCACACTATATCTATAATTAATGTAGGATACATACTCTTTTTCACATAACAAATGAATTTGTATTTGTTATTATGAGTTATGAAGGTATAGTGGTGTAGAAATACAAATGCTCTACACTATTACTAGTTCGGCTCTATACCGGATCACCGGTTGTAATGTACCAATCCTCGGTATAGTTCGGTTTTAGAGATTCAGTTAATTTGAAGAAAAGTAAATTTTAAAACTACTAGAATATTCATAGGCAAAGTATTGGCTACAACTTAGAGAGACGATGTGAATTTGATATTGTAGCTGCGAGTGGGCATTATGCCACTAAATATGAATTTAACCAACGGTAACAATGAAGTACCTTACTGATCAGGGGCCCAATCCACCAATCAAAATAAAATATTGTCCCCATTTTTATACCCTACAAACAAATTCTATCCGTTAAATTGAATTAAAATTTTCTCATTGTAAATTATTATGAGTTCTACGAATTTTCAAAGGGCATTTGGTAGTTAGTTGGTACACATGAAAAGTCACGAATGGTAAAATTTTCAAGGGCATTGAAATTGTGTATTCTCCGTAGGATACGACAGTAATTGTCTCAAATGAATGTGAAACATAGTCTAATATATAGGTTACAATTAAGTTTCTAGAAAATATGATAAAATCTCAAGAAAATATGCCTGTGTTTTATCGTTGACTTTCGGTAAAAATATTTGCAACATGTAGTTTGAGATGAAGTTTACAAACACAAAGATGAGTCAGTATATATTTTGGGCTTCCAGAGAAGCCATTGTGGTATTGCAGCATTTCACCTTGTAATAAAAGTCTAGTCTTTTGCGACATATATATGACATAGTCAGTAATTGATATAAACCACAAGAAAATGGGGGCTTGGCATTGTCGCTGAGATGATACTGAGTTGGAAATGATGAAAAACTTCTTCTTCTTTTTTTTTTTGGTCTACGAATCTCCCAGCAGTAATAAAATAATTTGCACATGAATACTGGGAAACTTCATGGCAAAATTTATGGAAAAAAACGTGTGATAAAAATACATTTTTCATTTGTTAGCATACTGTATTAGTTAATCGCTAATGCGGTAAATATGTTCGATTAATCAATCAAAATGCATTTTTCAATATATATAAAAAAAGGAGAGAAAATGATATCAGTTAGAAAAACATATAAAATGTGTATGGTTTTCACATCATATGATAACTAGTATTTGTCGTTTTCAACGTATCAATGCAATTAAATTTGGCAAATATATTTATTTAATAAATAGCTGATAGATAGCTGTGACAGGGGGCGGGGCCAGTATCTTATTTCATTTAGAGAAATTTAATTAATTAAAGATAATAAATCTTGTCCATGTCAAATCCAGAAACCTCAAACTTGATGAGGAATGGGAACACAGAGGAAGAACCTACAACTTTGATGGCTACTTGTGCCAATTTACAACTACACTCTAATCTATTTGACATTAAATTAAATTAACGTAATTTCTTTGCATATGGTTCTAACTAAAACCGGTTAATCGTAAAAATTTTGCAAAATCAAACTAAATCTGCTAAAATTCTATATACAAAAAGGAAAATTCACTTCTATTATGTCCGAATTTTTTTTTTTTGTTTAATGTGTCCGAATTTTTTAAAGAAAGCTTAACGTTTTCTTACTATAAACGGATACTCTCTTTTATGCTTGTGGAATTGTGTATAAATAAACTAATTTTTCGCGGACTTACACTAATTTTAGTGTAATTTAGTGATAAAATTATACTAAAATAGTGTAATTTTGACAATTGAAGATGCTCTTAAGAAAATACAGAAAAGAGAATGTATAGTAGGAGAGTTATAGGATGACGAAGGGAAATAGTGAAGTCACAGTGTTCATTCCACTTAGGGACATTGATTTCACAAAAAAAAAAAATCAAAAATCGTATTAATTAGTCCTACCAATATTACTCGTCTTTTTCTACTAACCCTATGCTTTTGTCTAGTTATATTTTCTGTTGGGCTATTTCATGATTTTATTATAATTAATTTATATCTTATAGAGAAAGCTGATCTGATTTTATTGTTTTCCGAAATAAATACCCTGCATTTACGATTGAAATTACTTTGTCACGTTTGAGGCCTCTGATATATTGAAGATATAAATATAACTTCCTGAAGAAAAATAAATATGTTTCTTTCTGCTTCTTTTAATTAAACCAAAACAGTATTTGTCTGTTGCTGAAACATCTAATCAAAGCATTATTAGTTTATATGTGATCATCAAAATGCTAAAAAACTGAAATGTTATCTTAAAGTATAAGAAATATGTTTAAAAGATAACGCTAAGATTTTTCTATACACTGTATAAATAATAGAGCCATACATACGCAAGTATATATATATATATATAGATAATATATGTGTTGTACATAACTACATATAAATGATAAACGAATACGTGAAATCAACCTAACTGCTCACATTATTCATGTTGCTTTACCCATTCTTTGTCTTTGTCTTCTCAAATAACTACTTCTACCTATAACCATTTATTGAACCATCCCGGTCCACCGGTTCACTACTTTCTGTAAAGCAAATGTGAGATAAAGATTTAAATTCCCAGCTCATGCAACTATTACTGAAACAATAATTTTCAGAAAAGAAAAAAAATGAATAAAACGAAGTGTTGGTTAGTATTTTTCTACAATCGGGAAAAATTCTTTTCGGTTGGGATTAATAATGTCACGGGCCATATCTTGAGCTTCCTATTTATACATACACTTCCAAGTTCAAATACACAATTTATCTTTTCTTTAATTAACCGTTTACCGATACTAATTACCTCAAAATCCAAACAGAAAAAGAAAAAAAAAAGACAGTGATGAAACCAAAGAGCAAAGCTTCAGAATCTGCAGCTGCAACATGTTTTCTTATAATGATCTTGTTATGCAGCTTCATTAATGGCGACCAAATGGAGGCAAATTATGAAGGATTATCTTACAGTTACTACGAGGAAACATGTCCAAAAGTCGAAGAGATCGTGAGATCTTCACTTTCATCGATGTTTATACTTGATCCTACTTCTCCCGCAGCCTTGCTTAGGCTCATGTTTCATGACTGCCAAGTTCAGGTTCTCTATCTATCTCTCTTTCTGGCTTCATCAAAATTTTCAAAATATATGTTTTCAACTCGATATATAGGTAATTTTGGTTTGAATTGTGTTTATTGATTATGTTAAGGATTTGAATTTATACACTTTACGTGAATAAACATATCAGTACATCATGATTAGGATCGTTAGTTATGTATGATCATTCCGCCTTTGTTTTTATCTTTCGTCAAGATATGATCATCCGACTTTAAAGATGCCAGAATTGGACATTCGTACACGATCTCTGGTTTTTAAATATAATTTTCCCTGACATGGTTTAGAGAGTTTTTCTAAACTTTTGTTTAAATATTTAGATGTTTTAAAAATGGTTGTGTATTTTTGCTATGTAATTTGTTTAGTACATGTTCGATAAATTTAGAAAACAATAAGACCATAAAACCATTTAATTTAGTTAACATTAAACATGTCACGGTTGTGAACTACTGCGTGACAAGTATTTTTAAAAAATTTCAAAATGTCAGCGCGCGTCGTGTCATTTATAACATGGGAATAATGGTATTGTGACAAAATTAATAGTATAAAGATAATTAGATAAATAGGAAAAATCATTTCATTGATCCGATAAGTACGACAAAACATAATGGTGATCAAATGTCAATATCGTTCCCAAATATTGGCTTTTTTCTTTGATAAAACAAGTCACGAATTTTCGTATCCATGTGAGAAAAAAGTTCCAATTATGAAATTATCACTGTTCTCGATCGGTATATTTATTTCATCATCTCAGCATCATTAGAGCATCTCCAAAACCATTAGAGCATTATTATTGGAAGAAACTCATTTGGATTTCTTAAGTAATATTTAATTATAATTTTGAAATTAAGAAACTCTGTTAAGAAACTTCTGTTTTTGCTGTTTTATTAGTAGAAATCCATTAAGGGTTCTTAAAAAAAATTTTAATATTTTTGTTTTATTTTAAATAGAGTTTATTTTTTAATTAAACATAGTTGACATAAAAACATAATATTTTAAACATAGATTTTGAAAAAAAATATGCAAAAAAACGCTCAATTCGGGTTTTTTCTGATCTTATCTATGAATCGCTTTCTATTCACCCACCGAACGATTCTAATTCATTAATATGTAAAAAAGTTTAGAATTTTAAAGTTGAAGTCAAGAAAAAGTTAAAAAAAAAAAATTTAATGTTTTTTTTAAGTTAAAATTAAGAAAAAGTAAAAAAAAATCTAGCAAAAAAAAATTTGACGAATTACGGGATAACACATGGCTAAAAACAGTGTAAGAACCTCTTTAAGAACCGGTTCTTAAAGTTCTTATTTAAGAACCGGTTCTTACACTGTTCATAATTATTTTATTTATTTTATTTATTTTTTGGGTTAAGAATCTCACTAGAAACTTGCAATAATGATGCTCTTAGAACTCCATAAGGGGGGGAGGGGAGTTCTTAGCATTTTTTAATAATAAACTTAAGAAAATCTGTTAAGAACCAGTTTTAAAAACTTTTATATAAGAACCGATTTTCAAAGGAGAGGTTCTTAATGCGCGTTTACTGATATACTTTATAATTTTTTAATGTTAAGAACCTTTTTTTAAGAACTCTTCCGTCCCACAATTGGAGGTGCTCTTAATTGTCGGTAACGAAATGTGTTGATATTAAAACAGGGCTGTGACGCATCTATCCTAATCGAACCAAATGGGGACCACCAGTTCACGGAGCTTGATTCAGCCAAGAACTTCGGAATCAGAAAGAGGGACCTCATTGGCGCAATCAAATCGTCACTGGAGATGGAGTGTCCCCAACAAGTCTCATGCGCCGACGTCATCATCCTCGCCGCTAGAGAAGCCGTGGCTCTCTCGGGGGGTCCACTCATCTCAGTGCCATTAGGAAGAAAAGACTCTCTCACCACTCCCAGCAAACACGTGGCAGACTCTGAGCTTCCTCCCGCCACTGCTGACGTGGACGCTACCTTAAACTTATTTGCTGCCAAAGGCATGACCGTCGAAGAGTCCGTGGCCATCATGGGTACGTTACGTATAATTTCATAAATCCCGACAACAACAAAATTTCATAATAATAAGACTTCTTGTTCTTGTTTTTTTATTTTGTAGGGGCACATACATTAGGAGTGACCCATTGCAACAACGTATTATCACGTTTCGATAACGCAAACGCTACAAACGAGAACATGGATCCACGTTTCGAAACGTTTTTACGTGTTGTTTGCCCGGAGTTTTCACCATCCTCTCAAACTGCGAAAGTCACATTTGTTGTCAACGATCAAACTTCGTTGGTTTTCGACTCAGCTTATTACGATGATTCCATGGCGGGACGTGGCACTCTCAGAATTGATTCGGAGCTTGGAGCTGACCCACGCACACGCCAATTTGTGGAAGCGTTTGCGGCTGATAACGATCGTTTCTTCAACGCCTTCTCTTCCGCGTTTGTGAAACTTTCTTCTTACAAGGTGTTAACGGGGAATGAAGGAATAACTAGAAGTGTGTGTGACAAGGTAGATTGATCAATGTAAATTTATCATAATTATCAAATGTCAAAAATCACAAAATGTTATAATTACTAAAAGGTTTTAAAATAGTTTGAAGCCTTGATAACAGGAATTAGCAAACCGGTTTACAAACCATAAACAGTTTACCGTTTTAATAGCTTACACTCCTTGCCCAAAATGGAACGCAGTTCATAAACGCCAAAGTACACTATAACATAGTTTTCTTAATTCCCACCAATTGGAATCTTCGATATGATTAAAATCAGTGCACGAGAAGATGATCTAGGTGACATAAGAATATGGCGATATCGTCATCATCAATCGTCCCACGTCACTAATCTGTAAACTCAGACGAAGGCCACGATGGTGGAACTTGCAACAGTAACAACAAAATTTGACTTTAACAAAAGCAATATTTTTTGAAAAAAATGGAATGAATATATCTTAAGAGACTAAAAACATGGCCCAAATTTTTAAAGAAGCCTACAACAGTTCAGAAGTAGCCACATTAATTCAATCTGTTATCTACTCCACGATCAACTTATGGACCTCAATCAACTTGCTGCCCAACACAAGAAGCTTAGTTTCTTTCAAGCATTTGTGTAAGGTTTTTTCTTTTGGACTACAAAACATACTTATAGTTTTCTTATATTTTTTAATGGTTATATAATATATATTTTTGGTTACTTTGGTCTAGAAATATAACTGATATCTTCAAATTGATAATTGTATTTTTAGATAATTGAGTTATATCAAATCTAAATATAATTAATATTTTTGGATACATAATTAAATTTTAGATATTTTAAGTATTCATTCGGTTTTTAGTTTGGTACGAGTTTGGTTCTAATTATTTGGGTCTAGGAGTCTAAAATTTGGTTGGGTATTTTATCAGTTCCAATCTGGTTTAGTATCTTAGATCGGTTACGGTCTATTTCTTTGATTCCAAGTATTTTGCGTAGATATACTTGATAAGTACATATATATATATGTATTATTAATGTATAGAAGATATGCCAAATTGGAGTTTGAAATGTATTTTGATTCAAAATATTTTAAGAAAATAGTAACGTGTATGGTGAAAACAAATATCTAGGGATCATAACTTGGGAAGTGTATGGTCAAAAGTCAGAAAAAAACATGGATCATAATTTTGGAAGGGTTTATGTGGTCATTGGTCATTAGAGACGTTGGGGAAAAAGATGATACACTATAACTTGTGACCGAAAATGGATCATAATTAACTTGTGACCTAAATGTAATATGAAATTGTTACAGTATAAGTACTGAACAAGTTTGATTAAAATAATCATCAACATATACTTCAATATTGCCCAAAAAAAACAATATTTTTTTTTGACGAATTATCATGGGTTCTCCAAAAACATTTTTAGCTTTTTTTTGTAATGACAGTGTTCTTAAGTGCCACTATATCTCGAGCGATGACTGTGGTGATTTATAATGATCTTGGAGGTGGCTTGAAGCTAGGATACCACTGCAAATCAGGGGATGATGATCTTGGAGTCCGAAGTCTAGCAGCTAGTGGATCGTGGTCGTTTAGTTTTAATCCGGATATTTTTGGTCGGACTCTATTTTTCTGTAGTTTTAGTTAAGAAACTGAAAGTCATTTATTTTGATATCTACAGACAGAGTAGAGACAAAGAATTTCAAGAGTTTGGATGCTCAAAATGCGAGTGGAAAATACGAAAAAATGGACCTTGCATGCGTAACAAGAACACCGGCTTGTTTGATGTTTGCTATCCTTGGAATTCTTGAATTTATAATACATGTAATATCCTCGCCTAGTTTTTTTTAAATTAATTTAGTGACACAATTATAATTAAAATATTTTAAGAGAGCAATAAAAGAACACTATTATTAAGTAACTAAAGAATATATAATGTATATTACAATGAACTCTTCCTGTATACTTACGTTCGTCGTTTTAAATCAGACATTAATTTTCAAAAGGCTAAAGTTCCAAAAAAAAAAAAAAAAAAAAAAAAAAAACTGTTACATTTATAAACTAGTAATAGAGAAAATGTTTCAATCGGAAGAATCATCCACACAGAAAAAGATGTAATCATGTAAACATCAATTTAATCGATCTCCCGATTGTACTATATACTTTTTCTTTGAATCAGAAAATACCTTACTTTAGAATCAAATAAATATGTTATTAATCATAATTTAATATTAAATTTATTTACTAAGTATTTATATTTTTTTCTAAATACCAAACAAAACAAAATGTATAGTATAAAAATTTTTATATTATGATGATTGTATAGTATTTTTAATTTTTGTTACCCAAGAATTGAATAGTAAAGGCATAGAAAATGGTCGGACAGCTAAGGAAGATCGCTCTCCTCATCAGACAAAAAATTACAATTGAGAATTTCTTTGTTCCTCTGCAACCGGACAAGACACGTCCATCTTCGTCTTCTGCTAACTTACACCTATCTTCTTATCCTACGCCATCCTTTCTTATCCTACGCATCTTCCCTTCCATTAAGACCTAGGGTTTCCATTTCTCTCTCTCATTCTCCCGATCTATATCCATCTCATTTCCATCCCCAATCCCGCTCCCTTTTTTTGAAATCGAACCAATAAAGGAGCCCTGTATTATACCCCAGAGTTTTACGGGTTCAAGGAGTGGGTTTTGGGGGTTAGGGTTTCTGAGAGATGTTGAATGTCAGGTTCATTGATGAATCTGTTTTCTCTCTGTTTCAAGCCATTCGGGCACATCTGCGATAATTCCGAAGCTGGATCGGGTGGTGCTGGTGTTACAGGTGGTGGTAGTGGCGGTGGTGAAGGCAAAGACGGACTTCTTTGGTTCCGTGATCTCGGTAAATATTGCGGCGGAGAATTCTCCATGGCTGTGATTCAAGCTAATCAGGTACTTGAAGATCAGAGTCAGATCGAATCCGGAAATTTCGGGACTTTCGTTGGTGTCTATGATGGTCATGGTGGTCCTGAAGCTGCTCGTTACGTCTGTGATAATCTCTTTAACCATTTTCGAGGTTTGTAATTGTTCATTTACACTGTGATTCGTTATTCGAGCTTGAGTAAGATTGAAATGGGGTTTTTAGGGAAATACATATTTTAGACGAATCCGTTGACTAAATTTCTGAAGTTTTGGTGATGAAGATTGTGATTGGTCAACAAAGTTAGGTACTTTGACTTTTAATCTCTTTTGGGGATAATTAGGTTCTCATTGCGCTAAAATGCAAGTCTCTCTGTTTTTGTATTGTTGTAGATACAGTTTTTTGGCTACATTAGTCTTTACTTTAAGCTTCTTACTGTGTTTAATGACTGCGGAAATTGGCAAAATTATCAGATAAGAGTATGTTTCTATGGTTTATCTGTCTCAAGTGTTGGAATCGTATAATGCATTTTGATATTTTTCATGTGGTTCTTTGAAATTGCTCTTTGCTCCATTTTCTGTGCTTTGCCATCTTTTGTTGTTAATTGCATTTTAGTTTAAGGGTCATTGGCTCTTGGCATTGATAGTGGATACTAGGCTTAAGCCATCTAGGTGTGCACTGTACATTTATGAAAGGATGTTGAACCTTTCTTATGTTGGGATTGCTTAGGCTTTATGGTTATGCAGAAATATCAGCGGAAACGCAAGGAGTTGTAACGAGAGAGACAATACAAAGAGCCTTTCATGCGACCGAAGAAGGATTTGCTTCTATTGTGTCTGAGCTGTGGCAAGAGATGCCAAATTTGGCAACTGTTGGCACTTGTTGTCTAGTTGGAGTGATATATCAAAATACTCTTTTCGTGGCAAGTCTCGGAGATTCACGAGTAGTTCTCGGAAAGAAAAGCAACTGTGGTGGACTTTCTGCTATCCAGCTGTCGAGTGAACACAATGCCAACAATGAGGATATTCGTTGGGAACTCAAGGACTTACATCCTGATGATCCCCAGATTGTTGTGTTCAGGCATGGAGTTTGGAGGGTTAAAGGCATCATTCAGGTAGTTTCTCATTCTGTTGAAACTTCCACTGATGTTAATATCGTCGGGGAAAAACCACGAACTTAGACATTTTGTTATAAATATTTGTTGGTGGTACGTTTGGCTTCTCATACTCGTTCGTTTGGACAAAGATAAGTATAGTTACCTTCCTCTCTTAGTCTTTGAGTGGTTTGCCCTTTTTTATAAGCTATAGAAAAGTCCATTAGAGGTCTCAGAATTCCAAATCCATAAAAAGATTCGAGTATGAGCAAGTAATGAGATAGTTTATAAGCAGGGTTTATGATGAACATCACACGTTATGATGTTGAGTTGCCAATAATTATAAAGCTGTACCATGCAGCTCTTAGGATTTTCTGATAAATCCATGTTTTAATAATTAACTTTTATCGAATTTTTGTATAGGTTTCGAGGTCTATAGGAGATATGTACATGAAACGGCCCGAGTTTAACAGGGAGCCAATCAATCAAAAGTTCAGACTTGCAGAGCCAATGAAGAGACCGGTGATGTCTGCAACACCGACCATACTTTCGCATCCTCTGCATCCTAATGATTCGTTTCTCATTTTTGCATCCGATGGTCTTTGGGAACATTTGACTAACGAAAAAGCAGTTGAGATTGTTCACAGCCATCCCCGCGCTGTAAGTTTCTAGTTTAACTTCTCTCTCAAACAAATTGTTAGTGTACCGTGCTTGGTAGAGTTATTTTACTGTTCCTCACATTAGGGGTCAGAGTTGAAGGTTTCTTGATTGCATCCGGTTAGGGATTTGGTCTGGATAGGTTAAGTAATAAGAATCCCGACTATTACAAGTTCTTTAGATGTATAAATTTGTTGAACTGTATCTTCTTATGTTTACTCTCTTCAGGGAAGCGCAAAGAGACTGATAAAAGCGGCACTTCATGAGGCAGCAAGGAAACGTGAGATGAGATATTCAGATCTAAGGAAGATAGACAAGAAAGTGAGACGCCATTTTCATGATGATATCACGGTTATAGTGGTGTTCTTGAACCATGATCTCATATCCAAAGGCCACAACAACTCATTTCAAGATTCACCACTCTCTATCCGGAGTGCTCTCGAACACTAAAAGAACATTTTACAAATGTTTCCTCTTACTTGGTTATATGACTTTTGCCTAGACAGTAATAATAACTGGGCAACATCTCTGAAAAAAGAAACAAAAACAAAAATGGAAAACGACATCGTATGTAATGAGTTATGATGTATTAAGCGGCTATGTATGACTCTGGTTTCATCACTTCAACACTGCAAAGTTCTGTTCTGATGAGTTCGAAAGTCTTTTCCGTCTTCTTGAGAAGACTGCGTGCCGTCTTTCTAAGTTTTTCTCTTTTATCACTGAAATTCTGTACTGTAACATAGCTGTGTCATAAGTCATAACTCATAAGTTAAGTTACAACCAATACCATTTTCGAATGTAACATCAAAAGTTTCTAATCAAAAATGTAATATTATTGTTGGCTTTTTATCTTCTTTATACCATTTAACTTCTGTTAATCGTAGAAGTATTTGTCTGGTTCTTATGAAGATTCTTGAAGCTATTTTATTGAGCAGCTCTTGTTTTATATTTTTATCTACCATGGGTATGTCAAATGTAGTAGCACAGAAAATCAACATCTGATGTGTAAGAAGTTAAATAGTCTTCATAAGTAAATTATATACAACTATTTTCCGAAGGACAATAATTATCCATGACAAAACAATTATCCTTTGGATACATTAGTTACTTATAAAGAAATTGATTCTGGTTTATAGATTTTTTATAAACCTAATGTTGATAAACAACCATCAATTTTCGATTAAACTCTTTTCGAAGGACTAAACTCTTTACAAAACTTAAATTGTCAATTATTTTTATCAAAATATATAAATTTGTAGATAATGGAAATAGGATAGAAAAATCAGATTAAGCTTTCTAGGCTGCGTTATCCATCAAAAAGGAGTTGACTGTCAATCAACTCCTCAGAGCCCAGTGCATATTCATCATCTTTTCCTATTTAGATCCTTAAAAATAACCTTCACCAGAAATCAATTTTAATACAAAAAAAGTAGGATCCTCAGAGTAAAAATGCTTATAGCTATTCATCAATAAAAATCAGGTCTCAAAGATTTCATGCCATCATTGGATCCTTTAAAAAACCGAATTAAAACAATGAATTAGATATGGCACGAGCTTATTCGCTATGCCTGGTAAAACGTAGGCGAAGCGACTCAACGCCCCTGCGATCATTTATCGCCTTTCGATTTAAATAGATGAAAGATTCATCCCATAAATAATAAAATTCTACAGGAAAATCGATCAGAGAGGCGAATCCAATCAGTTAAAAATCATTTTTAAGACATAAACGTAGAAAAAAAACAGCAAACACAAACTAGCGAGAGAAAAATCGAATGTTAACAATTGCCGAAAGTGTTTGTATATATATATACATGGGGGATTTAGGAATTAGGGTTTTTTCTTCGCTGCAAGCCTGCAAACCTTAAACAACATGGGCCATACTAATTAACTAATGGGCTTTTTATTTTCTTATAGCCCTGCTTCAAAGAAAACCCATAACCTTGGATATATGTCCAGTTAGAAAGTATTTTTTGGTCCGTGTCTATTTCCAAACATCATTCCTTTATAAGCTTTCTGATTTAACTTTTGAAAATGAAATGTGAATTTAAGTTGACAGAATATGGATCTTAAGATATTAT
The DNA here is from genome assembly GCA_028015245.1 of Cardamine occulta. Taxonomy (NCBI): domain Eukaryota; kingdom Viridiplantae; phylum Streptophyta; class Magnoliopsida; order Brassicales; family Brassicaceae; genus Cardamine; species Cardamine occulta. Next base: position 14,134,856 of record CM051371.1, on the reverse strand, counting down.
TTTCCTCATCAAAATTAAAATTTAACAGTTAATAAAAAAAAAATGTATTATCAAAATTCGAATCTAAATTACATCTTTGTTGTTAACAGTAGTACAAAAAGTCAAAAACCACTAGTAGTTTTATATTTTTTACATGTATATAGTATATGATCATGTTGGTAAAAACATCTATAGACTTAGAGAGTATGATAGTAAATAATAAAGAAAAAAAAGAGTTAGGATAACAATAGTTAATACTTAAACAGAATAGTGCACTTCACATGGAGCAAAGGAAGACAACAGTAAATTTAATTTCATGTATAAAAATGCGATTCTTTGCTTTCCTTTGTTAACAAAAAAAAAAAAAAAAAAAAAAAGGATTCCCATTCTTCTTTCTCTCTCCACACCCTTTCTGACACCTCATCTCTCTCCCACCACCTCCGTTCCGTTCCGTTCTCCATCGCCACCTCTCCCATAAGGTAATTTACTAACAAATCTTCTCTTAATCCATCTCTCTCTAATCATCTTTCTCTTCTCCGTTTCTTCATCTCTCGATTTTCACAGGATCCTTCCAGTTTTAATCGTCTGATTCTTATCCGATCGAAATTTTATCGGCGACTAGGAACTAATGGACTCGATGTCTCCACTATCGAATCAGATGGTTCAGCCGATTACAGGCTCTAATTCCGATCGTTCTCGTCGTAAGCGGAAGAAGAAATCCCCACCGTCGGTTGTTTCATCTCCGTCACCATCTACATCGTTGAAGAAATGGAGATCGGAGAAGCAACAACAGATCTACACAACGAAGCTCGTACGTGCACTAAGAGAGCTTCGAATCAGTCAACCATCGTCATCGTCATCGATTCCACGAGGCGGTAGAGCTGTACGCGAAGTCGCCGATAGAACTTTAGCCGTTGCGGCGAGAGGTAAAACATTATGGAGTCGAGCGATACTATCGAAAGCTGTAAAACTCAAATTCAGGAAACAGAAACGGCAACGAATCTCAAATCCGGTGACGACGTCGACAACGTTAATCACTATCGGAAGTATCAGGTCAAAGAAACAGAGAGCGACGGTTATGAGGCTTAAGGCTAAAGGCTTGCCAGCTGTACAGAGAAAGGCGAAAGTGTTGAGCCGGTTAGTTCCCGGTTGCCGTAAACAAACATTACCGGTGGTTTTAGAAGAAACCACAGATTATATAGCTGCGATGGAGATGCAGATTCGTGCTATGACTGCAATTCTCTCCGCCGTTAATTCTTCTCCGCCGCCGCCAGGTCATGAAGGGGGACAAACACATATGCTTGGTTAGTTGACCAAACTGTCCTCTCTTTTTTTTTCAATTTAAAAAACTGTTTTTCATTATTCTTCTGTTTGCTGTTATTTACCATTTCATGTATATCTTTTTTTTTCTTGAATATTTCTGTTACCGAAAAAAAAAAAAAAAAAAAAACAGGACAGTGATTGATTTCTGTAATCGTAATAAATTTCAGTTTCTTGGTAATGGCACTTGGTGGAAGCACATTTGAGATTTGGGCTTTGTGATTTTTTGCAATATTGTTAATTAAGATAACTACAAATAATGACAAAATCGATTTAATGTTTTAAGTGTTTGGTGAGTTTAATGATTTGAATAGATTCAAATGCAACAATGGAGGATATAATTAGCTTTTGTTTTGTTTTGTTATGTTTGGAGTTAGGTTGGTGATGGGAATTGAATTCTCTTTTGTTTTAATATGTTATGACACTTATAAGCATGTTTCTCTTTTTGTTTCTTCTTTTGTAATGGTATTGGGTTATTTATGTGGTATGTGGTTAGATTTTGGAGATGCAGAAAAAGGTAAAAAGAAAATAAAAAATTTAGAGAGTTAACTCAATCACATGGATGAGAAAGACATAAAGATATGAACATGATGACTCACATGCTCCATCCTGAACATAGGGTATATAATCGACCACTGTATTTTTTTGGCTAACTTTATTTATTTTTTTGTTATCCTAGAAAATTTTACTCGGATACAAAAAAAAAAAAAAGTGAATAATAAAAAGCACTAAAATCTACTTCATTGTTTTTGGTCGGCCAAAAGGCACTGAATTTGGTGAAACTGTTAGTATTTTGGAGGAATAGTAAATCCAAAAGAAAAAAAAAAGTAAATTCATGAAACATAATGTTTTCTGACACATGTCATGTGGTTTTTACATTATCTCCAACTTTCAATACTTGGACAAAACCCTTAAACCCCACCAACACTTATATTTTTGTTGCACATGTGATGCATTCAATTGGGTAGACAATCAAAATCTTTTAATAGATACTTCAGAAGAGAGGTAGTAGAGAAATCATGTTTAAGTACTTATAATTCTATTACATCAGAAAATTAGAAGACGGAAGAATTTTAAAAATTTTATTTAACAAGAATGCATACACTTTATTTTACTATTTTTTTGGGTTAAAGGCTATTTTTATCGTTAAAGGAAATTATTCAAAAATATATAGTTAAATGAATTTTTTTTTATTTTTATAGCATAGTTTTAATACTATTGGATAAGTGCAATAAACTAAATTTGGGTGCTTAAACTGATGTAGTCATAAAATTAGTTACGGTGTGTTCGTTAAATTAATTCATGTCAACGAAAAAAAAGAAGGAATAATAAATAAGAGAGGAGGTCACATGGATGAAATGATTTGGCCGTAGTCATAGACTCTTTAGTGTGTTAATGTCACCATGAGCTTTAAACTGCTTTTTGTTAACCTCTTTAGTTTGATTGTCAATAAAGACTGTTTAATGGTCTTATTCCAAACACTTTCTTTTGTCAACTATTCCAATCGCTTAATTGTCGGTTTAGATACACTGTACACACTTTTCATTTTCATCAATTTAGAGTGAAGTGTTCATTTGAAAGATGAGTTTCAAAAAGTACTACTAGAAAAAGAAAAAAGAAAAACGATTTTTTCCTTTTAAAATATGGAAATTCCACAAATTCATGTTTTACGAAGAGTTGTTAAAAATTACTACTAATAAGGGTTCCTAAACTTTTATGGACTCTTTTACTTCTAAACCAAAAGTTTGTGATATTTCCTTGTTATTATCAAGACATTGATAGTAGTAGTTTTCGATAACATTAATACATCACAGGAGTCTATAGGAGTATCATTTAAAAAAAAAGACTAGTAGAATCATCCTGATAAAAATAGGTAGTTCATTAACTTTAACAGATCACCATCGGTTAATTGTATCATTGTGTACTTAGAAAATCTCTTATTGCCCTTTTTATTCATTTTCCCCTTACTGTTCAATACTTTATGTCTAAGTAAACTTAAAAGAAACATATATATAGAGATATAAAATGATGCAAAAAAAACTTTCACATTTGAAACTTGACGGATTATGGTGAGTTTACGAGTTTCGTTGTTTGATACACAAGTGAATTCCAAAATAAATTATCTTTGTGCACGCAATAATCTCATGGTCCATCTTAAAAGGATGGATTTAGACATTTTAGTTATACTTTCATAAAGATGTCTTCTTATATATAATACGGAAAGAGATACACAAGTATTATGATAGTAGATTCTAGAGATTATGTATGAATATGGTTTTTGTGCCGCCATGACGGGCAGCCTGTCATGAGCCGCTATCCAAACCATACAAGAGCCACTGACCACTCTTATTCGCACGTGGAGCACATCACCTGTTGGACCACGCGTGTGCCCTCAGATTGTTCACTTCCTTCTTTTAACTAAAATACTAGTAACATTCATATTTTTTTCTGTATTGTGTAATTAATGCATGCATTTGATACAAATGTTTTTTTCAAAAATATGGTTTCACAAGTTATCTTATGCAAATATTGGATAAAATTTAGGAGATTAGTTTTTTACAAACCTAACGTATAAGACAAGAACAAAACGTTAAATTCACAACAACAACACACAATACAAAACAAATATTTAAATAGAAAATGTAGATAGGAATTATGGTAAGTCGCGTGGTTGCTGTATTGCAACAAGAGATGGGCGTTTCTCTGCTGTCTCATCTCAATCCACGACAAAGTTTGTTGGGTTGTCAAGTAATTACACAAATCTTCATTACTCAGTTTATATTTATTTTTTGTCAAATTTGCTTACATTTGAAATAATTAGAATGACTCAACGATGAAAGTTTTTGGGAAATGACCTTTTATCCTTATGATGTAAAAGAATAACAAAATTACCATTATCATTTTAATTTAAAAAACAATTTTATTTTTGAAAAGATTATTATAAAATCTAACATATTTTAAAATAATAAAATTAATAATTAAAAGTGTAAAAATAAATAAATAATAAAAATTAGTTTATATATAAACAAAAGTGTAAAAAATAATTAAATAAATAAATAAGTAAAAATAAATTATATAAATAAGTGTAAAATAATTAAATAAATAAAAACTAGTTAAAAAATTTTTAATTTTTAAAAAAATTTTAAAATAAAAATATCTTACATAATTCAAAAATAAAATAAAAAACAACGTTTACAATAAATTTACGATAATGTTTACAATAAATCTGCGATATCCATACATTTTTTAAATTACCAAAATGATGACGAAATGGAGAATTTCAGATGTTGAACCCTAAATCGTATGGTCCATATTTGACGATCTTCGATTTAATTAATGAATATGTGACTATTAAAAAAATAAGTCTGTGACCATGTGAAACATAAGCCAGTCATTATATGTCAATTAAATCGGTAATCATAGATAAATTAAATCGATAACAACACATAAAATAAGTCAGCAAACAAAATTTACGACAAATATAAGTCTGCGACCACGCGAAATAAGTCGGCAAAATAAGTTTACGAGTCAAAAAAATCGGCACAATAAGTTTACGAGTCAAATAAGTCTGTAAAATAAGTCTACGAGATATATAAATTGACAAAATAAGTATACGAATAAAATAAATTAGCAAAATAAGTCTAAAAAAAATCGGCAAAATAAGTCTATTAAAAAAATTAGTGTGTAGTGTCTTGGTAATAAACATGCAGATTAAGTCAGCAGCCAAGGGACAAATCTATAAGTCAACCACAGCATAAAACAAATCGATATAATAAATCTACGAAACAAAAATAAATCTGTAAAATAAATTTACAAAAATTAAATCTGCAAAATAAGTGTACGAGAAAATAAGTATGCGATTACTTAGGACATAATGAAATTTATGTAAATATAATGACACGCTGGATTATGTTTTAATGGCATTTTTGTAATTCATTTTTTCCTACCGAATCTTTCAAGGGTATTTTATAGTTAAAATTTTTTTAATAATTTAAAAAAATATAAATTATTCTATTTATTAACTCACTTTTATAGGTCAAACTAATAATACTCCCTTATTTTTTTCATTGTTAGTCAATTCACATTTTAATTGTCAAAATGCAATTCAAGTCATTAGACTTACTATTATCTGTAATTATTTATAAAAGAGTTGCGATCTAATGGTATTAAACATGCAGTCTCCGGTTCATATTCGGATATTCAAATAATCTCAGACGGGCAATTATGAACTCTATATGCACTGCTGAAATCGATGTCAATATGATAGTTTAATTAGGACTCTAATTAAACAAATAAATAAGTTTATAATAAAACAAATAAACAATCAGTCTATATCAGATTTATGGTGTAATAGTATAGTACGTTGTACTAGTTATGTAGAGACGTAGAAGTAATAATTAATACATGTAATGTAATACTAGCTTGGTGATAGTTTAATTTTGGATTGATCGATCTATCAAGGCCTAAAAAAAGCAATATAGCACAAGGTTCACACGCTACGATTGAAGTAGTGGTTGCCCTTTCCTTTGTTTTCTAGAATTATCTTTTACGAAAAGCACCTCTTGATTATCAATTATTGAGTGGCTATTAGATCCCTAAACATTGATTTAACTTAGAGATATCAAATAATCAAACCTTGATTAATTATAAATTGACTTTCTAGAAACATGCGCCCGCAAGAGATCGAATTATTTACTTTCTTCATAGTTTATCATCATTCTACTATATTTTTCCCCGCAAAAATGGTTACTAAAATAAAAAAATTTAAACAAAAATCAACCAATCATGCATCTATGTCTACTCTCTAAGTTGCACAACCCTATTATCTTGTCAGTTGTCACGAGAAAGAAAAACTTACCGAATACAAAGGTAATTTTGTAATGCTGGTGATAACTCGGTCATATAATTTGTCTATAGTTTATTTATCAAAGAGACGGATTTATTCAATATTTAAAACATTAGAAATGGAGATATAAACTTTCACCACTCATCCCTAACTTGAACTTGCAAACAAAATCACAGCTTAAAATCCCTTACTAAACGCGTTTATAGTATTTGTTTTTCACCCTAATTATTATTAATTACTAAATCAAGAAAGAGAATTGAAATCAGTTATGCAGTATTTATATGTTAGGAAATTAAAGAGCAGAAAAGAGACTAATGTCAAAAATAAAAAGGAGTAGAAAAGAGACTCGTTAATTTGTCTACAACACATAGAAAAGAGAAAAACATTGTCCACAGCCCTTTAAAACGCACGTGGGTAGGACCCTGCCCTGTCTAGTTTTCCAAAAAGCCGTAAAACACGAAATATTGTTAAATTTTTTACCTTTATTAATGTTATCGACAAGAAAATAGTTGCACAAAATAAAATGTTATTATAAAAATAACAATGACAAACCTACAGTATACTCCAACGTTTTGCCATTGTTTAAAAATTTGGATCGCTCTGTATTCTGTAAGGTAATCAAACTGATTTGATCATAACCAGATTGGTGCATGTATGGATTAAGTTTTGTATAAATCCGAAAAGAAACACACAAATAACTTACCAAGTAGATGATCCAACGAATCGATTGATCCTGCTGGTTTAATTGTTTCCCATAATCATTATTTAAAATTTTCATCATTACTAATCTTAGACATACGGAACTGAAAATTAGTATAGTCAACCATATTAAGTTGTAGGGAATGCATGCATTTTGACAGTTCAGATCACTCTTTTTCTCGCATGTTTTGTTAAATTTTATAAGGAACTCTCTTCGTTGGGCCTAAAATTTGAAATATTGTTTTGGTTGGCAAAACAAATAATCAAATATTTGAGTTAGGCCTGAGTTTCATTAACGGGCATATTGGGTTTCCTAAAATAGTAAGCAAAAGACCCAATAAGAACGCAGTAAAATCAAGTATGGTTGGACCTCGCAAGTACAAAACTCAAAACTCTCTCTCTCTCTAGAGGCCATGTGTACACACAAAAGCCATTACCGAATATTTTATGACGTGTGTTAATTTTTCCAAATGCTAACTTTAACATCTACTTATGAACATGTTGGTCAATGGATCGTGCTTTTCAAAACGCTTACACGTGTCTGCTAAGCATATTATTTCTATTGAAAATTTAGAGAGATGAGCCACGAGGAAGACAACGCATGTTCCAATAGTAAATAAAATCACATTTTAATTAGGGGATAATATTGGAGTAGTGGTGATGACTGTATCTTCACCTACAAGAGCACTAAGAAGTTTCAGGCCCACTTAGTTCACCATTGTTCACACATGTTGGTCAAAGGAAACTATTAGAACTTACGTGAGTTTTACGTTTCCATTATTCACGGTTCCTTATAAATGCCTACACATACCAACATTCTCTCCATAGACCATCAATCAATTCTATCTCTCGTACACGGCTTCTATAGCTAGCTTTCTTTATTCTCAAACGTTTTACAACGAACAGTATTTTTATTACTGGCTGATTAGTTTGGTTCTTTTATTAAGATTCAAGAAGTCATAAAATGGGAAGCCTCAAGTTCTTAGGAGTTGCTTTCTTGGTTTTAGTTGCTTTTGACGTCTGTTTAGCAGCTAGATCGCCAAAAGCTCTTGGTAGAGGCTCCGGTTCAGGTTCCGGATATGGTTCAGGCCAAGGCTCCGGAGGAGGCACCGGTGGTGGAGGAGGTGGCGGTGGTGGTGGTGGAGGAGGTGGAGGAAGAGGAGGAGGAGGAGAAGGATCAGGTTTAGGGAGTGGATATGGTTCAGGATATGGTTCCGGTAGTGGTTCTGGAGGAGGAAACGGTGGTGGTGGAGGTGGAGGTGGTGGTAGAGGTGGAGGAGGTGGAGGCGGAGACGGAGGTTCCGGATACGGGTCAGGTTATGGAAGCGGCTCTGGATATGGAAGTGGTGGTGGTAAAGGCGGCGGAGGTGGTGGCGGAGGCGGTGGAGGAGGAGGAGGAGGTGGTGGTGGTAGCCGTGGAAATGGATCAGGCTATGGAAGTGGACACGGTGAAGGGTATGGAAGCGGATATGGTGGTGGAGATAATTACGGTGATTCACCCTAGATTATTCTTGTTATTGCTTATTTTTACATGATTAGGGGAACGTGCTATAATAAGGTGATCGATGTTTTGTCGTCACACTATAATCATATATACATGCTTGTATATTTTGGAAATCACTCTTATTTTGCTATTGAAGAGAGACGATGTGTTTTCACTTTCCATGTTTTAAATCGCATGCAATGTGCATATTACCATGCACAAATTACACTATTCTTATATACATATATATATATATATATACAATTCGCAGTATTCGTATCTGACTTGTTAATCCCACTTATTGATTCCTTCCTTCCATCCTTGCTACAAAATTGGAAGCATTTGAAACAACAATCATAAAATTAGTGTGGCTCAAGTGGAAAATAACATGCAAAAACTGAAAAATGAAAAAAAAAATGATTAAGAATACAAAAATGGACATCAGTTATAACTTTAAGGTGTAAAGGGATTTTGTTGAAATTTTGTTGACAACTTTGTGACAAAGACTTTAGTTTATTGGCTTCCCGGCCCAATTCATTGATATTCGTAGGCCAGATACGGCCCTAAACCTTTAAGGATTTGCCGATTCGACATGTTGCGTGGCAGACAGAAGTTGACTAGTATGGTCTTCGTCACAAAATAAAGTCCTCCCCCACCCCCACGTGTTCCCTTCGCATAGTTCCCACTTGTATAAGATTTTAAGGTAACTTATTAAAATTTATCTAGGCACCAAACTCAAACTTAATACTACCACTACATGTACATTTTCAGAAACTTCATGATGGTTAACTATAAGGTGAATATATGCATATGTATATGTATAGTGAATCGTAGAGGGAAAAAGATTATAATGTAAATAGACAGAAAGGTGCGTTTGTGTAACACAAGTCAGATTCATGGGTAACGGTATGATTTCGGAAATGGACGGATTGAATTTAGTGTTGTCTGTTAGTGGGATGTGAAGAGCTCCCTGCCAATCAGACAAGTCCATGCCTTATGATTTCTCTATAATTATTGGTTTCATTGCGAATTTTTTTTTTAATATTCACTATTTCGTTACTGAATCTCCATACTTGTGAGTCTTGTGACTTTGTAACATTCTTAATGGAATAGAATTGTAAGAATCAAAAGTAGCACAAAAGATTTAGTCCCTTAACTTTAATACAACATATATACTATAATGCGAAAATGTTGACCAGCAATATATATATAATGCCAAAAATGATATTGGGAATTATATACCAAATTGAAAACGAGAAAGCTAAAAGGTATGTCAAAACGAGGTTGTTGACGAATTTGTAATTAGATTATCAGAGGTTAAATCAAAAAAGTTTTAATAGTTAAGGGACTTAATACCTATATATTTCAGTGCAAGGAGGCAGTACTTGAGTGAGAGCGGTTCATGTTACTATTGAAGTCGTCATTTTCCTGTAATTTGTAAACTGGGCCAGATAGATTTATAGTGATCAAATTGGGACCAGATTTTGTTTCAATTAGGACAATATATGTCGTCTTTGTCTTTGTCTTTGTCTTTGTCTAACCCGATTCTGTTCTCGTCTTGAGCTCTCTCTCTTATAGTTTTGTACAAAAATTAACAAATTTTTAGTTTTGTATTTATAACAAAAAACAAAAAAATATCTCACAAACTAAATATTTGTATTAAGGACCACAGTATATTTTATGCTACAAACGTGTAAAGAAACTAAAACTAAAGGGATCAAACTGGAATAAAAGAATAATAGTAATAATTTGGATGTGCGTCGGTGACGTGAAGCTTCGCTGCTGGAGAAAAAGCTCACATGCGCGTATTCACTTAGCTATATTTAGAACAACAACACATGTCCGAACACAATACACTCTTAGTATCTGTTTCCGAATTCAAATCTGCTGTCCTTTTTTTTTCTTTTTTTTTTTAAAAACATAGTTCCGTTTAAAAATCCAGAATAATCTCTATCTATATTTTGATCTCGCCTGAAAGGAAAAAAGTTGGAAAATTCGACGAATGTGTGTGTGTGTATAAATATCTTTTAATTTCTTTGTCCTGATTTAGTGTTTTAGGAATCGGTCTGAATTCAGACAAAATTAATCCGCCATTTTCTCCTCGGTCTCTCTGCTTATTCATCTCTTCACTATCGGATCTGAGTCTCGGTCTCCTTCGCTTTCGTTTCAAGGTACTAAAAAGTTCAAATATTTTTCTATTTTATTCACATCAATTTGGTTCAGTTTTTTTGTTTTCAATTCTTTCTTTCATCTATGATTTTTTTAGAAAAATCATTTACAGTTTCTAATCTGTTCTAAATCGATCTTCATCTATTATTCGAGTTCTCGTCACTTAATTTCGTTTTTTTTTTCTGGGATCGAATCGAATTCGATAAGAATATTATTTATTCTTTATTAAATTTATATGTTTTTCCTCTAAGTCACGGCATTGAAAAAAGGTAAAAAAAACAGCTGTTCCTTGCTTCATGCCCGAGATTAAGCAATATATATATTTTTGTTTTTATAAAAACAATTAATTTCGAATCAATGCACTATAAAATTACCCACTTTTGACAGTATCTGAATAAACATCAACCAAATTTCAAACTCTTTTAGCCTCTTTAATCCTCTAATCCAAAAACAATCTCTTCTTTTTTATTTTTTGATATTTTTTAAATCCCATCCACGTGAATTTTGATTCGGTAATTATTCATATTCTACATTAGTATGATCAAGCATTAAAGTAATTTCTTTTATCGACTGCTGGAAAATTAAAGTTTGAGATTTTATCTTTTTTTTTGCAGATTGTGTGTTATTTGTGGAGAGACGAGGCGTTAGCTGTAATTCATTGTTAGCTTGCTTTGGCTATTAAAGGCGGCACCAAAAAAAAGTAAAGCAGCTCACACACATATATACACACAACACACACACTTTGCGTATGTGTGTTTGTTCTTTCGTCTCCTTTAGTATTGGGAATAGATCTTGATCTTCATCATTACAGATTCAAGTCCTAAGAGATCGGTTTCGTAGGTGATGATAAGTGGTTGAGAGTGTTTTCTAAATCTCGATTCTGATCTAAAAGTGAGAAACTTGAGTTCTTGATTCTGTTTTTGAATCTTGTGCTCTTGAGTGAGATAATGGGAATGAGTCTAGATTTCGATGTTGATCTTGAGAAAGGAGTTATAGATTGCGAAAATGTTTATACAAAATCACCGGAGAAGCCATTGGTACCGATGTCTCCAGATAACAAACCGGTAATAACCGGAGAAGAATCGTTAGAAAACGATGGAAGTCCGGTTCAATGTACAATTAGTAAACCGGGATGGGGGAGGAGCGATCGTAAGGAGAAACGGAAGAAATCAGCGTCCAAGCCTCCACGACCGCCACGTGGACCGTCGCTGGATGCTGCGGATCAGAAACTTATAAGGGAGATCGCTGAATTGGCGATGCTGAAACGCGCGAGAGTTGAACGTATGAGAGCTTTGAAGAAATCGAGAGCGGCTAAAGCTGCGTCTGCGGCTTCTTCTCTGGGAAATGTTTTGGCCACTCTTTTCACCGCTGTTTTCTTCTTCGTCCTCGTTTTCCAAGGTGTGGTTTGATTTTTTCACTCTCGCGATTGCGTTTGCGTTTTGCCATTTTCGTTTTGGTTTATTTATGTGTTTGTGTTTTTATTGAATTTTTTTCAGGATTGTCACCGAGAGCAGCTTCTAGCTCAGGGAAATCTCCGTTAGTATACGCCGGAAAAGCCAATGGTGGTTTTGTTTCGGTTCAATATGCGGGAAATCCGTCTGCGAGCGAACCGGATGGAGGTTATACCGGACCGGGTTTATCACAAAGATTGCCAACGTAAGTTGTTAAATCTGATTAGGAAGAGCCTATGAAACCTGGTATCTGAAATAATCTCTAATCCTGGTTTTTTGGTATTTGCAGTTTACTAAAACCGGTTTCCGGTTTGGAGAGTGAAAAGAAGATGAATAGAGTTTCACAGTGAAGCGTAAACCAAAGGGTGTCGAATTAGACAAATTCCATATTGGTTGATCAAACCATTTATCGGTTTAGATTGTCGGTGAACCATGTATTCGTACCGATAAATTTTTGAGCTAAATCGGCTGCTTTCTCGGCGGCTGTGAAACGATGATTATCCGATGTGGGTATGAAATAGTTTTGTGTCATTTTTTCTTGAATAAATTTGAGAGAAGTTACAAATAATAAAAATAAGCGTTACGTTACTAAACAAATGGAATCGTTTTAGTAGATTGTTGTGTGTTCTAAGATAGTGCAAAATGGTATTCGAAATTTGACGATATCTAAACATTAAATAAACTAATGAAATCAACATTATTGGTATAGATATTTATATATATATATATATATATATAATTCACATGTTAACGATGGTTGCAGTTGAAAATTTGAAATGAATTATTAAAAATAACAAGTATATTTGGGTACAGAATCCACGTGGCTGTATCTAAAACAGTCCACTAAGCTCAAGAGAGTAGAGACCACTTTTAATGCTGAACCAAATTAATTGAACATGTGATTTCACGTGTGTGTGTATTTCAAACGTCTATTATATCTGTTTCGTTGCTGTCCGCGGATGCTTCGTGGACCCATTAATTTAGGCCCATTAACTGCTAAACTGTTTTAGTCACTCTATAGTCTTCAACTAGATAATATAAAAATGCAAAAAATATAAAAGCACTAATTGAATGGGTATATGTGGTCATTGCGGATTAATTTGCTAGCGGGTTTAAACTGTTTTATTTTCAAGGCAAATAAAAAAAAAAATTCAGTAAATATGTCCACCGTCGACTTGTCCTGTCGTCCACAACCTTCATTGTTATGGACTTATGGACCAAAATTTGTAAATACTAAACAAAAAGTTGTTTTGGTGATTTGGTCATTAGGGGACTAATTTGATCTGAACACTATGTCCATGATCACCGTTCAAACTTTATGTAATTAATACTAATAACAAATTCTTAGTTAGGATAAACCAAAGTGGCCTAATCCAAATATAACTGAAGATTTATCTAAAGATAGAACTCTATGTTTATTTGTTACAATATTTATTGCGATTTAAATAAAACTATAACTCAACAAAAAGAATCAAGAAAAAGCATATTTATTAAATACAATTTATTGTTTTAAGAAAAATAAGAAGTTAAACTAAACATGACCGAAATATATAACTTTAGTTGTTTTGTATTAATGTGGATGCCGTATCTTGTCTTATGTTCAATTTCGGTCGTCTGTAATCTGCATATGTGATAAGATGATTTGTGTAGCTCACGTAAAAACCATAGTCATAGTCACATTAAAACCATTTCTATTATAATTAAAAAAATCTAACTAAAGGCATTAAAGATCGGACCAAAATCATCAATAAGTGCTCTGGATTAAATTTGGTTGCTTTCAAGTATCATTTTGTAGTGAATAATTACTTCTAATTTTCTTTTAATTCAGTTTAAGCCAAATTTAAAAATAGATGATTCAAGAATTGAATACTTAACTACTAATTTACTAGTAGTATCAATTTTTCAACAAGACTCTTCCGAATAATGAATATAAACTTATTCGTCTCAATAATTACAAATATATGTATATATATAATTATTATTTTCAAAAGAAACAAAGATTCTCAATGACCCTTCATAAGCGGCTTAATCACAGAAATCGCCACGTCACATAAATTCTTAACTAGCTTGTTTCTATCTGTAACAGCCACCGAGCTTTCATCATCGGCGCCGGCGTTCGTGATCCCTTTCTGGCAAGAATCAGCTTGCTTCTCAGCGTCTCCGAGTACATACGTCGCGAATCCAAACTCCCCTCGCCGCATTGCATCTATGGCCTGAGGAATGTTGAACCGGACCACTGGCCGGTACAGCTCGGCGCATTGAGCCAGTGCACGCTCTGCCGCAGGATCGTGAGAATGTTTGATCAGTGATTGGATGTATCCTAACGTATCGGTCATGTTTCCGAGCACGACGGTGGCCATAGCGGAGGCTAAAGATTTGGGATCGGAAGGGGAAGGAGAGAGTGGACGGAGAGAGGCTTCACAGAGGTCGCAGAATGGTGTTGATTGGCATATTTTATCGATTAGGTCGTCGGAGGATTGAGCTAGCGACGGCAGAAGAAGGAGGAGAAAGAGGGAGAGACACGGTGGTGATGTGACGGCGGATGATTTCTTCATGGTCGGAGAAATTGATATGCAATAAAGTAAAGACTTGTGTGTTTTGCAAGTGCTACTGCTATAGACATATATAGTAAGCTATTAAATTTGTTAGTACATATGTTAATAAATATGAAAAGCTTACAAATTAGCAAATTATGTTGTTTCTTTAAATCGATAAGACAGATGCTTTTTACGTGTCGTCGTCACATATGAATTTAATTATATACCGATGTTAACTATGTTAATGATAATTATGCCCGTGACGAAGCTTCGTGACCAACCAATTTTATTTTTGAGTGTGTTAGAAATGTCATATATAATATAAAGCAGTTCTATGTATTTTAGAGTATAAACTTCAAGTTGAGTATAAATGTAGGTATATTGATTGATTCCTACTACCTAATTATATAAAACATGGATCTGTGTCTGCTCTTTACACTTTATCATTTTGGTTATGTGTGGTTGCTGGCAAAAAAACAAGAGAAATAATACGATATGTGTGGGTTTTTTTTTCATCATCAAAAAAAAAACAACATATACTGTCTTCTTTCTTTTGTTTTTCTGCCAGCAACCACATATAACCAAAATGATAAATGTATGTGTGGTTTAAATTTGGTGTATGTGTTTTTTGATAGTCGGTCTATATACGACAAAAAATACCACTCTATATGAGTCCACATTATACCAGACGTCGACCAAATAATTTCAAAATACCTTAAAACTACCTAGTAATCCACGCTATACATCACAGAAAAATATTAACTTCAAACTTTATTACTTTATATTACAATAAAATATTATTAGTATTTTAAATTAGATTTTTATACTTTTAATATCTTATTTATTGTTATTATTATATATGTCTTGTGTTGTGTTAATTAAAATTACTAATATATAACTACGTGCGATATTATATTTTTGACAAATTTATTTAATAAGATAGATTACAATATAATTTTATTGTAAAAATTAATTGGTGTTATGCATATATTTTCACATTATTCAAAAATTTATAACTGTTTGATTTACTTAAATATATAAATTATTATTAGTGATTAGAAATTCAATATGAAATCCGTAATATCCGTCTTTCTTTGTTCTGACCCGTCCTAACTCATTATAAAAATAAAAATATTTAAAAATCCGCATGATATAAAGATGGATGGTAAGAAATTTAATTTTAATTTTCGTCCATAATTAATAAGAGAAAAAAATGAGTTTAATTTTATGTGGAAAGTAATAATTATTTACTAATTTTTTATTTAATTATATTAATTTTATGATTATTATTGCATTCTTAATTACTTTACTTAACCATACTATATTGTTTAAATATTTTAATTAAAAAAATTATATTTATTTAGGAGATACTAAATATAAATAAATAGATTTAAATTTAACATATTAAAAATTAGAATTAAAAATATCTATATATTGATTTTGTGTTATTTATTAGGGAATTGACTAATTAAATAGAGAATTATTATGATTGTTAGTAAGATTTTTAAAAAATTAAAAAAATTATTTAATAACATTTACTGTAATATTTTACGTAAATGTAAGGTTATTTTGTTTTTAACATTGCTCAAATAATTATATAGATATTTTTAATTTTGAGTGTACTAACAATAAAAATATTGTGGGGCTGTATTCTTTCGTCAGTGTATATCTGGCTCGTGAATGTTGGTATATCCCGTGATTCGGTTCTAGAAACTTCGTATTCCAGTTTTGCCCGTGTTCAACAACCGGTTCAATCTGAAAGCCAGAACCGGTTTAACAGAAGTAATGCAACGAACTTGAATTATCTCTTTTCATTCGGTTTTCAAAGTTAGTTTTTACTAGTAATTAGATAACACTAAAAATAACTTTGAAAACCGAATGAAAAGAGATATTATCCATTCTCCGAGTGATGTAACAGTTTCAAGAATGATCAGAGCAACATTCTAACGATAGCTCTAGTTACATCACATATCTTATCCATTTTCTGAGTCAACCGGTCAACGGAGATTGACCTTTTGGAAAACCTCCTTTGCAGATGGAGGCTTCAACGCCAGCATCGACGATGGCGTCTTTACCGAACTTGGGGTTTCCTTTGATAGCTATAATGGCTTTGTGGACGTCGACGTTTACGATTGTTTTGTATCTTAGCTTACATTCATCCAATGCTCGTTTCAGCTTCGGTTTTGTTTTGTACAAATTGTTGATCTGTCCGAGCGTTTCCGTGCCAAGCGTCTACATTGAAAATATTAACCATTTAGTACATTTTAATACTAGAACTTTACATTCCTATGATATATTTCTATGATTTACATGATTTGAGAAATTTGTCATATTCAAATTGAGATTATTGTAAAGGAGAAGAAACCTTGATTTTGTCGACGTGGATGAGAGCGAGGCCGACGGTCTCGGCGGAGGAGCTACGTGGATCAGAGCGGAGAAGAGAGAGCTAGGCAGAGAGTGTAGTTATGTTTGCATGTTTTATCTACGATACTTCCCATCACAATTCCCATCATCATCATGACCATCTTAATCATTTTCATTTTTTCTCTTGAAATTATATAACTTAAAACGTTTTTTGTTTTTTGTTTTTGTCTCCTTCCATATTAATCTAATTAATGTACACTCACTGACCTCTACATTAACATAACTTGTAAAAAGATCAATTTACGAGTCACTCTGATTTGAACAAGCATCAAGTTCCCCCCCTCCCCCCCTACAAGTTGCTTTTATTTATTTTAAAATTTTACCACAATAAATCAAAAACTTCCAAAATTATATTAAAAGTTTCTTAATTAATCATTTTAAAAATACAAGGTATATACAAACTATTTAAATGAAAATAGCCATAGAGATTTTTATCATTATTTCCAAATAGATACATTGTATGCATTCTGAAGAGTGAAGAAGACTAAGTAACTTTTTAAATCTTGTCAACAAACGTAAGAACTTTTGACCCTATATAAAGCCAACCTTAAAAATAAAAATGATATATCCACTGTCGTTTTTAGTAGCTTCAAACCATTCCCAATATCAAACAACAATATGAATCTCTATTTTGATCGTGTTTATCCAAATCGAAATAGCTCTGTCTCAATCAATCCGGTCTTCTACGGGATCTAGTGTCATAAAAGAACTATGCAAAATGAACATTTACCCAAGCCTCTGCGTCTCTACTCTCAATCTTGATCATAGAAGCAAGAATTCAAATATAAAAGGTGATATCATAAATATTATTATTTCTTTTATGTTCCTTTAAAATACTAAACAGAAAAATTTGATTAATAATCCGTGAAAAAAAAAAGACTTTACTACAGTACATGATATTAAAAAGTTATGCTAATATTCAATTTTCCCCTCCATGAAAGGGCTTGCGTTGATCTCTGTCGATACGACGTTAAAGAAATTCACTGATGCGTTAGAATATCTTACCTCCGTCTTTAAAAAAATTAAAGACCCTAAAGACTTGAAGAGATACGAAGTACAACACAGTAGTTCATTGGATTTTACCGACGTCATTGGCCAATCTGAAGGCTGCCAAGTATCATCAAGCAAAGTCTGATATGAACAGCGTTGTCGCGGCACCAAATATTTGTGAGGCACAGTTCGCCGGAAGTTCACCATTGACTAAACGTAACAAAGCCGTTCATGATATCGCCGATATGACTGCTGACATCATCAGATATCTTTTTGCCAATTAATGTAATTGCTAAAATTTAGTGTTGTTCTTGTCAAGATTGTTGCAAAAAGTTCAAAGGAGTAATGAATAAGATTTAAAACATGGAAATAAGATATTTAGTTTTCATTTTAATCATGAAGTTATTTGTGGATATGTTAAAAAGAAGGTTTATGCCTTTTTGGTAATAGTATAATTATATTTTATGGAACTCAAAAGATTATGGTATTTGGTAATATATTAATTACTATAGTTATGGAAATGACAAAGGAAATTAAGGATGGTAATTGGTAAGTAATATATTAGTAGTAGTATTTAATGTACATTTGTTTCAAAGATTCTCGTAGTAACACATTCAATTTGAATAAGAAAAAATGTAAAAGTTACTACGTAGTCAACAAAAAGGTTAATGCCTTAATCGTCTTGACTTTTGACCAGAAGTTAATGGTCTTGACTACCAGAAGATGCTAATGGATTCTGTATGTATATAATGATAGAGAACGAAACACATGTATACATCTCCTAATCCTATCATAAGGAATACTGAAATACACATATAAAATTTATATTGAATGCAGTCCGAAGAATGTATGTAATCTAATAATTAACTCTTCTTAAATTTGTTTCCATATCTATCTTATATCAGTCTGAAGACTGATTTTTTTCTTTCTTTCTGCAAATAACTTTAGACTCTATAAAAGCCAACCTTGTAACTAGAAACGATTCACAAACAAAATTTTGTAGCTTTCAAATTACTATTGAATAACAAAATGAATAGTTTCATGAACTTGTTCGCTATTTTTGTTGTGTTTATCCAAATTCAAATCTCTTTGTCTCAATCAGTTCAGTCTCCTCCGGAACCTAACCTTATACAGCAACTTTGCAAAAGAAACCGTTATCAAACCCTATGCATCTCTACTCTCAATGATGATCCTAGAAGCAGAACCTCAAATCTCAAAGGTCAGATATTAACTATCATTCTTTGCCTTTTTTTTTTCTTTTCTTTTGAAACAAAATAGAACAATTTAAAAATATTTTACTAAAAGAATTTTGATTATTAGAGATATAGGTTTAATTGGTTTAGTCATGGTTTAGTTGGGTTAATTATCTTTGGTTTACTCTGTTTGTATATAATCTTTGGTTTGTATCTCAATTACACTGGAATGAAGATTATATATTTTTCTCCTAATCTAATTATCTCTCAATCGATCTCTATCGATTTCTAAGGGTTTTGGGGAAAGCTAATATTGATTAAATAAATCATGATATTTGGCATGATTAACATCATGATTTCGTATATAATATAACATTTGTTTATTTTTACTTCTTTTTTTCTTCTAAAAGGACTTGCCTCAATTTCTGTCGATGCCACGACAAAGAAAGTCAATGGGACGTTACAATATTATACCGGTGTCCTAAGCACGATCACAGATCGTTCACTCTTCGAAATGTATGGAACTTGCATTGAAGAGTACGGCGCTGCGATTGATAGGTTTTTACCGGCAGTGGTGGCTAATCTAAAGGCTAAAAAATATTCTGATGCGATGTCTAACATGAAGGACGTTGTAGCAAAACCAGTTAATTGTGATGCACAGTTCCCAACGACCGATTCGCCTGTGGCAGCACGTAACAAAGTCGTTCATGATATTGCCGATATGACTGGTGACATCATCAAAACATTTGTTAACTAGTTTAGTTTAAGCTTTTTTTGTTTTCCTTCGTTAAAAGTTTAAAGAAGAAAAAATATATAAATTTTAAGAAAAGGAATAAGAGAGTTAATTTTCATTTTTATCTATCAAAATATTTTGCCAAATACGTTAATATAGCTTTTGTTTATAACAAAATCAAGTAATAATTGTAGGGAAGATACGCCGAGGTTCATTAATCGCATTAGAATATCTTTGTGATTGCTATGGAATTCATTAGTTGTCGTAGTCGAGGAAAAAAAAGAAATTTCATTGTACATATAAAAAATTGCGATTGTTTGTGAAAACAGAAAACACCCAAGTTTTTTCATGTCAATATCTTTTTATATATTTTAGAAGGTAAAACAATTTTCAATGGTTGACAATCAAATAAAAAAAATATTTTTATTATTTATGTAAATTCTGTTATCTTGAATTTTTAAACCGTTTCAATAAATTAATAATTGTTGTACAGAAATAAAAAAAAAAATATACTATAAAAAACCATGCCTTCACATCCAGCCCAATTTATTTGTAAAACAGTAAAAGAAAAGTTTCCGGCCCAAAACTATCTAAACGTTTTCTACTCGTACATGTTGCACGTGTGCCTTTTTTTCGGAGAAAAAAAATTTCGAAAGCTAATAAATTTTTTTTTTGAAAGCTAATAAAAAATCATTTTTTGTGATTAATACTTTTTAATAACTTTAAACCAATAGAATTCAAAATTTTTTCCATATCTATATTATATCAATCTGAAGACAGATTTTTTCTTTCTTTCTGCAAATAACTTTTGACTCTATAAAACCCAACCTTGTTACTAGAAACGAGTCACTAACAAAATTTTGTAGCTTTCAAATTACTATTGAACAACAAAATGAATAGTTTCATGAACTTGTTCGCAGTTTTTGTTGTGATTATCCAAATTCAAATCTCTTTGTCTCAATCAGTTCAGTTTCTTCCGCAACCTAACCTTATACAACAACTTTGCACAGGGAACCGTTATCAATCCCTATGCATCTCTACTCTCAATGATGATCCTAGAAGCAAAACCTCAGATCTCCAAGGTGGGATATATTAAATATTATATTTGCCTTTTTCTTTTCTTTTCAAACAATATAGTAACAATTTTAAAATATTTTACTAAAATAAATTTGATTAAATAAGTCATGATATTTGGCAACCATACATAACATTTGTTTGTTTTAACCTTTTTTTTTGTTCTTTTTTAAAAAGGGCTTGCGTCGATTTCTATCGATGCGACGACAACGAAAGTCAAGGAGACACAACAATATTATATCGCTGTCCTAAAGACCATCAGAGATCGTGGAGACTTCGAAAGATATGGAACTTGCATTGAGGATTACGGTGCGGCGATTGATAGGTTTTTACCGGCGGCGATGGCTAATCTGAAGACTAAGAAATATTTTGAGGCTATGTCTAACATGAAAGACGTTGTAGCAAAACCAGTTAATTGCGATGCACAGTTCCCGAATGCCGGTTCGCCGGTTGCAGCACGTAACAAAGTCGTTCATGATATCGTCGATATGACTGTTGACATCATCAAAACATTTGTCAACTAGTTTAGTTTAGGCCGTTTTGTTTGTCTTCGTTAAAAAGTTTAAAGAAGAAACAAATAAAAATAATTTTAGAAAAGGAATAAGAGAGTTTTTTTCCATTTTTATCTATCAAAATATTTTGCCAAATACGTTAATATTGCTTTTGTTTATAACAAAATCAAATAATAACCGTAGGAAGATATGCCGGGTTTCATTAAACGCATTCGAATATTTTGTGATTGCTATGGATTTCATTAATAATTGTTGAGGAAAAAAAAAGAATTTCTATGTACTAAATTGCGATTATTTGCGAACAATGAAAAAACACCCAAGTTTTTATCCTTTAGAAGTTAAGACAATTTTCAATTAGTATTTAAGTAAGCATTATTTGTACTCCACTTTTTTTTTGTATTGCAGCAAATGAGGTGCTAAAAAGTAATTAAAAAAAGTTAACAAAAGGTTAACGACAAAACAAAAAAAAAGAAGACAAAAAATTTAAATGTACTACTACTATTAAAAAGACATGGCATATTATCATCAGGTTTCACATCCAGCCCAATGTATTTATAAAATAAAAGTTTCAGGCCCAAAACTATCTGAACGTTTTCTACTCGTGCATGTTGCACGTGTGCTCTTTAAAATTTTTCGAAAGCTAAAAATAAAATAAAATCGAAAGCTAATGACAAAATCTTATATTTTCCTTTTATTATTTGATTATTCAACGATGCGGCAAATATTTTACCATCTTGATCAAAACCACGTTATTCTGTCATATGAACCGTTAGATGTGATGCCATCTCAGCAATCCTAGTACAATTAAAATTGAACGGTTGAGATTGAACTACGAGGGTTCTACTGCTAAAGCTACTTCGACGCTTCTACTCTCTTTCTCCTCTCAAAAAAAAGATTTCTGGAACAAAATTTTCTGGAAATCTGAAAAATCTTTGCTCGTTTCGGGAAGATGACACCTGTAAAGGATGATAAGCACACCACAGAGGAACCAACTGTTCAGGTACTGAGCGACGATGACAGTGAAGAAGTGAAAGAAGCCAAAGACGGAGGAGAAGAAGTTACCGGCGGCGAGGACGATGATGAGGTACAGGTTCTACAGTCCTTAGGTGGGCCTTCTGTACCTTCAGCGAAAGATGAAGATGAAGAGGACGAAGAAGATGAAGACGACGACGACGATGACGACGAAGACGATGAAGAAGAGGTATGAATCTCTTTGGGTTTAATTTCTAGCTTTGAAGATTGTTGATCTAGGGATTCTGTGTCTCTAGGTGTAAATTCAACTCTTAGATCTGATTCGAATAAAAACCAATTCTGAGAATCAATGAATCATCCTGGATTTTTTGTTTTTTGTTAAATGCTTGCTCACTAGGGTTTATCATTTTGTCGTTTTTTCCTGAATCAGGATTAGGGGTTTTAGTCTTTGTTTTATTCACCGAGTCAATAGCTTTAGTATTAGAAAACGAAATATAAATAAGCTTTGACCTCATATTATTATTATCTTTGAAAGTCAACACTAATCACTCTGGTCCAAACAGCTTCTTTAAAAATCATAGAACATGTGTGGTTTTGCTTATATTACATTCAAAATTGTGAAGGAGGATCTTGGGACAGAGTACTTAGTGAGACCGGTTGGTGAGGTTGAAGATGAGGATGATGCAAGTGATTTTGAACCTGAGGAGAATGGTGTGGAAGAAGACATCGATGAAGAGATTGAAGAAGAAGATGCTGATGATGACATCAACTTGAGTGCTGGCAAATCTGGCAAGAGGAAGAGGGTTGCTAAGGACCACAATGAGCCAGCAGATGTGACCGGTGGTGATGACATTAGGCCTTCTAAACGCTAGTTTTTAACTTCAAGCTGACCTCAATCCAAGAAATAAGTCGGAATTGGATTCAAAATTTCACAGTGTTTGAATCATTTGGTTGGGTTGATGTAGTTTTTAATTTAGTTGTAGTTTTGCTCTTATGGATTGTTGTTTCTTAATGTGCTCTGAGACAGATTCAAAGAAGTTAAGTTTTCAATGATCTTTTTTCTAAGTTTCTCATACTTTCTTGATTTTATTATGCTTAAAAGGATATTATGAGTAAAACAACAAACAACTTCAATTTATGTATGACCCTATTATCCAAAACATTACTCAAAAAACAAAAGATTTACAGACAGCTCTAACCTCCTACATTAACTGTTCTCCGGTTTTCTCTTTTGCCGTTATTTGGTTGGTCCTGTCCTAGTTCCGGTTCATTAGTCCCATCTTCTTCTTCTCCATCATCTTCATACAACACCATAACGACATTACCATCAACATCTACTTCGTACTCTATATTTTCATCTCCATCTCCATCTTCATCAAACTCTTCCTCTTCCTCATCATCATCATCATCATCATCATCATCAAATTCATCATCCTCCATACCTGCCCGAACAGAGTGAAACTCAGGAGGTGGAGGGCAGTCTTCAGTAATGGCCTCATCACGTTTCATCACGAGATGCCTAATCACCCTCTCATCACCATCTAACAATCCCTTGAATTCGTTTAAGTATTTTGCCTCTATCTCAAAGTTCATAAGTATATAGTGAGCATTCTCAGCTTTCTGTATTTTGTAGGCCAGTCTACGCATTCCCCAGTCACTAAACCTCCAAACTTTCCCCTTCTTCTCCTTGAGGAATTCTGAATATCAATAAACTTAAATTACATACAAGTTTCCCTACCGCAAGAACTAAAAACACAGGTATAGATTGGATTTGGGTCCCTATTCTACCAGTCTCACATGAAATCTAGTGAGCAAACAAAGGAGCATAAGAAGGAAGAAACTTATTCACCTTGTACTTTCTGGTTGATGGTTTCGACCTCCTCAGCATGTTTTTCATGAATCAAGTAAACAACTTCATAGTGCCTCACTGCACATACATAGCTAATACATCATTCAATAGAGTGATATAAAATCGATAACTCTTCTCTCTATGTGACTATGAACTGTATCAAGGTTTGATCATTTCTAAAGTTGCTGCCAACCATCTAAAGAAAACATTTTGCATATTTCCAAACTCCTCTCCTAAGTTAAAATTATCCTATACCTTACATTATCATCATCTCTTCATAAGAAAGATATGATTTTACATAAGTCATCTTTTTTCGTATAAAAAATATAGCCACTTAGCCAGGAGCAGGAACAAGGGCAATGCTAGCTAATGAGTATGACATATTTAACTGGTCCAGAGAGAACTAGCTTGCAGATAAACGCATAATCACATTTCGGCGTTTGAAACATTTAAGTGTAAAATTAAAACGTTTTAAAGAAGATGAAACTTACTCCTTTCCTCATTCAAGTCACTCTGAAGCTGAAGATCCAGAAACTCATATAGCTCCTCTGTGCAAATGAGAAAGAAAGAAATAATTTAAAGCACCAAATCATTTTGGTAACTAAAAGTCTAAAACCAACAAAGAAAATCACTTACTTTCTTCAGCATCAGCAAACTCAGGAAGTAGTTCACCTTCTTCATCGATCTTCTTCTGCAAATTCCAATCCATAAAAATGAACAATTACACAACTTCAGCTTCAATCATGAAGTATATAACAACTAATCGTTACCACCTTCATAATCCAGATTTCTACAAATTCGAAATCAGCTAGAGCTTAAGAAAATAGAAACCTCTTTGAGAATAATGGATTCAGGGAAAGGACCAGTGGCTTCGTCAGGTCTAGCTGAAAAGCTATGATTGTCATCTTTCTTGCTTTTCTTCTTCTTCGCCTCCGCGACTAAAGAAAGAGATTTAGATCCTCTGCGACCGAGACTAGGATTAAGACAGACGCGCGACGGGTTGATGAACGAATCTCTACCGTCAATTCTGGGCCTGAGAGATACCAGAGACGAAGACGCGTGCAAGAGTGACTCCATTGGAGAAACCACGAGAGAAAGGAGGGAAGAAGAAGAAGAGAGGGGTTTTAGCTCAAGAGCAGAGAATTTTGGGTTTTCGGATAAGAAAACTTTTGTTACAATTTTACTTTGACCCCTATTGTTGTTTATAATATCGAAAATCGCCTGATAAAGTTTCATACTATTAAATAAGTCCATTTATTTTGTAATCTTATATAGTCAAACTAAAGAACTGTGAATGGTACCATGATATACCATAATTATACATAAAAACCATTAAATTTGAATTTTTTTATTTAAAAATTATTATAAATAAATTCAATTCAAATTCAATTTAAAACATATAAATTATATAATACAAGATTTAAAATGTATTATTCTTTTTTTTTTTGAATGATTTAATTGTTATTATCAAACAAATAAGGAAAATTAAACTTAAATCCAAGTGAAACAAATAAAAAATGATGAGATTGAATATGTTTAGAAGTTAATTTCAACCTAGAAAATTAATTTTCTAAGTCATGAAAAAATTATTCAATACACAATCGAGAAGATAAAAATAGAGCAAAAATATATCTAATCGAGAAAAAATGAATACAAAAATATACAAAATTTTAAATATGGAAAAAGAAGATAAATTAAATGAAATATATATATATATATATATAAGAGCTCGAATAGGTGATTTGAAAAAAAAATAGATAGTCTCAAGAGTATGAAAATTGAGAATGAATAAATATTTCGTAAAATAATATATTAAAAAGATTCACATATCATTAAAAATGTAGATAGAAAAAATTCTTAAATAAGCAAGAGAAAATAAATATAAAAATAAAGATCTAAAAACATATTATTTAAAACTCAAATTGAAATAAAAATAATATATTATTGAAAAATAACTAACATGTAGTCTATAAATGATCATGTTTGGAAAAATATGTCAAGTTAATTTTACGTAAATAAGTATAAATTAATTAAAAAAATTAAGACAAAATATTTTATACTAAAACCTGCGCATATGCGCAGATATTAGCTATAAAAATTAGAATATTCCGTATATATACAAAAAAAAATGATTTCCTTCTCCTATGTGGTTTTAATTTTATTTATAGATAACTTGAATTTTGTTTTATAGTTTTTTATTTTTTTGGTCAAAATGTAAATATTTCATAAAGATGAAAACGGTTTAGGGTTACAATCATTGATCATGGTCCTAAATAAATGGTCCCATGACAAAAAAAGATAAAAACATGGAAGCATAAACCGGGAAAGGATCTCAGTCCGTCTACTCGACATAAGCACGAGGCTAATGGATTTGGACGAAGTGATAACGATTTTGGCGCTCTTCCTAGTTGTAGGCCCGAGTCTAAGTCGTCAACGGCGAAACTACTCCATGAGCTAACTCAGAATGGAAACTCACGGATTAAGATGCAGCAGGTGCGAGCTCCCCCACCAAGTTCTCTCCCCGAAGTCGGCTAGTACAGAGCTAATACCACACCGAAAGCCCTCAGTCTTAGTAGCTCCTCTAGCTCACAAAACAAAACGCAACAGAAGCAAGAACTCAATGCACCGCTAGCCTCAAACTCACAGCAATAACAACAAGAAGACACAACCAAAACCAGGGCAGCAAAGCAACAACGAAAAGAGCAACCCAATGATGCTAACACGAAGGGGATGATACAGCGGCCACCACCGATGGCCATAACATCACCACATCAACACCAAAAGGGGCTGACAGGAAGCTTGGGTCTGGTTGAGGCTAGACCAAAACAACACTCGGCACAGCACATCGGGAACTCTCCTAATAGATCTGCTGCTGTCCTCAAGCAGATTTGACCAACAAAGAAGTTCCCAAATAAACGCCAAGTGGAGATCGAGAAAGCCAAAACCAAACCTGAACAAAACCTGCAACTTTGACCGAATCCAACGAAGAATAGCAGCGAAAGAGGCTGAGGCTTTAGAGGCAGGAGAAACTGGAGCAACACCGACCAAAAGAGAGAAGCGAAGCTCCTTTCAGCCGCCACCTACCACTTGAGACGCCACAGCTCCGACAGAAGACTCGTCGCAACCCGGTGAAGACAGAGGCCACTTTTCAACCCGACTGAAACGCCGTCCTCAAGCGTAGAGAGCCATCGGAAAAGTTGCCAACCACCAGGAGAGGAAACGAGTACTCGGCTAGAAAGGGAAGAGGAAACGAATTTCAGGAAAACACACCACCGGACGAAAGCGCGTGGCGAGATAAGGAGAGCCGCTGATGCCTCTCGCCTTCGACAAGCTAAAGGAAATCGTGGTTGCAGCACCCAACCTCCTGCAAAGGCCGACACACACGGCGGTTTTCCTCCACCCACGCCGTGACATTCAGCCAAAAGCCCAAATCGAAACGGAAAAGCCGCGACGAGTACTGACAGAGACGAAATCAAAACGTAACAGGGGGCCTCTCGCGGCGCCGGTCGCAACCGGACACCGGAGAGGCGGTCAGAATAACGGTGGAAGAGGCTTTTGCGGGAGAGATCTGGGATTGATAAAAATCGCATTTGCTAATAAGAAGGGGATCGTTTTATAATTTTTTTGTGGGTCAAATTGTGTATGCTAAATATTCACAGGGTAATTGAACACTGGAATGCCCAATAAGGCAATAATATTGTTACAAATAAAATTAAACGTGTTTTAAAAATGCTGTGAGGTTTTGGACCTAATAAAATCTTGAACTTTATATGATTTGAAGTTTTACGTTACTGTTTCTTCTTAATTTTTTAACAAGTCCATGACCCAATAAATTGGATTTAACAGACGATAGATAATTTAAATTGGATTTTACTAGATATGGTTGGGCCAAACTTGGAACATACGTACATAACTAAAGAGAAAGGGGTCGTAACCTGGCTGGAAATACCGAAACAGGCTCCCAGATCGTTTTCTCTGAACTCATCCTCTCCAACAATTATAGAAGGGTGTTGAAGATCCACAATATTTATGTTATTATGATGATATAAGAATATTTACACACACACACATATATATATATATATATTTAGTTTAGGAATTCCCTTTTAATATATAACCATTACAATTGTTTCACCTCATCGGTACATTCATATGATACTTGTTTTTCCAAAATAATAATAATTATTATTGTTATAATATGGTTGGATTAATTGTACATATAGAACTTATAGAACAGTAACATATTATATGTGGTGGATTTATTGTTTATGTTTATTTTATTTTGTACGAGGTAACAAAAAGAGATCTAGAGTTTCCATGCGAGATATATGATTTCTAGGGGAGTGACGGAAGTTCTTGACCGTTAAGAAAGGAACGGAAAAGGACGAGAGACTCTTCAGGTTTATTGAGAGGAACCAACTGCCCTGCTCCTCTCACCGTTACGAATGTTAATCCTCCCTCGTATTCCGTTATCCTCCCTCCAACCTTAACACAATCACAGACAACAACAAAAACATATGGATAAATAAAGTGTACCTAAGAAAAATGTAGAATCTCGATAACGGAAAAAAAAATTAGCCGTATCGATCATTCTGAAATTGTTTGGCTAAAAAAAATCATAGTTTTAGTACAAAAAATAATTAACAGTAAAATATAAATTTCCTTAGTTTATGGTCCTAACCTGATGATTGTGGAACCAAGAACGCCACTCAGATTTGACAGAAAGACCTAAAGCTTCAACACAATACCGACTTCCGATCACCGGCACTCTCGTCGGCGTCTCCACTGTTAGACACTAATAAATAATTTAATAGTTCATCTATTTTCAAGCTTTCCAACAACAACAACAACAGAAAAATAATATTTAAAAGAGAGCAGAAATATTTCTATCAATAAAAACATTACATGTCAAATAAAAATATCCTTTTTTCTTAAATCTTTTATCAAAAAATAATTATATATATATATATATATATACACTTTGTTTTTCTTCTTATAACGAGATTTAAATCCAAAGAGACGTACGAACAAGACTTTGGTACATAAATTATAGTCATAATAGTATCCTTCGGTGGATTTACTTCCTGAATCTCGTGCATGTTATTATGTTTCAACGGTAAATTTCTATAGGTAAATCTATTAGCCTCGCAGCACATTTGAGAATGATCCATTTTCATAAAAAAAAAAAAGAAAAAAAAAAGAATACATGATCAGTTGGGAACATGCAAAAAACTCATCATTGAACTTCAATCATTCAGTTTTTCTATGTTTTTGGTCTATATTAATTAGTGTATTTGTTATATTCATATTTATGTGTTGGATTTTAGTGGATTCCTCTATAACTATAGTGAATCAGTAGTGACCACCATTTGACATATAAATTTAACAAGAAAAAGAAAAAAAACACCAGTTAGATAAAAGTAGAGTACCTATAAACCCATATCTTGAGGCCAGCTTTGATAAGCTTACTATAGGTAGGCAACATTGAGGAGACCGTGAATTGGTAAGTTTGCAATATCGAATCACTGTAATCACAGTTAGCATATTTTAACTCCTATATATATATATATATATAACTAGAGAATTCTGACCTAGTACTACTTAATATATGACAACTTACTTGCAAACTTTCCATCTTGATATATCTCGTGTAGTGGCATGAAGAGACGATCGAACATCGACCCTATTGAAATATACTTCAGCGTAATTAAAGTAACAAGGATCGTATCCTTCATACCATCTCACTCTCTTGAACCAGTCTTTGACCGCTGGAGACTTATAATCTATGGCACCCAAAAAGGAAGCTTCCGCTGAGCTATTGGTGTTGCACTTGGGAGCATATATGTTATAAATATCAATTTCTTTGTATTTTGTGAACACTGTGCTCATGGCGGCGTTGCATGGTTCCGACCAATTCGAAGACTTGAAGTCACAGTTACTTTTTGCGGTGTCATAAAGGTTGTCTGAGATCACTGCGTGACTCCATGCGTATTCTAGAATCCCTTTGTTATCGTATTCGTCATCAGTCAGTGGATTTCCCACCTACATTGAAAAAAATAATGAGGTTCAATTTTAGAATGTATAATTTTTTTATAATATATATGTATTTAAATAAAAATAGTACGATGAAGCCTTTGAGATTAATTATGAAGTCCTTTGGTTTAACTTTATTCCGATCGTATATAAGCTCGGCTAGTTGAGGTGCGTAGTGACCTGTAAAAAGTGTAAACCCATAACCTTATCATACTTTACAATTTCCTAGATGGTTAAAACAATAACAATTTTATTTTCATGCTTCATGAGTTTCATACTTGTTTAATCCTATACTTCTTTTTGCTTAATTAGTTAATATTCTATATCCAGCTATTGCAAAATTCTTAGAACAAAATTTGACAACTTGAGGGAAAACAAAACACAGAAGAGTAATTAAAGCTCACCGGCATAGCTTTCACCAGCAATGAAGAAATCACGAGACTTATACTGTGGATACCTTGCAAACCAAGCAACCATGAAGTTGTAGGCATCTTCCGCTGTTGCATAATCACATTCATTTCTTACAGCTAAATAATAAATTTTGAAGTGTAGTTGACCACTTGTGGACTTTCGTACTTATCAACGAAAACATCGTTGAGATTATCAAAATCGGAAGATGAGTTCGTGTACGAAAACCCTACTCCAACCGGTGATTCTAAAAACAACATATTCGCTTCTGCAATTTTGTTAAAGAAAATTTCGTGAACTTAAAATACAAAATTAGTTCAATTATTGGTTGTTAATTAAGCCGTGATAAATATATTTTATCGGGGTAACATTTTGTAAAGTAGAAACACATAAAACGAATAAAAAAAAAAACCTTGGACCCAAGAGTATTGATTGAATCTAAGGCTTGTTCCATTTTCAACAACACGAAAAGGTCCTAATTCAGATGCTGCTCCATATCCAATAGATGAACATCCAGGACCTGCGGCAAAATCATTAATATAAATCTGTAAAAAAAAAAGGAAGAGAATAATAAATAATGAAGTGATTTTAATTACCTCCATTGAGCCAGAGAACTAGAGGTCTTGTTGAAGGAGAATCAGACAAGGCTTCGAAGAACCAGTAGAAGAGTGATCGTGTATTTTCTTGGTTCACGTTGACATAACCTGAGAAGTGAGAGATCTTTGGATTTAATGGTTGTTCGGGAAGATTCACTACTTTTTCTGAACTCTGTGCTTCAATGTTATAATCTTGTTGACGTAATGATAATAATAATAATGTGATGATTAGAAGAAAATTTAGTTTTTTCATCGGAGTCAAATCCATCCCAGGTAATTTTGTTTGACTTGGTTTTGCCTTTGTCTAGAGTACGTAGTGTGTGTATAAATAGTGAATGGTGATTTATTGAGGATATTGGTTGATTGTGGAACGTAGAGTATGTGACCACAAATTTTAAGGATAAGTTTTTACAATTCTACTTTTATTTCATGTCAAGATTGTAATGGATGGAAGCTGAATGTGCAGTTCTGAGTTGTGAACTTATTATTCATTTGATAACTCATTTTAGTTTTAGTTTTGTGGTATCACAAGTAGATAATTAAAGGTCATCAAAATGTTGGTGGGTTTTTCTTCTTTTTCTTTTTAGTTTGATTAAGGTTAAACGATGATCTAAACATTACAAAAAGTAATATTGATATATAGATACGTTTCTTATTACAGATGCTAAGGCTGAATCCTAATTTTTAAATTGGTTCTCTTGAAGGTTTTAGATGGCCGTGTTGTGCCAAGTGTTTGACTCCACTATTTATGGTGTTTTTAGCCCTTAACTCACTAGCCAAGAAGCAAAGTCAATAATGAGATTCCACATTTACAACTTCCCTACGAGGCTTAGCCTCTTGCTCATAATGCATATGATGGGACATTTTCATGTATTGTTTGTGTAATAGAAAATATCAAGAAATATTTGTATATTTATCCTGAAATATTTCATCAGTTTCAAGATCAGCTTCAAGATTTCGTGATTCTTATGATGTGTCTTGTGACATTGTTACTTTAAATGGGCTGAGATTGGGCCAACGATAATTACTCACAAACGTCTTCCTCCGTATTATCTGTAAACTTTGTAATAAGTTACGCAAAGGCTTGTTAAATTTAAGATAATGAGTATTCAGGGCATTTCTTGGGAATTGCAGTTAGAGCTTTAGTTTCCTTACTTTTAAGTTTTAGTAAGTACATACATTCACAGTTTTTCACTAGCAGTGAAACTAAAATACTGTTATGTTATGGGCCCAAAACTGAAATTATCAAAAATGTTGGGCATAAAACGAAAGAGCTCTGAAACATAGTACAAAGAGAAGGGACAGAAGAGGAATGGACGGATTGATAAGGGCAAAAAAATAAACGAAACAAAAAGCATTACTATTATTCTTACTCGCCATAATTGTAGGGGACCCCTTCTGAAAAATTAAGACCCTTGTCCAAGTTTTGTAGTATTTAATAAAAAGGATTTAAAAAAATATATATTATAGTAAATAAAATGTCTTATGTGTATGTTAAACTAGTAATAATCATATTTTCTGACCAAAAAGAGAACATAAAAAATATAATAATCATATTTAATACATGGAATGAGAGTACTAATTAATTTAGGAACGCAGGTCAAGGGATTATTTTTGGCGTTATCAGTTGGTATAAAATAATGCTAGTAATAGTTAAAAGTATTGATCTTACTATTTATTGTATTATTTTGACCATTCTATGTCTTTGGAGACTGTGATTCTCCCGCACGCCCACAAAGTTTCTATTCCCCACAAATCTCAGACTTTGGTTTACTTAATTTTAGAAATAACTCTTACAAAAAGATTCGATCTTCCTTAGCTTTACTTCATTTTAAAGAAAACTGATGAGCTTTCTTACAAAAAAAAAAAAAAAGAGAGAAGAAGAAACTTCTTCAAAAGTTATAATTAGATTTAAGAAAAATTACAAACTTGACAAATGTGAAACTAAAACAAGTCGTCTGAAATTTGAACTTTGATGTTTTAATAAAGATTTATTTTGAAGAGAAGACATGATTTATTTTGAAAGTTGAACTTTAATGTTTTCCCTAGAATTGAGGAATTTCATTTACCAAGATTCTCTTAATTTGCTCAAACTCAGTCTCTTCACCAATTAGTGAATAATTATGTTTAGCTAGGATTAGGAAGCCTAGTCCAGCTATATTAGATTATGAACTACATAAAAAAGGTTACAGTTAATCTAAAATAGCAAATGCCTAAAGAAAATCTAAAATAGTAAGTTCTATGTAAAATAAATTTAACATGAGAAAAAACAAAAAAAAAGGGTAAAAACTTGAGACACAATTTCGAGTATTTTTTATTTGACCTGTTGACTTTGGTTTCGCTTAGGACCAAATAAACTGCGAAGTGCTAACTCAGGAAGAGGACCACCTACGGGCAGGACGGTCAGGTGTTGGGGCAGATTGGTCTATGAATATCGCAACGATGACGTCATCATGTTCACCTAAAGAAGCTCATTTCGGGCAATGGCAACGTCACTATCCCTTTCCAAAGGTCTAATTGGGCCCCGGCCCATGAAGATTATCAATCTACTTATCTTTTTTTCTTATTGCTCGCCTTAAAATCTCATTCACTTCATCGCCCCCACCGTATCTCAAGACTCTCTCTCTCTCTATTTTTCTCTCTGAAATGAAAGAGAAAGAAAAGCTTATATGGATGAAAAATTCGAGGCAGAAGTTTATTCAAGGTGATATGCATACCATGTATAAAAAGTGTATACATATCTGTATGCGTGACTGACATAGTCACATATGAAATGTGAAGGGTTAGGGTTTTGTCAGTTCTAAGTCCTTTTTTGTTGATATCTTAATAAATAATGATGTAGAACACATAAATAAGATATATCATTAAATTATATAGTAGATATGTGTGTAAATCTCTGTCTCTGCATATGTATATAAGTGTAAGTGTGTATACACAGATATTACATTACTAATGTGTACATGCATACAAACATATATTTGATTTACGAAGATGTGTATTCTTAGATATCGTTATACGTTTGTTTGCTAGATGCATGTTTGTGCTGCTACATTTGGAATCACATATATATACACTTATAGTTGTAACTTGTAAGAAGTAACAAGTTCTTTTCTGTTTGTGCAGGCAATAACAAAAACATAGCCTCAGTGATGCATAGAGATTATTGGATCCGTCGAGCTGAGACATTGACTTTCTCTTCCAAACTCCAATTTCATTAGTAAACTGGTGTTATCCTATCTGAGCTTTTTAGTCTCTCATTTTTTCTCTTTTTCAATTATTGTGTTTTATCCATTTGATGCATTGAATTACTCTCTTTTCTTGACCTTGTAAGGCCTTTTCTTGACCTTGTAAGACCCCATCCCTTTCTAAATCTCTCCATATTCTATCTTTTTACAGATTCTATTCTATCTCTTCCCTATTTAGAATAGGTCTGTATCTTTCCTTTAATTCGTCCGAGTCATCTTCTCCTACCTTGTCTATCCCTCCTGAGCTAATCTCTTTACATCTTGTTTGTTGGTCATTGATGTATGGTTGATATAAATTCCAAAATTGAAATAAAGACGTTGACGTTTGTTCTTATTGAACTGTTGTATTACGTAATTGTAATTGGAAGGAGGTGAAAAAAGTCTCGCTATCAAGGGGACTGGCCAAAGGCAATGGATAAGGAAACGGGCAAAAAGAATTATGCCTTTACTCTATCTTTTAAAGCTTTGGACAGGAATTTACTTTTGTTTTTATGTCTTGTGTTTGTTTGGGTCTGACTCACCCCAAAGGCCCAAGCCAAACCAGAGAACTCTCTTATTAAATATTCCTTCAGAATCATTTATTGCTACTTTTTCTCTCTCTTTTTACTTACACTCGTGACCGTTTCTCACTTTCTGTACTAATATTTTTACCAATCTTCAACTTTTACAAATAATGTTCTAATTGTGGTTAATCCGGTTTAGGGATGAGTAAGACCGCAAGTATTGTATACCGAAATGGGGAGAAGTTTTAGGTTTTTAGGTCGTTGAGAGAGATGGCCAATAGATAAACATAAATGTTTGAGGTTTGATAGATGTTTAATGTCTTCTATTTAGCGGTTAACATAGTAACTCCCATTAGATAGTCCTTATGCATTTCATCAGTAGATATTTTGATCAACATAACGATAAGTTAATGATTCTTTTAAAATAAAATAAAATGCTATAACTCTATAATAGAATAGAATTCCTATATCCGATAATTAACACGTCCATGGTCAAAGAATTACTAGACCAAAAACAGCCAGAAAATTATAACTAAACCTTTTTTAGGTGTGAAGACTTGATTCTGTATTTTAGATTTTTACATTTTGAGTGAGCAGAAAACTTACCCATAATTATTAGTTGATCTTTAGAAGAGTCAAATAGAGAGAAAGGAGTAAGTTTTCATGGGAAGAGAGGAAAAGCTGAACCACCCTTTTGTGTTGCATACGAGAATAAATGTTGCTTATTTTTTCCTTCATCTTTTTGTCATTCCTCTTTCTTTTGACACATTTTTCATTTTGCCATTCCTCATAAATGTATATCATGTGAGCACTTATGATCAGTCCCATATTTCATAATTGTACATTTATCTTTCATTTTCAAGTAGCAAAATATACAGTTGATTTGTTGATATATAGCTTTCATTTCAAATCAACTACTCTGTATACCCAGTATATGTACTTCTTGATTTATTGGTGATTTGAGATATCAGTTTCAGAGTCCACATTTTTAATCTAAAGTCTGCAATGTAATTAATATTTATAAATATTTTTTTCTTCTCATAATATATATATATATATATATATATGTTTTTTTTTTTGTGTCTGACAATTTAAAGAATATACTGTATGCTTTTACTAAAACAATAAAGGACGTTTCTTCTTAGAGAAAAACAATTATATAGTATATGTAAAAAAAAACTGGATTTATGTGATAGAGAGATATAGCAACAAGGACATTAGATAAGAGTCACATGATGGCTGCATTTGCCTAACCTATTCTTCTTGTTTTGATTTTGGCCGGTCATTAGAGTATTAGGGTTAGGGAGAAATGAGTTGTCCATTATTGAGTCGATTCTTCTCAATTATTTTGACTTAAGGTTGTTTTTTTTGTTGGGTTTGGCTATATAACTATAAATTTTGTATCTCTATACAACCATCATGTCATTACTTTTAGGGAGTGCAAATTTAAACCGCTTCATCTAGTTAATTTAATTCTTTTATCATACAAATAATATTAAGTTTTGTCAGCGGCCCCTTTAATTATGGTAGTGGGGCGGTGGAGAGATTAATTATACGAAAAGTCTTTGGTCAAAATCGATTCCCAATATCAATGCCAATTTTGTTTTGTTTTAATCATTGCAATCTTCGACTTTTAAGACAATTTCAATTCAACAAAGAAATGTATTATTACGTCCAATAATTTAATAGACTTTAGAAAAAAACCGGCATTTTTATTTTGTTTGTTTTTTAATATTCCTATAATATTATGGTGGTGGTACATTCTACCACGAAATGATTGTGTCTGCAAGTGGGACGATTGAAATTAAAAAAATAAAAAGGGCTTGCAACATATTTACCTCCCTTATTCGTAACGGTACTAAACATAGCATTAAAAAGTCTTGGATTTTCTGGTAGACATAAAATGATTTATTTTTGGAATTTTCAATTTTAGTTTGGGTATATGTCTACATGATATTATGATTTATAATTCCATTTTAGTTTGGGTATATGTCTACATGATTATGATTTATGATACACCCCTCTACATTTTAAGATAATTGTTTTACGTATTTTTCTTACACCAAAACATATAAGATACTAAATGAATCCTTTTATAATTGAAAAAGTATATTTAAAAGTAAAACAAAGTAAATGATTAGTTTTATATTATTGAGTTGACTGTTTTTTACTCAGCGCTTAATCCTTTATCATACGCTACAGAACCCAAGTGATTTATCTTTGCAAAAACCCTAATTATACAAGTATACAATATTTATTCGGTTATAAATTGAATCGAAGTTCTTAGTAAATCGGTTTCTATAACTAATACATTAATCTATTATACCATCCATACTGGGCATACATAAAGGGGGCAGCATGTGTCTCTTTTTGGGTTTAAAAAGCATTTGTTTTAATGAATCATGATGATCGTTGTACCACCAATATAGATTATAAAACACACATACATATACATAGAATGATAAAATGTGTATATAAATGGAAGGGACATGAAGAAGAAAGAATGGGACAAGATGTTCAAACTTTATACTAAAAGAATGGGTAACATCTTAACATGGCTCACTCATTAACTCTCTCTTCTTCCTCCTTATTATATTGTTCATTTTCCCCACTTTTTTTGGCTTTACTGTTTTTCTTCTTCTTTTTCATATGATTCCCACTTTGTTTGCAAATAATGTTGGTAATTAGAAACTAATTATTTGATTATAAAGATATTAGACTAAGTTGATTGTGACGCTTTTAACATTTTTTCATAATCATATATATCATGTATGGTATGGTTCATGGTTACATTTATTTTAAAATATGGTTTCCTTGACGAACGTGTCAAATCGATGATGAATTTAACTCACTCAACCCTTAAAAAGACATTTTTTGGGCCATCTGTTTATACTTTGGTGAAACATGCCTCTCGGCCTGTTATATAAAAACATTCTGTGACCCGAGCTTTTGGTATAGCCCATAAATGACCAGTAAACAAACCAAGCTAGGCCCGATTTAATTTTTGTTTTCAGTATGTTTGTTTACATTGTAAAATCCCTTGTTTTGTTTTGTTTGTCAAAATAAAATCCCTTGTTCAATTCAAGTTTTCTGATGATGTAAAAACTGAAAATCATACAGTTTTCATATAATAGTGGCATAATATAACGAATAAAATTTCGATTGCCTTTTTATAGGCTTCTTAATTTCAGGAGAAACGAATGTGAATGATGTAGATTAATGAATGTAAGTTTATTAGAAATTCTGTTATATCTTTAGTGAGCATATTTTTTTAGATATTATATGGAATCCACATATTTCTCCAGTAATCAACCAACCAAAATATGTAAAAAACAAACAGCCACCACATTTTTTCTATCAAAAAGAGTTTTATTTTCCCCATTTAATTTTGTTGTTCCGAACCTTTTTATTTACCCCGTGTAACACGCACGACCCGACCCAATGTATATGATTCTTCCTGAAAAGACTCCAAAACGGAGTCGTATTGAGCTCACAACTCACGAAGTTTCCTTTCTTCGATCAGAGTCGGCTTATTTGGTTTTGTTTCCTTCCTTGCTGCTCCTTATAGAAATTTTGCTCTGTTAAGATTTCTTCCTTTACACCAAAATCATCCAAATTCGTGATCTTGTTTTTCACCTTCGAAGAATCAAGAATTGATTTCCTTGCTCTGTTATCTCCAGTTCTAGGGCTAACGCCGATCACATTCTAGCTTATTTTGCTCAAATCCAAGCGGATACTTAAGAAATTAACAGTAATCTTAGGTTTTCAAGGGTGAATCGTGTAATTGGTATTCTAGGGTTTATCTCAAGAACATGTTTTTCTCCGGCGATCCCTCTACTCGGAAGCGAGTCGATTTAGGTGGCCGGAGCACTAAGGAGAGAGATGCTCGGAAGCTTCTGGAGCAGACTAGAATGGAGCGAAATCGTCGGTTGCTACAGAAGCAGCAGAACTTAGCTGCCCTCAAAATTCAGGTACCGGTTTTATCCTATTCATCTTACTGCCTTCTAATCGACATTTTTTGACACTTTTAACAGTAGAATGGATAAAGCCTTCTTAGTTTAGGACTTTATGTGTGTGTGCTTAAGCAATGTAGAACAAACATACTGAGTCATTTTGCCAAAAAGGTTTCATTTTGGTAGAATCTTGATGCTTTGAGGTTTAATTGGATATTGAACCAACATTTCCCTTTTTTGTTGCTGCTTCTGAATCTCTATGATCCTCGTTAGATTAGGCCTCTTGGAAAAAAATTATCCTGTTATGGCGTCCTGCGGGTTTTGTTTGGGTAGTAGGATTTTAGGATTGAACCATTGCGATTACAAACTGGTAGCTAGAACTGCAAGTGAAACATTTGCTTATGTGGGTAAGTGCATTTGCTTGGCCAAAGATAAAAGTCTTTTCAACCTTAATACTCCTCTGGTGGGCAACTTGCTGACTAGTTTTTGGCTACAGAAATTCTTTAGAGGTAGAAGATCAATGGCCATTGAGCGCTTGAAGGTGCGGCATGATTTCAGTGAAACCTATGGAAATAATTGTCAGAATGTCGATAGGTATATTTCTTTCGTTTATTATGTTTTGCTGTATTTTTTAATGGGGTCTTAAAATGGTTTTGTGGTGACTTTATTTGTCTATTGACCCTTTTTGGTATTTTTTTCTGCACTCAGACATTGCTTTGAGCCAGGTTCAAGTTTCCTCCGGCAGTTTCTGTTCTTTTTCAAGGCACAAAACTCGGGAGATTTTGTGATACTTGTGGAAACTTGTCGTCTACTGCAGAATTTCGTTCACAGCAGTGGTATTTCCAATATCTATGCATGCTTCTTTTCTTGACACTTTGTTCAATTCATTCATGGGTTTGATCAGAGTGTTTTTCCTTTCTAGGTAACTCTTATGTAAGAGGAAGCATGTTCTGAATCTTCATTTTGCTTAATCAGTTATTGATAGATTTCGTACTTTTATTTAATATGTGTATCTTATGAGCAGTAAAATTATAACATTGTCTGAGGAATGTACCGTTCACCACAAATTAAACTCTCCTGTTTGCTGTTTATATCCTCACATATTCACATTATATTATTAGTTGTACTTCACGAACAATCTATTCTCGTGTTTCTTCCCTATAATGACTGGGAGCTTGTTTACTTATATTACAAATTCTCATCATATGACAGGTGACATTGTCAGCCTTTTTTCTGGCTCGGACTATTCCTCTCAGCATAATATGGTGGACTTTAGAGTAAAGAAACTTGCATTTACCTGCATCGAGGCTATACATCAGAATAGGTTATATATATACATATAATTTTTTTTTTGTCATCTTTCAATTTGTAGAGTATATCCAAGCAATAGCCTCCTTGTATCAAACTGTGATCAACTGCGGCTTTCTTTTTCAGTTCTGTTATTGATATCTTCAGTTTTCCCTCCTTCTGATTTGAATCATCAGGAACCATTTAAGGGATCAGCTCTTAGTTACTCCTGAAGAAGCTAGCATTTCAACAGCTATCTTGATGGAGGCAATGTCGTTATTGCTAGATCCTAAGTTACCTTGGGTTTGCAAAATTGTTAGTTATTTACAGAAAAGAAACATCTTCAAACTGTTCAGAGAAATGATCAATACGGCTAAGGTATTCTTCAACAGTTCCCCATGATAATTCCCCACCACCTAGTTCTTCTAATTTACTGCAAATTTTTATGGATTGCTGTTCCATAGTTGCCAACCTATCCTTTTGAAGCAACTGTTGTTTGTTGCAGGAAAGCCCAAGAGGTCAGACTATGACTGGCAGCATCCTTTCACTAGAAAGAGTATTGATACTGATAGTAGCACATGTTGGCCGTGAGCCATGTTGCTGCCCTGTTGTTGATCCACGTTGGAGTTTCTCTTCTATGATCCTCACAATACCTTTGATATGGCAGCTTTTTCCAAACTTGAAAGTGGTTGGTTCTCTTCTATAGTTTCGAACAGATGCTAAACAAAATATATGTAGTATCATTGAAGCTAAATGATAGCTTTTGTTTTTTTTACAAGTTTATGTCTGACCCTGAGCTAAATATTATCGTAACCTTCAGCATCTATATAAATTTTGGCAAGCTCATAGTTTAATTTTCCAGGTCTTTGCCAACCCAAGTCTAAGTCAACACTACATTCACCAGATGGCTTTCTGTATTCAAAAGGATACCCATGTTCTCCCAATGGATACTAGCCCAGAGTTCCCTGGTTATGCTTGCCTTCTTGGTAATACGTTGGAAACTGCAAATGTGGTATTGTCACAGCCGGAATGTTCATTGGACGTGGTAGGTTCCTATTGCAGTTATTTCATCTCTTTTTGTGTTTTTGTGTGTTGCTACTGTGGATTTGGTATTTTAGCCCCATGATTACTTGATTTTTTCCTAATCATCAGTGATTTGCACTTTGTTGTGTTCATGTAGAGTAGATTTGCAAAGGCAGACCTCGTGTTCAATAATCAATAGATTATCAACTGATAGAATATCTAGATTTTGAATATTATCTTCTTTTAATATCTATATATTTGGTGAAGAAGGTTTAGGGTTTGGCTTCATAAATATTAACTTCTAAGGTAGTGATGTGAAAGAATTTATCTATTTAATATTTGCTATTATATAGTTGCCGTTAGGAAGTTAGGATGAGAACGTTTTTTCCCCTTTATTGCTGAAGATCCACAAGTTATGTTAGAGACAGAATCCCAGAATAAGAATAAAACCCAAAAACTCTCTTTATATTAAAACTGAAATAAAGATAACGTAACAAGAACAGAGTAAAACTCCCAAGAGAACTATGTTCTCTCCCTCGGCCTAATCCGATAGAAACCTCCTAAGCTTTCCCTAGCTTGGATGAGTCTCACAAACGAAACCTCATCACTACTTATAATATACGATAAGAGTTAAACCCTATGAGAAAAGGAAATAAGAAAATAGAAATACTAGATAATTTCCTAAATCACTAAATGGAAACATTCGTATCAGTCCCGACCGCTTGAAGATCAGCCTTGTCCCCAAGGCTGATTCGTCAGTGATATCTTCCATAGCAGTTATCTCACCATCCACAATTGCTTCATCTTCGGCCAACATCAAAGCTCTAAGTGATTTGTACGGACAGTCATGTAGAGGAGAGTATGGTTGCTTGCAACGGAAACATAGTCCTTTTGCCTTCATGTCGAGATATTCTTGATGCGAATATTGACGTGTACCCCTTGGTCTAAAGGAGTTGCTGCTTGAATTAACATTGGAAGATGATTGGAAATTTGCTGACGATGATGGTTTCCCAGGGGTTCTTAGTGAATAATTTGGAGCCCCTAAACCTTTACCATATGGTAGCGTTCTGCTCACTGTAGTCCCTAAACATCCTAAACCACCAGTGTCCTTAAATCGCCTGAATGTACTATCAGGCGGTTTGCCTTTGTCCCCATAGTAAAAATCCAGCTCCCTTTCAATAGATCGTGCAACACGAATTGCAGTTTGCAATTCTCTAGCATCGTTTGGATGAAATTTCACACGAATCTCGTCTTTTAGTCCGTTGAGAAATAATCCCAACTGAAGATGCTCATCTAGAAGAGGAATTTGAGCTGCTCGAGCACGAAATTCATGGACAAACTCATCCACTGAATCTGTTTGATGAAGAGCTGCTAGCTGTTCGAACGGAGAGGCTGTAACGTCTCCTCCAAACTGTTCAATCAACTCTGTCTTAAGTTGTATCCAAGTCAGTGTTGGGATTTGTTGGCGAAGCCATTGTAACCAATGCAAAGCATCACCTTCCATACTCATGAAGGCGATCTGAACCTTTTGAGTTTCATGTGTTTGCTGCAAGGAGAAATATTGTTCAACTCGAGCCAACCAACCAAGCGGATCCTCACCACTGAAACTCGGCATCTCCACTCGCCGCACAACACAAAGGTTTTCATCGTGAGGAGTTTCTGGTGTAACTTGCTTCTCCGTAGTGTTAGTTTTAACTGTGGAAGCTGATGAACAGTCATTAGAGATTGAGGTAAGCATACTCTTTTGACTAGAAGCTAATAACAATTGCTTCAAAGTTTCTTGCAGCTCATCAAATTTTGAGTACAGCCCATCCATC
This sequence comes from Cardamine occulta, assembly GCA_028015245.1. NCBI lineage: Eukaryota > Viridiplantae > Streptophyta > Magnoliopsida > Brassicales > Brassicaceae > Cardamine > Cardamine occulta. The sequence continues at coordinate 14,091,760 of CM051371.1, read as the reverse complement.
TTTGTGGAAAGAACCTCCTGATTCTTCTCTAACTCTTCCAAGCGTTCTTCTTGTCTAGTCTTCGTCATTCTTTAGGCGTTCGTCTTTAGGTCGGACCAATTGTTAGAGATAGAATCCCAGAATAAGAATAAAACCCAAAAACTCTCTTTATATTAAAACTGAAATAAAGATAATGTAACAAGAACAGAGTAAAACTCCCAAGAGAACTATGTTCTCTCCCCCGGCCTAATCCGATAGAAACCTCCTAAGCTTTCCCTAGCTTGGATGAGTCTCACAAACGAAACCTCATCACTACTTATAATAAAAGTTAAGAGTAAAATCCTATGAGAAAAGGAAATAAGAAAATAGAAATACTAGATAATTTCCTAAATCACTAAATGGAAACATTCGTATCAAGTTATGTGCCTTGTATTTCCAAAATTTAGGGGATGTTAAATAGTTGCATTTCTAGGGGAAAATCATTCATTTGGATAATGTTTAAAAACGTTCCAGATACTATTTTTTGAAAAACAATTGTGCTCCCAGTTCTGTTTGACTCTAATTTTTCTTTTCTCTTCTTTCTTTATTTTGACCAGGCAATTGACATTGCATCAGTTGCAACTTTCTTATTGGAGACGCTTCCCCCCGTGAAATCATCTGAAAGAGAAAGCAGGCAGAGTATGGCATTTTCTTCTTGCTATATTATCTTCACCCATGGCAGTTTTTGTAATCCTAAGGATTTTTTGTGCATTCTTCTCGTGGTAGTTATTTGATCTTATTCTGAAAGAGACATACTTTTATTGTGGTTCAGGCACTTCTGATGAGGATGATATGTTGATTGACGATGTACCAGAATTGGTCTTGAATAGGACTCTGGAGCAGCAGATAACCAATGCTGTAGACTCACGTTTTCTTCTGCAGTTAGTACGTACCTATTCCCTGTCATATGAAATTACATGATGTGCTATTCCTCCTCTGTGATTCTTTAATTTCTAAGATCTGTGCCTCCTCTGGATCAATTTATTCTCTATATTTAATCTAAGGAGTGTCATCCATGCAGACAAATGTTTTGTTCCATCAAGTTTCGCTTGGTTCGCAGTCATATGACGAAGATAAAGAAGCATTGGCTATTGGCACAGCCAGTTCTTTTCTGTATGCAGCATTCAACACTCTCCCTCTTGAGCGAATCATGACAATTTTGGCTTATAGAACCGAGCTTGTAGCTGTGTTGTGGAATTATATGAAACGATGCCATGAGAACCAGAAGTGGTCATCCATGCCTAAACTCCTAGCTTACCTTCCAGGGGATTCCCCGGGTTGGCTATTACCTCTGGTTGTTTTTTGTCCTGTTTATAAGTAAGGTTTGCTTGATTTAACGCCAAATTTCTGTAGTATAACTTCAAAGTCACTCTTTCAACTATAGGTAAATTAGGGTTCTGAGTGTGGTTTAATACTTAAATCTGATTTAGCAATGTCATTGACGATTAGGCACATGCTTATGATAGTCGACAATGAGGAGTTCTACGAACGAGAGAAGCCATTGTCGTTACAGGATATCAGGTTGCTCATCATTATTCTCAAGCAGGTTAGTATTTTGACAGATTTCGTTAAGCAGATATAACATTGACGTGAAGAGTTTTAGGAGATATGATTGAAGCTTCTTACATAAAATTTGATGACGTGATTAGCTGAGGCCTTAGATTGCTATCTGTAACACACAAATATAATAAGCTAGGTTGGCTTTTCGTTTTCATATGGCTGCTTTCTGGCAGTGGCTGTTCATATTTCTGATGGGCTCACCAAAAAAATAGAATCTTATTTGCCATGCCTCTAATTTGTCAGTTATTTTTGTGTATGGTCGCTCTTTTTTGTCCAGGCTTTATGGCAGTTACTATGGGTAAATCCACTTACACAACCTAACGCTGGGAAATCCGTCTCCAATGACGTCTCGAAGAAGAGCCCTGTTGACTTGATTCAGAACAGGGTTGGGGTTGTAGTCTCTGAGTTACTTTCACAGGTTTGTGCTGCAGAGAAGCTAATACTCCTTCACTGATATGGCTACTTTGACTCTAAGTCAGTATAATTTTTCAAAGATCATTGTTCATTTTATCTTCCTTGTTGGTGAAATCTTTCTGCAGTTGCAAGATTGGAACAACCGGAAACAATTCACCTCCTCAAGTGACTTCCAAGCTGATACAGTCAATGAATATTTCATCTCTCAGGTGACTACTACATGCAATTTAGTTTAATGTTTGTGACATGCCAACACTATGAAAGTTTCCTATCAATTTTAATAATTTGGTTTTAGTTGTCCCCTATCATTGCTGATACTGTTTTCCTTTCTCCAGGCCATAGTGGAAGGTACAAGAGCCAACTACATACTGATGCAAGCTCCTTTCCTGATTCCGTTTACAAGCAGAGTCAAAATATTCACAGTGAGTGGCTGTTAGGATAGGTATATCTGGTGAAATGGTTATCATTTGTTCATTTTAAGGAATCGAGGAGAGCTAATTAACATATACTAGTATGTGTAATCTGTGTAAATGGAAGAAAATATTGTTTGTACTTATTCACTGATCACTTTTCTGCGGCTGCATTTACTCGCTGGTCATCATTTGTATAGACACAATTAGCAACGGCAAGGCAGAGTCATGGATCTCAAGGTATTTTTGCTCGAAATCGGTTCAGAATACGAAGAGACCATATCTTGGAAGATGCTTACAATCAAATGAGTGCATTGTCCGAGGATGATCTCCGGGGATCGGTAAGTTCTATCGCTTGCATGATATCTGTCTTGAAGCAATTGCTTGGTTCACATTTGAAGCATATGCATATTTTTCCGTTCCCGTGTCTCTGATTTGCTTTTCTTTTGCAATACTTATAATGCAAATAACTACTGGCTGTAGATTCGCGTGACATTTGTCAATGAACTCGGAGTTGAGGAAGCTGGTATTGATGGTGGTGGCATTTTCAAAGACTTCATGGAGAAAATTACCCGAGCAGCCTTTGATGTGCAATATGGATTGTTTAAGGTCGTATGTCTAGTTTTACTTAAGGTTTTTGTGTATTTCAACATTGACCACGCTCCATCAAGTTTGCATGTAGTCTGTCTTTCTTTTTTCTTACATGCTTTCTTTCAGGAGACCGCGGATCACATGCTTTTTCCTAATCCTGGATCAGGAATGATACATGAACAGCATCTCCAGTTCTTTCATTTTCTTGGCAGTCTTCTCGCAAAAGTATGGTATTTGATTGGTTGACTTCATGCGAAACTCTGATATGTTACCAATCTTTCTTCCTTAAATTTTTGTTCATTGGAAGCAAACCAACATGCTTGCAATGTACGGCATGTTTGCTTTTTGATAACATTACTGGTTCTTCTTTGCCATGTTTTTATGGAAATAGAACTAGTAGGGGTATCATTGTCTTGACGTTTTCATAGAAATTCATTTTAGTTTGGCCTTTTTTCTTTATTGAAGTTGATTTGCATCTTGTTGCAGGCTATGTTTGAAGGGATTCTAGTTGATATACCTTTTGCAACGTTTTTCCTCACCAAGTTGAAACAAAAGTACTGTAAATTTGATTTCTAGCCTCAAGTTCATGTCATTTTCATTGTTTAATACTCCTGCATAGACCTTGTGAACATTTTGTAAAACTTCTACTTGCAAGGTACAACTATTTGAACGATTTGCCTTCTCTGGATCCCGAGTTGTATAGGCACCTTATATTTCTGAAGGTGAGTTTCGCTGAACATTCTATTTTTCTGTTGCTTTGTGGAATCTTGAGATAGCTACCTGCGAGGATTTTGGCTATTTTTTAAGCTTTATCCCCCTTGCACGTATTTCAATTACATTATGATATTTGCAGCGTTATAAGGGTGACATCTCAGATTTGGAGCTTTATTTTGTTATTTTGAATAATGAATATGGAGAGAGGACAGAGGAAGAGCTACTTCTAGGGGGAAATGACATGCGTGTTACAAATGAGAATGTTATAACTTTCATTCATCTGGTTTCCAATCATCGATTGAATTTTCAGGTACATCATTTATCTTAGTATTACTTGAGGTCACCCAGTACAATTAACAGCTTTTGATATCATCTCAATTTTTCGGGTGCAGATACGCCAGCAGAGTTCTCATTTCTTAAGGGGGTTTCAGCAACTCATTCCGAAAGAATGGATCGACATGTTCAATGAACATGAGCTTCAGGTGGCAATGGATAATTATGCTCTAGATGGTTAAACTTTGTCAGTTGTTTCCCCAAGGAGCATGTACAGATGAATTTTACTTTTGTGGGCTTTGGTTGCAGGTTCTCATATCTGGTTCAGTTGATAGTTTGGATATTGACGACTTGCGAAACAACACTAATTATGCTGGAGGCTACAACTCGGTGAGTGGTTCTTCGCTGTCAGCCAAAATGCCATTGTGAATTAGTGTTGAGACACTTTTGGAACATTGTTATATGATTACATCGCTATATTCTTGACAGGGACATTATGTGATCGATATGTTCTGGGAAGTTATGAAAAGCTTCTCAACTGAAAACCAGAAGAAGTTCTTAAAGTAAGACCAGTTCACAGTTACTACAGTCTGTGATCACAGGAGTCTATTTATTTTCTTTAACGGAACTAAGAGGTAACTAACCTCTATCATCTTCAATTTCAGGTTTGTGACGGGTTGTTCACGAGGACCACTACTCGGTTTCAAATACTTGGAACCTGCATTCTGCATACAGAGGTAACTTCCACAGACTCATAATCGTATTGACTCTTGATGGGCTTTGGACAGTAACAGAATCATAAAAGATCCATCCTCGTTTGGAATGTGTTTCAGGGCTGCCGGTAGTGCTAGTAATGAATCAGTTGATAGACTGCCGACATCAGCTACTTGTATGAACCTTCTCAAACTTCCGCCTTATCAAAGGTTTGTCCTCTCATAACACAATCTCTTTGGTTTTGCTCAGTTAAGAAACTTTATTTATTGCCAAATACCGTGTCCTGCACTTGATGATGTAATTGGAGAAAGCAAATTAAACATCTCTTGTTAATGATGCAGCAAAGAGCTACTGGAGACCAAGTTGATGTACGCCATAAACGCAGAAGCGGGTTTTGATTTGAGCTGAATAGCTTCCTGCCTTAAAAGACAGACTTCCATGGCCACAAATTGACCAGGCATCATCCTTTTTTCTTGCGTTCCCTGTTACCTGTAGACTGACGCAGGCTGAAGAATCTAATGGCTCTAAAGCATATAAGAAACGGATCTAGAGGGGAACTTGTAGTGGAGATTTTTCATATTAACTAATGGGTTTAATTTGCAGCTCTCAGGAACTCCTTTCAAAAGTATTATATAAAAAAAGAGTGATTACTGGGAAATGTAGTTTGGAGGTGCCTGAGAGTTTGAGAAATAGAGATCCTGGGTTTAAAAGTTGGTGAAAAAAAAAAAAAAGTTAAATAAGACTGGTCTTTGAGGAACTCGAATGCTGTAAATTATTTTCTTATTGCATATGTTACATAGAATATTTATTTGTAAATATTTGCATGGAACCATATCTTCTTGAGTTTGTCTCCTTGTGTTTCGTCATGATTATTAGGTTGAAACGTCATTTAGTCTCTCTGCAAATGGTAGCAATAAAATGAACGAGTTGAAAAAACTGATTGAAAACTTTTTGAGTTGAATGATATTCAACTCTTTCAACTCCAAAATAGTAGATGAATGAACTGAAAATTTTTTCTTTGTAACTTGTACATGTGTTCAATTTTTTTAGCTGAATGGGTTGAACCATTTTTTCAATTTATTTATCTCAAATGGTAAAATATTAGATGAATGTTTATTCAACTCTTTCAACTCGTTAATTTAAGTCAACCATTTGCAGCCTTAGATAAAACAAAGATCATTATCAAGTGAGTTCGACCTATAAAAGATTAAGAATTGTTCAGTGTACAAGAATTATAACGTTTGTCGGAGATTGTAGATTTTTCCCCTCTTGTCATCAAGCAAGTTACAAATTTTATAAATTAGAAAAGCTTTAGTAAGGTCCAAAGCTATGAAGTTAATCTGGTAATGCTTATTTAGTGGGGAGGTTCTATTTTTAAGACAAAAAAATAATCAGACACGTGTTTGTTTACTTGGACGTGCCTTTCAGCTTCTGTTAGTAATGTAAGATCTCGACCGTCCATCTATAGTTTGACTTTTAAGTAGATAGAAAACAGACAGAGAGACAGCAGTGGAGATCGTAGGCGAGAAGAAATCTAAAATGGAGGAAGCTAAGGGACCTGTGAAGCATGTACTGCTTGCTAAGTTCAAAGATGACGTAAGTCCTGAGAAAGTCGATGAACTCATCAAGGGTTACGCCAACCTCGTCAATCTCATCGAACCTATGAAGGCTTTTCACTGGTAAATTTCTCAAACAATGCTTCAGTATTTTCTTCTGATTGTTATTCTTATTACCTGCCCTGAGAGAACACTTTAGATCTGAACTGTTTCTTAAGGTTTTGTGAATATGTTAGGGATCCAAAAACATTATCATCTGGGAGTTAATAAGTTCCTAAGAGAGAATCCATCTCCATTAATGATCTTCTAATCAACCTAAATTGAGATCTGATTCTATTATCTTGGTGTGATTTTAGGGGAGAAGATGTGAGCATTGAGAATCTGCATCAAGGCTTCACACACATCTTTGAGTCCACATTTGAGAGCAAAGAAGCTGTAGCTGAGTACATTTCTCATCCTGTTCACGTTGAATTCGCCACCATGTTCTTAGGCAGCTTGGATAAAGTATTGGTTATAGACTACAAGCCTACCCCTGTTCATCTCTAATTCTGTTGCACCGCTATCAGTCTCTATCTTTGATCTTTTTCTCGGCTATGCCTATTGTGATCATGTTGAATAAAGTTTATTCCTTCTGAGTTAATGGTCTTTGGTTTGCAAGTATTGTTATGATGTTTCTTTTTTATGCTGTATTAGACTTGATGTGTAAACAATCATGAGTTTTACATGATAATGAAGTGTTTGATTTCAAATCTTTTTTTATGATTCTATTACTTTTGTATTGTACCAATAGAGGTAATGATGGCCTATGTAAAAGCAAGTTGCGAATAAACTAGTTTCTTGATGATGTGTAAGTTGGAGTCAAAATTTCTTTGATTGTTTATGTAAGTATGTGTCTATAACAACTGTTTTATGTATTCGTCTAATTACGAGTATGGAAGGGAGATTGGAATCAAACCCTTTCTCACATCATGTTTGAAATGATAAGAACAATACCACAAATATTCTGAAAATCATCACTGTTCTTCATAGCTGAAGGATCAACTTTGAAATTGGCCATTTCATCTTTACATGTTGTAGGTCCTTCCATAGCTGCTGAGACCTTAATGTTCAATCCTTGACCATCCCCTGAAGCCAGGCTCTGCTTAGCATCATTGAGACTGCTGATTGCACTCTTATAATGTCCTACGCACGAGGTATATGCTTTCTTCATAGTGGGATCGGTTGTTGTCATGACTAGAGATTGGATTCTCTTGAAAGCTCCTGATGCACTTGTTTGTGCAGAACCAAATGTGATATTTGCAAGCGTTTTAAGATCAGCACCTGAGGTCTTTGGATTGGATTTCATGTAGTTTGTACAGAAGGATTGGTTTTTCGCTTTCCCGCAAATCGCTTTTATGTCAGCCACTTGCGCGTTCAAGGAACCAATCATTGCAAAAAAACATTAGAGAAGATACAAAAACATTGTTACTCAAGTATGATGCCATCTTTGGTTCTTTCTTTCTTATGTTCGTTGGTTCTTACTACGCCTGAGGATACATATTTATAGATGCTTGTGATTGATTATTTCCACTAGAACTAATAATAGAAAAGTTCTTGGTATGGACTGTTTCTCATTCTGATTCTTAGTTAGACCACAAGTCCTAATACAAGAGAGATTAAAACTTTGCTATTCTTAGCAAATAGTTCAGAGAATAGTTTATCTGATTATTATTCACTTATATATATAGATATTAAATAATTTCTCAAACAGAAGTCAAAACTCCATTGGCTAAAGGTGGGGGATAAAAATAATAAAACTTTCCATCGTGCAGTTGTTACGAGAGAGGCAAAAAACTCGATACGAGAAATTCTGTGTGGGGATGGAAGGGTGGTGTCCAGCGAAGAGGAGATAAAGGAGGAAGCGGAAATATTTTTTTAAAATTTTCTCCAGCTAATTCCGCAAGATTATGCTGGCATCTCTGTTAATGAACTACATAACTTGTTACCCTTTCGATGTTCAGAGGAGGATAGGGCGAGGCTGACAAAAGTAGTCTCCGGTGAAGAGATTACAAAGGTACTATTCTCAATGCCAAATGATAAGTCTCCAGGACCGGATGGGTTTACATCGGAATTTTACAAAGCAACTTGGGATATTATTGGTGATGAGTTCATTATGGCGAGTCAATCTTTTTTTGTCAAAGGTTTTCTACCCAAGGGAATAAATGCCACTATTCTAGTTTTAATTCCGAAAAAACAGTAGCGAGGAAGATGAAGGACTATAGACCGATATCATGTTGCAACGTGATTTATAAAGTGATTTCAAAAATCATTGCAAACAGACTGAAGGTGGTACTACCAAAATTCATTGCGGGAAATCAGTCAGCGTTTGTGCAGGACAGATTACTCATAGAGAATATGCTACTAGCAATGGAGTTAGTGAAAGATTATCACAAGGATACGGTTTCCAGCCGATGCACCATAAAAATTGACATATCCAAACCTTTTGACTCGGTACAATGGTCCTTCCTCATAAACACACTCCACGCTCTGAACTTCCCAATGGAGTTCATTCACTGGATAACACTGTGTATTACTACGGCTTCTTTCTCGGTTCAAGTTAATGGCGAGCTTGCGGGTTATTTCAGAAGTGAAAGAGGGTTACGTCAAGGTTGCTCACTTTCACCATATCTATTTGTCATAAGTATGGATGTTTTATCGAAAATGCTTGACAAGGCTGCAGGGGTAAGTGAGTTTGGATATCACCCAAGATGTAAGAATATTGGCTTAACTTATCTCAGTTTTGCTGATGATATTATGGTTCTTACGGATGGAAAAGTTCGATCAATGGAAGGGATAGTTCATGTGTTTGATGTTTTTTCACAAAGATCGGGACTGAAGATCAGTATGGAAAAATCAAAGATGTATTTAGCTGGTATAACAAACCATGTTCAACAAGAACTGATGACCCGTTTCCCTTTCGCTGTGGGACAGCTCCCGGTCAGATATTTAGGACTCCCACTGGTCACCAAAAGATTAACATCTGCAGATTATTTCCCATTACTGGAACAGATCAAGAAAAAAATAGGATCATGGACAGCTCGATATCTCTCTTTTGCAGGAAGACTGAATCTGATAAGTTCGGTGTTATGGAGTATAACAAACTTCTGGCTGGCAGCTTTCCGGCTTCCAAAGCCATGTATCAATGAGATAGACAGAATGTGTTCTTGCTTTTATGGTCTGGACCGGATATAAATCCAAACAAAGCAAAAATCAATTGGGAAGAGGTTTGTAAACCAAAGCATGAAGGAGGACTTGGCCTTCGATCTCTAAAGGAAGCAAATGATGTAAGCTGTTTGAAACTGATATGGAGAATAGTCTCTCATGGCTCCTCTCTATGGGTGAAGTGGATAAAGGCTTACTTAATCAAGCATGATACATTCTGGTCATTCCGAGAGATAACTAGCTTGGGATCTTGGATGTGGAAAAAGCTTCTAAAATATAGACAAATCGCAAAACCTCTTTGTAAGGTAGCTGTTGGGAATGGAGTTCTCACATCCTTCTGGTTTGATAACTGGTCCGGTTTGGGTTGCCTAATGGATCTTGTAGGGCCTCGGGGAATTATTGATCTGGGGATAGGAAGACATGAAACAATTGCGGGGTTTCTAATCGCAGAAGAAGAAGGCATCGCATTGAAATTTATAACAAGATTGAAGATGCTCTGACCTTAATCATGGAGGGCCGTGGGGAGGATTCAGTTGACATAGTGCAATGGAAAGGAAAAGGCGACAGATTTAAATCAAGCAAGGCACACAACAGACTGGCCCTCAATTGTTAACTATGTATCAGATTCAACTCTTGATAGAACCCAGAGTTTCCTTGCTCGCTATGTCTTTCAAGCATCGATACACACAGTATGGAGAGAAAGAAATGCTAGACGGCATAGAAAAAATCCAAACTCAGGAAGTATTCTAATCCGATGGATTGACAAGCAAGTAAGAAACCAACTCTCATCAATTCGAGCTCTTGGCGATAAGCATTATAGAGAGGGACTGCAATTGTGGTTCGACTCTAGAAGCTAAAATCTTGAAAAAAATTGTTTTTTCTTTTTTCTAAATTTTCGAAACAAGGTAGCACTCGATGTAAAAACGATATTTTCTTTTGAATTAATTTAACATTACATTAAAATATATATATATATATATATATATTTTAAACAATTTCTAGGACTGATAAATTTAACTGTAGGAGAATTTTAGAGGTTCTCTAGATGCAAGACACAATAATTTGACTGTAAATTTATTAATTTATTGGTTTTTAAGTTGCTACTACACCAAAATCAAGACGTGAAAACGCTGGAGAAAACCTTATCAATGTTACACATTGTTTCAAACATCAAATTACGTTGGGGAACATAAGCTTGAAGTCCTTCAAGATCAGCTTCGCAAGAAGATATACTATCGAAGGCTTAAGAAGCTGCCTGATATGCTAACAGGTAAGACTTAGAGCTCGCAAACTCTTTAGCTCCTTCGATGGCTTTAATGGTTAATTCATAATCTGTCACGCACGACCCATATGGGAACTTGAGCTTCGGATCAGTCGTGGTTCTCAATAAGCCTTTCATAGTCGCTAGGTTCTTGTAGCCGAACAACTCTGTCTTCTCCAAGACCAAACCGAGAAGACCGTGCAAGTCGAGGGTGAGCGTTGTCGGATCAGAAGTTAGCCAAGCGATGCAAAAGTGGTTGTAAATTGTCGGTTTTGAGCAGAGTTGGTAAAGTGATTCTTTTGTGACTTTTTCACTCGGAGATAAAGATGAAGAGAACGGAGTGATTGATAGAAGAAGGAGAAGAGGCAGAACTTAAAATATGTTTCTTGTGACGCAAGAGAAAGCCATTGTCTTGTATGTGGATCGGAAGGATAATTATGCGTATTCTTAGATGTGGGAAGTGCTAATTGCTTTCTAATATACATAGTTTTTGGAATGCACAATCATTTAATTGATAAATCAATAAAATCACGAAAAATCTTGGGTTATTGATGCATTTCCAATTTTAAAACACATGGTTCAGATTTCAAAATATTTGATTACAAAATATTACTCGGGTTGGAGTTAACCGAACCAAGTCATCAAATTTGGAAACATACCGAAATCAGAATTCAGAACACCGAACAGAATCGTAAAAGTGAAAATCATATCGAACTTGGTTTACTCCTTCACAAATAATTAGCCAGCAAAACCAAAGCCAAAACGACCGATCAAACCTGATTAATCACATTTGGTTCATTGAGCATATCAAATTATTACTATATTCGGGCCAAACCCGGAACTGAAAATGTGTAGAAGATTAACGAATAAAAAAGTGGTAAAAGTATCTTCTTTCAGCTCATCCCGTATACACCAGAAATTTAAAATCAAAGGTTTAAACCAAAATTAGAAAACTAAACCAAATGTAACCGGAATCAAACCCGGTTAAGGTCTCGATTTGGCTTGTCGTAGGCTGCGTTCCTTCTCTCCCTCTATCCATATCTCCTAGTATAAGCATCAACACATACACAAAACAATCAAAACCCCCAAAAACCAAGAAAATCATAAATCGAAACAGAACTAAACCGTGATGTACCTGTGGGCTTTCTACATGTGAATGGGCTTGTCATAAGTAGCCATGGCAGCTTCCTTGATAGCTTCACTCATGGTGGGATGAGCATGACACACTCGAGCAATGTCTTCACTTGATGCATCATAGTTGATCGCTAGAACCGCTTCATGTATCAATTCTCCTGCATTTGGTGACATAATGTGAACTCCCAAGATCTTGTCTGTCTCTTTATCAGCCAAAATCTTGACCATTCCCTCTGCTGTATCTATGGCCTTGGCTCTGCTATTGGCCATGAACGGGAATTTACCAACATTATAGCTTACACCGTCTTTCTTCAGCTGCTCCTCGGTTTTACCCACCGAGGCAACTTCAGGGTAAGTGTAGACAACACCAGGGACTTTGTCGTAATCGACATGGCCATGTTTGCCTGCTATAAACTCAACACAAGCAAAACCGTCTTCTTCAGCTTTGTGAGCCAGCATTGGTCCTGGAATCACATCTCCAATTGCATAAACGCCTGAAACATTTGTTGAGAATCTCTCGTTCACCAGAATTCTCCCGCCTTTGTCTGTTTCAACCCCGATTTTCTCAAGATCAAGTCCAGATGTGAACGGAGTTCTACCAGCTGAGACTAGGACCACATCAGCTTCTAAAGTGGTCTGGTCTCCACCTTCTGCGGGTTCCACTATAAGTTTCACACCATCTCCAGATGAATCTACACCAACTACTTTAGTCTTGAGCATGAATTTCATCTTTTGCTTCTCTAATGAACGTTGAAACTGCTTGCGGATTTCACCATCCATTGATGGTACAATATCCGATGCAAACTCAACAACTGTGACCTCTGATCCGAGCCGTCCCCATACAGAACCCATCTCGAGTCCAATATAGCCAGCGCCAATGACAATGAGTTTCTTTGGAATTTCTGTCAGAGAAAGTGCCCCGGTTGATGAAACAATCTTCTTTTCATCGATTGTAATGCCAGGCAACGACTTGACATCTGAGCCAGTAGCAACTATGATATGTTTTCCTTTGACAACCGTGTTTCCTCCATCGATTGTGTCCACAGAGACTTCGGACGGAGACAGAAACTTACCATAACCCTTAACATAGTTTACCTTGTTCTTCTTGAACAGACCTTCAATACCACGGGTAAGATTCTTGACGGCTGTATCTTTCTGAGCCAACATAGCAGGAAGATCAACCTCAACCGAAGAGACCTTAACACCATGGTTAGCAAAAACATGCTTTGCTTCATGGTACATGTGAGAAGAGTGAAGAAGGGCCTAATACAACAGAAGCTAAGTTAGATATGGTCATATAGATTCATCAAACCTTAAGCAGAGTGAGGAAGAGCCTACTACAATCAGAAAACAAATAAAAGATAGTGCTATTAACATCTATCACATTAATGGTCAATGAAAATGCGAGTTTTATGCACAACGAACCAAGAGAAGATCATGATCCAGCGTAATCAACGAAAAAGAGATACGAAAATTCTAAGGCAGATGGTTCCATTTCCGTGGAATCAAGCACAAAACAGAGTTCAGGGATACGAGAAAACGAGCTCAAATAGATCTGAGTAATGAATAAGTATCAATCACACAATCAGTTCTTAAACCTCCAACTCAAGCTAATCCTCAGATCGAATCTAATCAACAACAAAAATTCACAGGAGAAGAAACGAAATCGGAGAAAAATTCTGATGATTCGAGGTAATTGAGAAAAAGGAGTTTCAGAATCACCTTAGAAGGAATACAGCCGACGTTAAGACAAGTACCACCGAGAGCGCCGCGCTTTTCGATGCAGGTTGTCTTGAGACCGAGCTGAGCCGCCTTAATCGCCGCCACGTAACCTCCAGGACCGCCGCCGATGATGACAACATCGTTTTCGTCGGATCCCGCTGAAGAGGAGCGGCGAGTGAGGAAGAGAGAGAATCTGAGAGCATCAGTGGGAGAATTGGAGATGTTTCTGGTGAGGAGGTAGGATTTTCTCCTAGCTAAGCTCGCCATCGCCATCGTTATTGTTGTTGTTGTTTTTGTTCTCCTTCCGTCGATGGAGAAGAGAGATTTTGGTTCATTGAAGGGTCGAATAAAGACAGAATACTAGAAAAGGCCTCGTCGCTTTTTCTTTGATTTATTCTTTTTCTTTCATTTTTTATTTACGTTAATAATAATTAATAGATTCTAGAAGCATTTAAACATTACAGGGTAATGATGATAATCCAAAAATAATGCTTTTAATACATAAGAAAATATGTAACCAACCACTACATATTCAAAGTGAAGGTATAATAATATATGGAGATGAAGAATAAGAGAAGGTAAAGTTTTATGAAGTATGTCTTAGCTAATGAAGGAGAGATTAGACTCAAAAGTCAAAACTCTGATCACAATGCTCACAGATTCTAAGTTTTAAGGACATGGGGAAGAATCAACCAGCAGAAACACTTAATAGCAAACCATTACAGAGAGACATCATGTGATTAACTTTGTAACTTGGATTCGTCTAATCTTAAATCAGTTTTTGTACATAAGTGCTCAATAATCCTACTGGAGAAATAGCCAAACAAACAGATCAAAAATGGCTACAACACTTATGAACATTTAAACAACAAAAAGAAGTCCTTCCTCTTCTCTTTTTGACTCTTTTTATTTCATCCAATATCAGAGATGTAATGTCATCAAATCATCTTAGCCTTGGGAGGGTTATCTCAAAATTCCATCTCTGTTTGCTACAATATATACATTGTCCTCAAGACCGCTCAAAAACCTTCCACAGTTAGCCTTCTAGCATCGCTTGTAACCGAGCTCGGGATTCATCGGAAACACAGAACCGTATTCTTCTCCTCTGAGGAGACTGGGATGAAGAAGTGAAGCAGATGACCACCACTGTAACGTTATCTAATGAGTCTCGTCTTAACGCTTCCCTTCCAAGTTCCATAGCACACCTTCTCGGGTCACCGTGTCTCCTCAATCCTTGCCTGGCGAAAGTAACAGCATACTGGCTTGTCATCACGTCCCAGACACCGTCACATCCCATAATCAAGAACTCGTCTTCTTCTGTTAGAATCATCTGTTGAATGTCCGGGTCTGATATCAGAGGCGAGAAAGATTCACCAAGTGGTGAAAACCTCTTTACTGACCAGTCTCCAAGAGCTCTTGTAACAGCAAGGTCACCGTAGAGATACTCGCCTTCAAAATACCCGCCTAAATCCTCTACACGTCTCCGTTCTGGCTCAAATGTAGATTTGTGATCAAATGACATATCAACAGCTTTTCCATTCCTGCAGAGCACTGCACGACAATCACCAGCATTAGCAACCATTAAGTGTCTCCCGATTACAAGTGCCGTCAATGCGGTTGTTCCGCATGAACTGCTAACAATGCTTTCATCTTCCATGGCGAGATCAGCTAGCCTATAAGCTTTCCGGTGAGATTTCTCCAATTCTTTCAAGAAAAGCGAGTTCACAACCGAGGGAGATTCTTGAAAAACAGCATCTTCGAAGAAGAATCTCATTGCATTTTCTTTTATATACTGTGATGCCTCAGATCCACCATGGCCATCAAACACACCGTAAAAAGCGATAGGAACTGGAGATCTGTAAAAGGAAGAGCCAAGATGAATTGAAAGGTCGTCTATGCAAATGTGTTCATCTTCCATGTACTCTCTGTATTCACCTTTATCCGCATAACTCCCAGAGCTTAGATTTGGGACAAACTCTGTAGCAACCTCTTCAATGGTAGTTGCAGTTGCATTTGCAGAACAACTCTTCACCTGAAAAAGGTAACACAAAAGCTTGTTTAGTGTTTAGTTGTTATTTCTAAACTACAATATCGCAGAAATAACAGAGAATTCACATAACAGAAGAACAGAGAATTCACACAACAGAATAATCTGAAGACATACTAAACTCGAATAAAAAAAAACAAACTTTAAGTCCAAGTCTTAATACAGAATTGACCATTGTTAAGAACCACGGCGATGATTGAAAACTCAAATTCTAATATATGAATAGATAAGTAAGCGGAATTATCAAAGAATAACACTTTATCGATCCAATTTAATCTAATTCTAACTTCGAATTCATCGGAGAATCTGGAATGGAACAGAGTCCTAAAAACAAAACAAAAATTCAAAATTAGCAAAATGAATGATAACGAAAAGAGAAAAGAAACCAAACCCAAACACATACCGATCCTAACAAAGGCGTATCTTCAGAGGTCGGAATCTCAATACAAACGGAATCATGAATTTGAATTTCAGCAATCTGAAAGTTACTGGGATCTTTTGCGACGGAGAGATGAGACTTAACGTCGATAACACTGATCTCTGAAGATTCAGAGACCATGTTTTGACTCAGAAGCATCGATTTTGCTCTTCTAATGAACTCACGGACACATCTGATTACGAGATCTTTCCAGAGACAAAGCTGTGTGAAAAGAAGCCATGTTTGGGTTACTGAAGCTTTGCTTTGACGCATTTTTAATTTTTCGATAAATTTATTAAATTAAAGAAGAGGTTTACCTAAATATGTTCTGAGAATATATGTGTATATATATATATTAGTATTATTTTCAATTTCGATGCATTTTGTGGTAGGAAATTATCTAGCAAGTTTTAGCCAAATGTAATAAAACTTATTCAGCAATTTTATACATTTATGGTTAAAATATATCTTATTGTAAATATCTATATATATAGGTATTTTTAAATGTATTGATGTGTCCACACCAAAAGCACTCTCATTGCTATTCTCTTAAAGAATCTCTCAACAAATATAAAATAAGAAATATGATTATACAAATATAAATTATGATTAAATGAGAAACTCAGGTATAAAGTTCTTACAGTTTTTGAGAGACTCACAATATTTGTTACTTTATAATTTATGAGAGTTTTCTTGAGATAGTTGCAATAGGTTGCTCTAATATGTCAAACCAAAATTTTTATTGTTAAAATACCAATTAAGACAACAATTAATAAGTACTTAACTTAGCCAATGGTGATCTACACGTGGAAAACATGAATGAGTCCAGGCTTTCAAACCACGTGGCCTCTTTACCATATGGTTCTTTACCTAGTTACATTTACATGTACTTGATAAACGAATTTTTCAAATATATACAACTGTAACTACGTGGACAAATGATATACATATAAAAAGGGTTGAAAATCAGAAAATGTTATATTTATATATTGCTAGCATGTGTTTCTACATTATTAAAACAAGAGTCTTGAAGAAAAAGAGTATTTTTCCCTAAAATGAAACCAAATATTAGAACAAAAGCTAAGTTAAGTAATAATAAATTTTTGAAAATAAATATTTTGCAAATTAAAAAGCATTGTCTTAATACTGATAACATGTGTCGTTTTTTTTTGAAATTGTAGATTAATTGGTAAACTAACGGACAAATTTTCTTTTTTACAACTCCAACTCCAAGCCGTGGCACTATTTGGGCAAGGATTACCACCAGTCAAACTAGTAGATATTTATATTTTTAATTCCTATTTCGATCAAATATGAAGTGAAGAATTCGTTGTCGCATCTAGAACACTCAGCTACATAATTATGTAGTAAATTCTTTATTAATTAAATAGGGATCAGAAAGTTAAACCTTTCCTATACATTTAAAGTTTAAATCATCAGTAAACAAACAAGTTTTCTATGAGTGACGATTATCTAGTCATATATGAGCAGTAGAACTCAAGATGTTTCAACTTGAACCGAGGGTCTAACACAGAAGCAGTTGCCAAAACCAGAAACATATTATTGCAATACTTATCAAGCCTCTTCAATATCTGACATAGAAATGGGAAACAAAAGTACAAAATCGAAAAAACTGAGTTTCATCAACGTTGCTGTTTAGGGAAGACGAACGGTACGGAGAGAGGGATTAGGGATTTTGATTTAAGGAAGAAAAGACGATTCCGATTTTCAATGCTAATTTCTTATTTATGATTTAGGCGGGAATGCCTATTGAAGCTATCCTGATGAATCTACGGTTAGTAACGCAGACAAATGGACGGATGAGATTGTTTCGAAACTTGGAAGTAAATGTTCTATATATGGGCCATTACTTTTTGAGTCATCTGTCACATAATCTGACAAAGTAATGGGCCTATATATTTGGCCCGTTTCTTAGTCTAAGTTGTAAACGACGTCGTTTCTTTGCGTCCCTAAAGTCTGAAATCTGAAAATCGGAAGCCACCACCGTTGAATACCTGCTTCTTCCCGTCTCTCTCAAGCTCGAAATTTCGCCGTCCGGTCATTTCACCGGTAAGCCTCGATTTATTTCTATACTGATTGCATTGTTGTATTGATTTTATATATTTCTTCTCTTCAATCCTATTTCTTTGCCTTCTCTAGTTCCACTTTGTGTAGACGATCCTACGCAAAGATTAAGATTAGTATTTCAAAGGCTGCTGATTTGTTTTATAAAAAATTTAAACTTGTTTTCATTTACGTTCGGATTGTTAGATTTTTATTACGAGTTTTCGTAGAAAAATAGTGAAATATTTTCCATTTTTATTTGAAAATGTAAGCTTGCTCTTCAGCTATTGCTGCTACAGGGTTTTTAGGCTTCTGTGTGTTTCATCCTCACTTTTATCAAATATTTACGTTTTCTGATAGAGAATTGCGATATGGTGTTTCCGTAATAGGGAAAGAAACCGTAATTGAAGAAGCTCAAGCTCTCTCGTGTGGAAAATGCCGTCTCTGCAAACTTCTCTGCCTCCTGAACTCGCTAACAATGTGGTTAGGGTCAGTATCATCGGTTTCAATTTCCTTACAAATGTCATAACCAACTTCTGTTTTTTTTCCTTGATGCTATTTCACTGATCTATTATTCTCTCTCTTTAATGTGCAGTTGTACCGAGAATGTCTTCGTAGAGCTAAATTTGTTGGTAAGCAGGTGAGATTCTATCAACTTATTTGTTTCTCTGTTGCTTTCAATGTGATTGTGTTTGGTATGATTGCTATTCTTGTTTGTAGTATGATAATGTTTAGATGGAAGGATTTCATTTTACTACTTTGAAACCAAATCGAGTTCTTCTGTTTACTCGTTTGTGTCTTGCAGAACCACAACACTGAGCTAGTGGTTGGTATGGTTAGGCAGCAATTTAAGAAACACATTAATGAGACAGACCCTGAGAAGATTCAGAAGCTTAAAGATGAGTGAGTTTTCTTTTTATCCCCAATCTCTACTGAATGCTACAACTTAAAACCTTGTGATTAGATCAGATGTACAACTTGTTTGTTGAGGCATGTATTGCAAGAAGATGATGTTTTACACAAACACACATGCACAATATCACAGAATACTCTTGGGATATATAATGTACGTATACATCTATTTGAAATGTTTGGAATGACTCAAAATTCTCTACTGGTTCGCAGTGCTGCTCGGGGACTCATCAACCACATGTTGCTTGAGTCAGCGAAGCTGACAGGGGGCAAGGTTAGCCAGAGACTCTGATGCTGTCTAGTTGCAGACTCTCCTCATTGTTAAGCTCTCTCTCTTTCTCTGGTTCAATGCTTGTAGGCTAATAATGCAACTATGTTGGCTATAATAAAAGACTTGTCATTAAGTAGCTTCAATGATTCAACATTGATGATTTTGGTGTGCGATCAATCAAGTGGTTCTCTACTTCAAATGAAACCATACACTTCTTTGACTGTGGTTCAGATAAATTTATATTTTAGACACTTCAAAAATCATTCAAAAATGATTTTGACGAAATGAGCCTACAAATCCTTTTGACTGATAATGAGTATTAACATTGAGCCCCAAAAATTTCAAAAAAAAAAAAAATATTCAGAAAAGTGCAGAATAAGATACAACAACATTGGGTCGCATGATTCACAGCTAACGTTTTATGCGGATTATGGAACAAACAGAATGATGCATTAAAGCATCAATTTCAAAAACAAAAAAACTGTTCTGTAAAACATACAAACAATGGCTAGTCTCCAAGATTAACAAGTTACCTTCAGAAAACAAAATGGAAGACTACTCCTGAGATGAGACAAGTCTCCATGTTAGGAAGTAAAGGAACTTTTTCAACTTGACCCCGTCATAGCTCTGACAAGTTTTGAGACGCGAGCAAACTCATTAAACAACATATAATCAAATTTTCTTGAGGCTTCTTTAGAGAGATCAGGTGGTGCTGGTGGGTTCTGACAAATGACTAAGTCGAATTCCCCAAATCTCTGAATCAAACTCTCCAGCTTCTTTGTTGTTAAGCTCCGGATTTCTTCAATCTGCACAAGCTCTCCGGTTTGTCCGGATGTCTGCCACCATCTCTTTAGTATGTTACGGCTCAATCCACATGGATCTACGGAGACTACGCCTTTTAGAAAGATTCCAAGGCGGTCCAATGTAATTTCCGCACCACCGATACCACTAAAGATTGATAAAACTGTTAACCCTTCAGGAAACATAGGCTTGAGCACAGAGAGATGGTAACCCAATGTATCTGTTTGGAAGCAGTAATCAAACAACTTCAACCTTTCAGCCAATCTTCCACCACCAATGTTCGTGTGGTTTGTCGGATATCCCATAATGCACTCTAAATGTTCAGGCTCCATAGGTGAGAGTATGTTTGGAGCAATCCAAATGAGATTTGAGGTCTGACAATGTCGAAGTATTAGAGTCTTGTCTTGTTGAGTAGGCTTTCCCCTGCATTCAGCTATACGACGTCCAATTCGTTCACAGAGAAGAGTTACATCGTTCATATTCGTACTAGAAAACATGCTGCCATTGATATGCTTTCTGATATCCCATTGTGGCCACCAACTCTTCATTTGTGGCATTGCGTCTTGTATAGTTAACTGAGGCTTGGGGAGGATATTGAACCGGTTTCCAATGGGAAGATTGTGCAGGTATCCTTCTGTTCTACGGAAAGCTGAACACAATCTAGTATCTACATGTTCAGGGTGGATTCCAGAAAACACACTCGAGATCTTCGCCCACCATGTAGGAGATAGTTCACCTAAGTTTCCATAGAAGAAATAAGGCTGTTTGGCTAAATCTGGGGCAAGAGTCTGGGACAAACGCGGCTGCATTGCACTGGGAAATTCATATGTGTTATCTTTTGACTCATCTTGCATCCATGGGGTTTCCATAAACGAACTTGACTCTTCCATATATTCCGGTCTTACCCTTTTCCCTCTATCATCAAAGTCAGTATGTTCATCTGGATAGGCATCCTCATCCTCATCTTTTAGCCGTTTACCCCTTGCCCTTGAGGTCTCTCCCACATTGACAGTGGCAGGGGAAGAGGAAGGAAAGGAGTCAATACCAGGATCTGGTTTCATATTAGCAGTGCCGCTCGACGAACTCCCACCAACAGGTTCACCAATAAATCTCCAACTCTTTGAAAGACATGTACGGTTTGCTGCAGGAGGCACTGGAACTTTCTACAGTGGCACAAAATATTATTGAGTAAGAATCCAACAATATCTTGGCTTAATTAAAAGAAGAGAATGAGATGGTTTTGGTAAAGTAGCAGTAGCAAAAGCTCAGGTTTCAGTACTGAGCTTCAAGAAGAGATAAGCAAGTGCATCTTTTTGAGTGCGTGATAAAAAAATCAATTGAAAAAACAAAAAGGAACATACCTTTTCTATATCTTCAAGATCATCAGGAAAGTGACCAGGAACTTCACCAGTAACAATTGTCTCAGCGAAATCAGAAATCTGACCTTCTGTACCTGAAGAGGTGCAAAGTAGATAAATACCAGTACAACAGGCTGGATGAAAAACTAATTCTAATTTTCTTATTATAATCATCTCTATCAATATAAACCAGGATTTTTATCTATATAGTGGCAAGCGATCATGTCAGTGTTTCTCTCATAAAATTCCATACATTGGATGAACAGGTAAGTGCCTAAGTTGCGTACCTATCTTCTCAATTGCCATTGAGATTTCATGATTAGAGAATCCCATTTCCAGTAAATGCAAAGTTTTGTCCATTGTCTCAAACAATAGCTCATTAGGAACCTGGATCCAAAACAGGAAACAAAAGTTAGAGGTAATAAAAGCATCATTAAACACAAAATGAACCTAGAAGAAAGGTAGTGCCGTAGTGGAATCTACTTAGGTGAAGCAACAAAAGGACATAAAGGCAACATGTTAAAGTATGAAAGAAAGCATTAGCAAGAAAAGTAAAAGCTAATGTTTAAAGAACCAAAGACCTCAGGTGCCCTGGCAGCAACTGGAACAACATCTTCATCTTCTTCATTGGTTTCAGTACCATCAGGAGAGTCCTCGGCTTCTTCCGCATACTTTTCAGCTAATTGAGCAGCGGTAATGAAGTCCACAATCTCATCCATTGGTACGTCTTTACCTATCACACAGAAACTACAATCATGAATAAGGCACTAGCAACACACCATACAGCTGCTTTCTGCATGCTAATTTTCTGTGTGACTTCAAATAGCATAAGCATTTTTTCTAAAATCAAGATGCAACTTTCTAATACGATCACATAGAATGGCTTTCGCCCTTGAGCATGATTCAAACACAACAGCTTCATAAATGACATTTCTCATGTCACAATAAATATTTTGGCGTCATATTATGACACCCATAAGGTTCCTCAGTTGTTTCCCTATTCCACATATGGGACTTTTGGAATAGAGATAAATTTGGTCCATTATGCAAACAAGAGTTATAGCCACTCAAAATATGTAACCCGAGAAGAAAAAACGCTAAAAATGTACAATCCTAACTATGAAGAGCTAAGACAGTAAGAAATGAGCAACGGTATTTGAAGTTTTGAATGGAAAGCCAAAGTAACTGTACACATTACCATGCCTATCCAGTGCAAGGTCAACTAAATTTTCCGGGAACTTCATTGCTAGCAAAGTCATCCTTCTCCCATCAGCTTCGTATTCAATACCAGGCTCCTGTTGAAGAAAAGAAAGAAACTTAAGAAACTACATTAAATGAAATACAGGACAACACGTTATGCGACTTACTGGTTTGGGTTCCATTAGCCCATGAAAGCTAGGCTCAGGATGTTCCGTTACAGTATTCTTAGTGAGAATCTCTACTAATAATTCAAGATCATCTTCACCTGGGTGTTAAAAGGCAACCTTAGTAATCAAACCCCCTAAATTAAAAGTGAGCATGCAGCCTTTCATAAGATGACAATTATTTTTAGGGGAAACTTTAGAGTACCATTCTCATCAATTGCTTTCTGAACAAGTGTTGAGCAAAATCCCATCTCAATCAACAATGACTTCACATGACTTCCAGAAGTACTAGCAGCATTGTCCTGCAAAACCAAGTAAGAAACAATAAGAAGTTAAGAACCTTCCTAAAACACTACTTGTTCTTTTAGTTGTTGATTAGGTTTTTTTCAAAGATGTTCTAGAAACGTAATGAGAGACAGTGTATAGACAACAAGAGAACACTTACAATCTGAGCAGAGTAAGATGTGTCACAGGGAAACTCAAAGTCTAACGTCTCTGGTTTTGGAAACATGGAACCTCCACTTCCGTCACCCTGGAAGAATACCAAACTCATAAAAAATATGCAATACCAAATGAAAATTAAAGTGATTCTAGAAGATAACACTCTCAAAGCCAAATTCCATACCATTTAGTCCACAAACTCCACAGCAAGATAGAAATTATCACATGAAAACCTGCACATACCAGAGAAAATGTGTCAGTGTCACCTAAATGAATAAAATGTTCCTCAAAATGCAAAAAAAAAAAAAATATATCATAAAGCACAAAAAAAAAAAAATTGAAAAGAATTGAGCAGGTTATAGCTCATTGATGAAAAAGGAAGAGATGAAATCATTACAGTTATAAACGACCCAAAAATAGAACTCCTCGAACTAATAGATGAAACCAAGAGTGACACTTTACAGTAATTCCGAATTTCACACAAAGTGGACATATAGAGAGAGAAAGGGAGATGTAAGCTCGCGTACTTGGTGAGGAGGAAGAAGGTGCATGCCTGTATGGTGGTCTCCGTCTCACCCAATCGAGTCCAGTCCGGAGGAAAAAAAACTACTAATCGCACTGTACCTCGGCGCGTCGACTACGGTGAAATCTGGAACGAGTTGGGAATTTACTGGTCCAGATCATAGAGTTTGGAACTCTGAATTTTTTTTTTTTTTTTTTTTTTATCAAATGGAACTTTGAACTTATATGCAGGCAAACACTAAGGTCTAAAGGGTATAAAAGATTTAAAAAAAAAAAAAAAAAAAAAAAAGAGAAGGGATCTTAGAAAAGATAAAATTTTAAGGATAAATGGTAAAAATATCAAATATTATGGTATTTCTTTTACAAATGGAAAAAAAAATTCCAAAATATAGATTTTCTACTACTTTTCATCTCTATATAATTATTTGAGCAATGTTAAAAGCAAAATAATCTTGCATTTACATAGATATTACAACAAATGCCATTAGACAATCTTTTTATTTTTTTCAAATCTTACTAATAATCATAATAATTTCTTATTTAGTTAATCAATTTCCTAATAAATAGCACACAAAATTAGTATATAGATATTTTAAATTTAAATATTTTTATTTATTATCTTCTAAATAAATATATTTTTTAATTAGAGTATTTAAACAATATAGTATTTAATGTTTTAAAATAATTTCATTAAGGATACAACAATAATCACAAATTAATATAATTAAATAAAAATTTGAAGATAATATTTTGAACAATTATTACTTTCCACAAAAAAAATTATCTCAATTTCTATTTCTTATTAATTATAGGCAGAAGTTAAAATTAGTTTTACTACCATCCAACTTTAAATCATCTGAATTGTCAAATATTCTAACTTTTACAATAGGTCAGGACGGATCAGAGCAGATAAAAATTGGTTAAGAAGGATCATGACGGATCTCACATCGAATTTCTAATCATTGATAATAAATGATATACTGAAGTAAATAAAACAAGTATAGATTTTTTGATTATGTAAAAATATATACATAACACCACTTAACTTTTATAATGAAATTATATTATAATCTAACTTATTAAATAAATTTATCAACAAATATAACACCGCACATAATTATACAGTAGTCATTTTAATTAATACAGCACAAGCCATATATAATAATAATAATAATAATAATAATAATAAATAAGATACTAAATACATAACATAAATCTAATTTAAAATACTAATAATAATTTATGATAGTATAAACTAACAAAGTATGAAATATTTATTTTTTCGCGATGCACAGCGCAATTTTCCCGCGATGCACAGCGCAGATTACTATCTAGTAAAATCTTAATAATGAGTTTTTCAAAAACTAAATCTAAAACCTACTTCTAGCATTCAAGGCCTAAGATTAGGATAAAAATGTTTTTCCGACTTTAATAATTTTATTAAATTTTTTTATGTTTTGATTTTTTACTAGGTCATATTTTTTTTTTTAACAACTTTTACTAGGTTATCTTTGTTCTGTTTTAATATTTTTCTAGGTTATACATGTTTTCAAAAAAATTTTGTAAAATAACAGTAAAATTATCATGACGTTTTAATTTATATTATAACTAAATTTTTAGTGTATAATTATGTTTTTAATATGACGATTGTATGGAGAGTGTCACAACTTTGATGTGGCTTTCTTAGATATATTTTCACTCCATCCAATGATACGAATCATGCTTGTACGTCTTCTCTCTTTCTAGTTATTATGGCGGATATGAAAAGATAGAAAAGAGATGCTATTTAGCCGTAAATCAATAAACATCGTCGAAACATTAAAAAGGAAGAATAAAAATACAAAATAATGGCTAGATGCAACATAAGTCACATCAAAGGAAAAGAGCAAAGAGCTGAACTCTCACAATGGGAGAAAAAGGATAAAAGATTGCTGGCATAAACCTAAAGGGGTTGGACTAAGTGTAACTATGACGTACCACACAACGAGGGAGAACACATATGTTTGTTGATATCAAGTTCAGCACAGACCTCACCTCAACAACAAAATGTTTGCGCGTATCATTTAGCTAGGAAGTCTATTACGTCTGCGAGTATCAATGGCCGTTGTATTCTTTTTGTTCCTAATCTCTTTTGTAGTTTGTGGCATCGATAATGCAAACTAAAAAAGTATTTAAAAGGGAAAAAAATAATTGATTACCATGTATCGATAATGCAAATCCCCCTTGAATAATCAATCACAATAAAATGTAAGTTTTGATTACGAAAGTCTTGTTGAGCTTGCAACAAACTGAACCACCGAGGAATGTGACACAAATGGGTTTTGAAAATAGCTTCGGTGAAACAAATTACCAAGTAATAAAACCCAAAAAAAAAATACCAAGTAATAAAACCAAAAAAATTTACCAAGTGATTAATATAGTTCAAAGAACATAACAAAAGAAAAGAAAATTAATTATAGGTATTGAAAATGGACACATCTAAGAAGGTGGTTTCTTCCTTTTGCCTCGTGGTGCATGTTACTAGACTTGTACAGAACTTGGAAGATAAGAGCACAAAAGTGGAAAACAATATTTGTCTACAGATTCTCCGAGATCCACTTCTTTGATGTATTCATTCTCTCCAACGATGTAAGTTGTGTTGCGAGTTGGGTTATATCTACGTTTGCCTTTATCAAAAATAACCGCAACTTTCTCCTCTTCGTCAACGAAGAAAGACCCAGACCTATGATCGAGTTCTCTGATCCTAATCCCTTGTAAGAACAACTTGCTCCACGACAATGCATTAGGCTCAACCTTATTACTAATCCATATTCGCCTCAGCATTGAAGTCCATTGCTGATGTAACACGGCAAGTTGCTCTTCTCTAACAATAGATAGCTTTACAGTATCATTAATTTGATAGTCAAATGGCACAGACAGACGCGATTCAAATCTCTCATTTGTAAAATCAAAACATACTAAGAAACTAGGGATCTCTTCATCTTCTCTAGAAGGTGGGTTCGCTGATATGATCTGCGCAAACCAGTAAGTATTCCCCTTGAGAGACACGCCACGTTGGCTATGATATATTTTCCAGTCGGGATTGACCTCGATAACCTTCCATGAGATAGAGTCAAAACTGTAGATTTCAAACTCGCAAATTCTAGTTTTGTTCTCTCCACCACTTATTTCACACATGCATTTGTAAGCATCCAAGTATCTCAAAATTTTGTAGCTTCGATTCCCGTTGTTGTTCTTCTCCTCGTATCCGAGAGCGTACTTGTCCCATTAACGGTTCAATCCACCTTCCCACAATAAGGGTTACAAACCACAAGCCTTGTATTTTTTCCATTGGTGATGGATAACAATAAACCATCACAGTGATAGACTTGAGATATATTGATTTGATCTGCATCGTCTAGGCTAATAAGTTTACCTTTCTGCTTTATACATGATTCAGCATTTTCGTGTATACGAATTCCATGGAGATTGACACTCATTAGATAAACATTATTATGCATCGTCATGATCGCCTGAAACTCATTCCCTTCTTCTTCTTTGCTTCGGCTTTTGCTTGAGCAATATGCTTCTTTGTAAAGCTCCGACGTTTGGACAAAGTGTTCCACTTTTTTCAAGTAAGTCTCACTGCTCTCAGAGAAGCCACCGGAAGCCTAGAGAGCCCCTCCTCTGTCAAATCCATTGGAAGATCAGATATCTTCGTCATTGTTTCAGCAAGGATCGATGAAATGGTAATCAGATCAAGGATTGGTGAACTTTGACTAGGGTTTTAGTTTTTATATAGAAACGGTGGAGTCAAATGGTCTTTGGGCCCTAGGAGACTATGGGCCTTGGCCCGGAACTTGATGGATAACAAAAGACGCCGCCACATCTAATTAATTATCGTTCGTCGACGCCAACGAGAAGTCAATGTGAATATAACTCGATGAAAGCCATGTTGAGTTTGGAACAATTTGAAAATAGTGCCTTTATATTTGATGCTGAAAAAACATAAGTCGCATACATTAATATAACATGACAAAACACAGAAACTCCAATAAAAAAACTCAGAAAATGGAACCAACTCTTTAATCAAACCCAACAAACCAAAACGCCACAGCTGGAAACAATCATTTGACCAAACTGGGACGACGAACATGGACTTTTAAAGATAGAACCAATCTATAAATAATCTCTTTCTCGAACCATGCTTATATTACGCAGAAACAAGTTAGACAATGACAATGTGGAATCCCCGGTTTACATCTGAAGTGAGCTTGAGTCGAGAGGAATCGTACCAACCTCTACAATCTTCAAAGACGGATCTGCAGATCTTTTAGCTTTTAAGGGCAATGATCCTACACTGGCGATGTCATCAGCCAGAGACCCAGTAACCTCTTCAGAAGAGTCTGATGACTTGCAGTCAGAGCTTAGGGATGGGGCTAGTCTAGACTTGGCTTGGGTCGGATTAAAGGTGGTACCAGCCGTTGGTTTAATGGTGAGAGATCCAATCTTCAGAGTGAAAATTGTAGAGTCTTCTCTAGCTTCCTCTGTATTGCTCTTTTCATCCCCATCTAAATTTTTTAACTGCACAGCTTCTGTTTCTGTAGAGGTCACTGAAGTTTTCTTTACGATATCCTTGGAGATTTTCTTGCTTCTGTCAGAAAAATCTGGTTTGGGAACGGGAAATGGGACATGAAAGGTCCTGAATGGAAGTCTAACTCTCTCTTCTTGCATGAGTCTCTGGCGGTTTTCATAGTACATAAAATCATCTAATAGTGAAGTCCTTTCCGCATGACCTTTAAATAGTTTTAGCACCTCGAGTCCTTGTTTCAGCATTATCTGCACACAAACGAGAATGATAAGATCAATAATTTCATCCTTTAAAAGCAGAGTTCTCAGAACCTGAAATCTTCTAAGTGAACTGCTACTAGGAAAAGTCACCTCTTGTGTGTCTCGGCTGTATGTGACTGGCTTATTCTCGTTATTGTGTAATATAATGTGCCTGAAGTAACTATTAGGAACATCTTTAATAATGTGCCATTTGACAGGAAAGCTTCCACTCCATTTGTCTTGTTGCCAAAATCCATGTCTCTGTCGAAGGAAACTGGACCGATCATTTCAGCCAAGCCACAGAATAGACCACTGGCATTAACCTAAACGAGGAAAATACTACATCAGCGTAAGCCCAGAGTATGAATGCAAACACTTTAAGCACGCGGGAAAAAGAGGAAGAATAGACTCACAGAGAAAAATAAGAAAATAGGGCATTCATGAGACTCCTCAGAGGCTATTCTCTGAGCATCTTCATATGCACTCAGCAATTTCTTGTTCCCATGCAGTGTTGATGACCAGACACCATATTTGATGCTCTTGTGAACATCATCTTCACTATATGACTTAATCACAAAAAACTTGGCACTGCTGTAATCGATACTGAAATCTTCTATATTATATTGGTCAGCATTTATCACAATGTTTCCTTCCGCATCCGCATTTCCAGCTTTGGTTGTATAAGCTTTGACAACTAGTTGATTTCTTGATCTTCTCGTTCTTGTACCTCGATTTAGTTCGCTTGTATCTGAACTTCCATTTACGTTGTTATCACCTCTGCCATCATATATCTTGGGACGAGGCTTGTAACTATTTGAAGCAGTGTCTAATTGCCCATAAGACAAGAGTCTGCTACTAGAAACAGTGTCAACTGAAGCAATTTTTCCCTGCAAAAACATACACGACTCCAGAATCAACATAGGAATGACGAAAGAAAGCATTGCGTTATCAACAAAACACTCCTTGTAATGCAAAAGTACACCCAATATTCCAAAAAAAATAGAATGAGGAATTATTTTATACGAGAAATCACCTGAAGAGAATGTGTGGAAGGTGGATTGGAAACATTCTTAGGGATTCCTGGCTGTTTATTCTGTCCAGTGTTAGACCTTAGCTTCTCAGAGGTCTTACCCAAAGAATTTACTGTTGAAGATTTTGGAGGATTTCTCTGCCTGGATCCTCTTCCATTGGCTAAATCAGTGACTGCCAAAGAGTCTGTTGAACTATTCGAGACAGTATCAGGGTGAATAACATATGGAAGATAAGTAGGTGAAGATGCAGCATTCTCATATGGTGGGTTTGAGTAATATTGTTGGTATCCAACAAAAGAATAGTCAACGCCGACTGAAGCTCCTGGTATGTAAGGGTTGTACGGATTATAAGGAGACTGCGCATATCCATAACTTGGTGTATAGCATATATAGGGAGAATTTTCATTTTGCCCACCCTGAAGAAACACACAGATTAGAATGTTAGCTGATAAGACGATAACAAACAAACAGCAAGTTGCTTTGTATGACTATTGTGAGAGAGAGTTCACACACAATGTATTGGACATCTGAGCCATCTATACCAACTATAACCTGATGGTTATCCCATCCAAGGGATGAATCATAACCTGGAAAAAAAATTCCATAAAATTAGGGAGTTTGCAACCTTGAAAGCCAGAGTGATATGTAAAGTTCGTGAAAAAGCTATCAACCTGTACAGTAATAAGCAGGATAATACATGCTCTGGTCAATGACAGAATCAGGGGCTCCTTCTGTATACATTTGCTTCAATTTATCTGAGAAAATGTCTTGTTCAATGGAGTTTGAATAAACACCTGAAATGTATATGTAAAAAATTCAGAACATTGGACTTTCATGACCATTGTTTAACAGACGGAGAACTAAGGAAATAAGCTAATAGCCTAAACAAACAGAATTTTCATCGAAGAAACAAACGAGAGAAACTATCACTATCAGAAAAACTGTAGTAAAAATTCAGAACCACTAGAAGCTTACATCGACGTGAAACTGAATGCTAGAAACGAAATCAAATACGCTTATAAAGATAAAATTCAGATACAAAATCAGACAAAATGTAGCAAAAATTTGATCACGATACCATAAATTTAGCAGAATCAAGTCATACTTGACCTAAACAGTTCTTCGAATGAAGAATTGGGTACCGACAAATAGGTAGAGAGTTTAGGAGAGCGAGTTCAGCAGAAATAGTTGAAATAATATCTGCCGAATCCAAACCCTAATACTAAGTTGAGTGAGACTGTGATAGAGATAGAAACGAAGAAGACGAGAAGATTTGCTGACTGAGAAAATTGGAAAATGAATCGACCAAGAAGACGCAATAGGCAGATTCCGCTGTTTTGTTGCAATATGCAGCGTTTTAATATAAGAATCTAACTTTTGCTAAAGTCGATAATACCCTCGAATTGACCTGTACAGATTTGGTCTAGAAGATCCCTTGCCAGAAACAGTAAATAAAGGTCGTTTAGTTGCCAGATTTGTATGGCCTACATTATCCAATCTATGCAAAGTGAAAACCACTAAAAATAAGTGAGCAAAATTAAAAATTCGGAATATAGACACATTTCTTACAAAAATACAATCTCTAATTACTCTGTATGTAAGAATTTTTTTCATGTAAAAAAAAGTCTATTGAAAGACCATCTAAAGACTTTGATCTGATGATTTTTAAACTTCTTCAAATGCCTCAAAAGTCTCAATGAAACATACAGCACCAAACTGATTCAGACTCACAAACACAAGAACAAAACCGCGTTTAAAACCTGGAGCCAGAGAAAACTGAAGTTCAATGTTTAGAGGCACTAGGAGAAGAAACTGGTGTAGACAGGAAAAGCATTGAGAAAGGTTGAGATAACTTCCGAGGGTACGAGTTTTACTACTTTTTGGTGATGCTTCTCCACTAATGATAAAACCAGTTTCTCGGGATCGATTTCATTCAGATGACCTGCAAAATCAGTACTTAAGCAACTTTAAAAATCTCCATTTTAAACAAAGCACTATGTTGTGATGAGCAACTTACCCAAATCAATCTCACGCTCATCATCTTCTTCATCCGCCTCTTCAATAACCTCACCATCCTCCAATTCTGCGGCAGCTATAGCATACCTTTCCAGAAATTCTTCCTCCGTTTCTTCACATTCATCGCTCTCAGAATCCTGTTTAAAAACACAAGATGAAACAGCTTATTTGGAAAGAAACAAATCACTAGAAGATCCACTGTTGTTTCTTGAGACAACCCGTTTATAAACTACTTGGCAAATCCTAATCTGAGTTTATATTTTTATAATAGATTATGATGCCATCCTCTTGTTGTAGGGAAAGAAAAGAGCGCAGAAACATACTGTGAGTGTAATTTGATAACGACTACTAGCAATTAAAATCAAACCTCGTTATCTGAATCAGTTTCTTCAGATTCTGTCTCTTCTTCTTCGGGTTCTCCATTATCTCCATCATCTACGTCTGTTTCTTCGTTCAATTCCTTTAGCCTCCGAGAAGCCTCCATCAATGAAACAAAGCACTTCCTTGCCAAATCATCAGTTGCATTCCCGTGCCTTACATCTAAAAGCTGCTCAATCACCTTTACTAGCGTCATCACTGAAACAAGAGGTCTTTTTAGTCTATGCTCATGCATTAATGATTAACATAGCTTCTATACTAAACCTTTTAAGATCATGTGACCAGTTGCATAAAGCAGTGGTTTTAATACCTTGTGAACTGTAACCATAAGTTTGATAATTCTAAATCAACACAGAAAGGAAGGATTTATCTTCTCACCATATAGTTTTACTTCCGATGCTATTGATGGACTGGCATCACAAGTAAGCGAATACGAAAATGCCAATGAAGATACCCATAACTCGAAACCTCCAGATATCACTTTCTCTAAAACTTCTTCCACATTATTGGAATAGGAGATATAGCATGATGATATTGCCAGCAATAGAGGCCTCCAAGAAGAAGAAGGCTTCTCACGCAATTCCAGAAAATGAGAAAAGGCTGCTTCACTGAAGACCATCGCCAATGATTTCCCCACCCCTTCGATGTCAGATGAATAGTCTGGTACAAGTAACAACGTGTGGACACAAAAACAAGCCCTCCTTGTGGCAGATGGGTACTCAAGTATGGCTTTGCTGACAAATGAACCAATGGATTCAACAATAGATCCCGGACGGACTGGCATGGCTGGAGGGGATGGCATATCTCTGAGAAAGAAACTCCTAAAACCATATTTGTTGTTTATACCCACAACTTCTTCAATGCAGTCAAAAACTGAAAAGTCCTCCGACTCTTCCCAACCATTCCAGCTAGCAAGAATATCAGCCCAGACCACAAGTAGTTCACTTAATTTGAGCTCCACAAATAAATTGCAATTCGTAGAAGCAACCAAAATGAACCGCAACATTGTTGACAAATGATTTATGGATGAAGTCGGAGGTACATCTGTTGCCTGAATCATGCAAAGATAAAAGGCAGAGAAGTATCCCAAAATTAGAACAGTATTTCTATGTTCCAGCTAGCAAGAATATCAGCCCAGACCACAAGTAGTGTTTGAGGATATCACAAAGGGGTTAGAATAAGACAGAATTTAACTACCAGCCATGCGTGCTGTACAAGTGCTGACAAAGCTTTGCTGATGGTGCCTTGACCCGTTAACCATATTTCAGTCGCCTGATTATTCTCCTCATTCGCTTCAGGCTCAGAGCTTTCATAAGTCTCAGCCATAGCTGCTAATGTCTCAAGGCCACCTAGAATAGCCTAAGTTGAAAAAGTATAAAAATTAAGATTGGATAGTGACTTACAATCTCCACTAAAGATAGTAAAAAATTCACAATACCTAGACCAGGAATTCTACATATATTATTTTGGTAGCGTCCAGAATTTCATGTGCGTGATATAAACATTAGCAGAATGAGTCAATATTTTTACTTCAGATCACGTGGAATACATTTTGTTACCTTCAGTTTCATGTTGTTGAATCTTAAAATATAAGCAAAAATATTGAAACACCAGAAACTAAAGATACCTGAGACCATGGATCTTCACTAGGAGGCATAAACTTCAAAATATTACTAACTAGCAAAGAGACAATGTAAGGAATATGCGTGGCAATATCTTGACTTCCCGACTCGACTACAGATTTGAGAAGCTGAAACAAAATGCTATCCTCGTCTTCCTCAGTACCAATCCTACCAATAACAATCTGAAGAAGCGGCAACCATTCAGGTGGTTGGTACTCATTCTGAAGAGAACAAACATATGCTTTGAGTTAGATATGACAAGCCATTCACTTTAAGCTATAAGTGCCATTGTTAATATAAGAGCTCACTTACTTCGAGTAGTGAACCTATTCCACCAGCAGCTGAAACACGCACTGGGTAACAAGAGATCTCCTCCTGATCTGGCATTGCTAATGCCGTCAGTAGAGAAGAAAAAACATCTGCATTCATCTCCTGAAAGCATGAAACAATCAATCAATTATGTGATCACTAAAGGTAAAATGTTACAAATTTTAATTAGTGAGTAAAATAGTATCATATTCTAACAAACGGTTTGCATACATATATTTTTTGGGTGATTTACAGTACCAAGAAGAAAAAAAAAAATTACACCTCAGGTAGGCAGGACGCAAGCTCTCCAAGTACCCAATTTGCAGATGCAACCAAGTAAGGTGAGCAATCAAGTGTAGAATAAATCGGTAGCACACGGGTACGGACAAAAGATGCCACATACTCAGGATTTTGCTGTTGGATAAACTGCAGTAAAAAGAGAGCCATCGTAATTCTATGTATGATCAGTCAATGCTCAACTCAAAAACAAAGAGAACGAGGTTTGCTCACCTCTTGCAGGCCACCATATGCCTTTAGCACACCAAAATAGCTGACATGTCGATATAGCAACAATGTCAGCTAAGTCACAAAAGTAAAAGGGATTGAAAAAGGAAAATATTAAAATGAAAGAGAACAGTTAACAAAAAACACTTCCAACCTGATATTACATTGTCTGAGAAGTCTAGCAAAGAAAATTAGAGAGCATTGGATATATTTTCAGTCTACTGAACAAATATCTACAACAAGTTGATCATGAGCTTGAGATACATGGCATTATGGAAGACGAACTTGCGAAACGAGTTTTTAAATTTCCACTAGAAGAACATATTTTCTAATACCCACTGCAAGCATTAACTTAACGTTACCCACAGTGTCATACAAACATGTACCACTGCTCAGAGCTTACAAAAGCAATTTTTTTATTTGGTTTAGACATCTGGCAAAACTTTCAAGGAGTTAGAATAAGAAGACATGAAAATGTATAGGAACTCACGCTGCTGAAGTACTAGCATCCAGTATGTTACTCTTCGAAGGCACAGGAAACTTTGACAAAAATGGAAGCACCAGAAGATCTCCCATGCATCTTTGATTATTTCTTCTATTTTTTTCACCTTTCTTCCGCTTAAATGCAGCTGAGGAAGCTTTATTTGTAGTAGATACTGGTGGTCCCTATGAGAATTGAATCACAACTTATAAGAATCTATGAACGAATAGCTGAAATAGATTAATGACCATCCATAGGTTCTTCACCTTTGACACGGCAAGGACACCAAGTAAGTTCATAGCACTTTTCCTGGCTGTAAACAAGTCCTCCCTCCACCCAGAAATTTCTTCCTGCCATACGAAAGTGATATTATTCCTAACTTCTGGTACATAGACATAAAAGTAACTCCGTGTAGAGAGAAAGCGAGATAAGTTTCCATACTAGTTCAGATGGAAGATTTTTTCTTATGAATTCATCTGCATCTTCTTCCCACTCAGCTATGTCCTACTTGCAAAAGCAACCCAGAAAGAGCAGTAAAGTTTCTGAAACAAAAGCCCTGGTAGTAAGAAATGCTTGCAACACAGATTACAGTTAAAGAAAAGCGTACCCTCTCATTCAGCACCAGGGCTGGAAAGATTGCAGAGTCCAACAAAAGAGAAAAATGGGGTGAAAGTAATCTCCATCCCTGTTTTCAAGGTAACAAATATTTTCCTTCATAGACATTTGATAACTCTATTTAGATTTGCTGTAAACATTCTACCAACTTACAGGGCCAATTTCCATGACTCGTGAAATTACATCAAAACCAAGTGATATAATTCTCTCATTTAGGCATCCTAGCTTCTGCACATGATAGTAGGCACTCATAGTATTAGATTAAGAAGATAGTAACATTTTGATGAAAAGCAGCCATTTTAAGTAGCAAACTAAGAAACAAATATTGATGGAAACTTCTCAGGCACTAAAAACCAATTTGAAGAGCTCGAAAAAATAGCAACTGGCAAGAATGACTTGAAAGCTTTCACAAACTGGAAATAACAATACATACACTGATATCTGAGCTATGTTTGACAATCTTCATTGAGCAGTTTACTATCTCCGGAACCAACCTGCATAAATAAGATATATTAGTAGTGGGAAATACGCATTGATAAGAATATTTTAAGGTGTTTACATACTTGTCAGAGTATTTTCTATGTCTGCTGACAAGTGAGCCGAAGAGGAGCAAACTTCTTTTTCCAGCTTTCAACCTTATCAAGTATCCATCAGAAGGAGTAACACTCCAGTCAAAACTCAAAGAGTCCAGAATTCTGATCATATCTCGACAAAAGGAACCGAGCAAAGGTGACAACGCAGAAGGCATATGGGATTTCACCTACAGCATTAAACACCCTTAACAAAGCAACCACAGAAGATAGTAAAACATGAACATGAAAAAAATATGATAAATCACGTTTCATAATCAATGGCAATTTTCAATCACCCAGACATGCAATAACAGTTCTGGAAACTTCGTCTATCTGCAATATAAACTGAAGATATGACTTACTGAAAAGTATAGGCATTTGCAAATGATGTGGATTGTCTTCTCCATTTCCAGTTCACCCCATTCATGGTTACTCAAAGCCTGCTTCAGATAATACCAGATAAGAATGCTCATTTAGATACAAAGAGCCGATATATCTTATACGACATTATAATGAGAAAAAAGAACAAGAAAACAAGGCAAAAGGATAACCTTGTCAACTACACGATGTAATACTGACACTAAGGGTACAAGAATATCTTTCGTGATACTCTCCAGTTGTTGTGGTACTGGCTCCTTTACAAGTTTTGGTTGCAGGAAGTACTGCAAAGCAAACACACAAAATTCAGCCACACTCATTTTGAAAGGAGAACTAGTTGACGTAGTTAATACTCCTGGATGATATTTCAGCCTGAAGCAGAAAAGGTTCACAACCACAAATAATGGATGATCAACCATAATATGATGGAACAGGGGATGTAGTCAAGGAAAGCTGATGGAAAAGAGAGAGATAAAATTTGATATAATGTTTCTTACGAAAGAAAATGTAACAAATACCTGAAAAGGCTTTACAACTGTGAGCAATACCATCAGAGCATTCACAGTACTCCAGCTAGAGCCTGAACTGCTAATTAAACTGCTCTTCTCGATAGCAGAACGCAGCTCTTGTACAAGTTCAGGCCATGCGTTTTTCTTCACAAATTCTGACACAACAACAATGTGGAGCTGGCCACAAGAGAAGTAAAATGAAGGTGTGCACAAAAATAAACTAAAAATTTTACAGGAAGAAGAGAAGAAGTTAAAATAAGATTTGTAACAACTAGATCAAGATAAGTTTGTTAAATACGCCTACCAGTTCAAGTAAAACTTTAAGAACTGCAGGCTCTGCCTGAAGCAAAGCTAGGAGAAGCTGATCCTTAAACTCCTTGCTTACTTCTGAGATTGTCCCTTCAGTCCCAGTACTCCTCCTAGTAAAATTCTTCAGATATGTTGCAGCAGCAACTCTCTGGCTGGGACTTTCACCTCCTGTCAATAGAAAAAAAAAGTTCCACTAACACACATTCAACGGCCATGAATACATAGGCTGATTTTTGGATCAACCGAATCAAGTTATTCCTTAAGGATTCAAGTATACTAAACAAGAATCAAAACACTTGAGCTTGGGTTCTTTACTCAGAAAGATCTAATTCAAATTATATCTTTGAAGCCTCTTTCATTGTGAAGTCAACCAACGTAACCCTAATTGTTCCGGTTCGAGGAAATCAAAATCAGATCACTTTATCAGAATTCAATGCTTCGGAAGAAAGTTAATTGCTAAGTAATCGAGTATAAATTAGAAGACAACCAAGAAAAAAAAAACCTTACCGGAAGCGATGGAGAGAAGACAATAAGGGAAGTGAGGGAGCTCCGTAGACAGTCGATCCAGAGCCTCCGTTGCCTCGCGAACGGCGAAGCCATCAATGGAAGTAAGCGTCTGGTCAAGAAGCTGAACAATCTGAACTGAGTCGTCGTCGGCGACGAACATTGCGATCTTTTTTTTTCTTTTTTTTTTTGCTTTTTATTTTTCTTCCCTCCAAAACTTATTTATTCACTGATGAATTGGGGAGCATCAATGGCGGGAATAATTCAGGTTAATTTATATATTACAGTAAAAAAAAAATTTATCCGACCGTTATCTCAAATGTTTGGGAAAAGGTAGGTTATATGGTGAATGCAGAAACTGGGTGAAAAAATGTCATTTGAAATGGCTCTTCTATAAGACAACATTGATGAACAGTGTAGAAATGAGAATCTTTGGTGAAGCGATCCTTAGCCGTTAGGAATCAGGGTGTTTTTAGTATGTTTTAGTTTAGGAATCTTTTGGGTCTAAATTTTCTTTTGTCATATAGTTTTTTTTTTCTTCTTAAGATTTTGTCATATAGACTTGTTCTTACTAAAAGGAATTGTGTTTTGGCTTTAATTACATAAGCTAGCTCTCGGATTTTGTAAGGAGGAAAAAGTGTAAGAGCAGATTTGGGACTATGTTTATATTCGAGCAATGAAAACTAAAACTTTACAAGATTCACTATAATGTATTTTCTCACTGCTTACCAGTGTAAAATAATCTATTGTAGATAATCCAAATTGCAGCGTTTGAGATTATCAGAATCCAAATTGCAGCGTTTGAGAAATACATTAGTCATGTTCTTTTATATGTCATTGGCGACACAACTAAGAAACTAAAAAAATAACTGAATTGTTAATGAGATCAAAATCACATCAACATGTTAAAGGTGAGACATGAAGAGAATTTGATCGCTGCGTCAGTTAATTGGTCGCCAGAATATCTAGCAATTGAAAAAGGCCACCAGCGACAGAAAATATAGGAAAGAAATTCTTCCAACAAAAATACAGCAACATAAAAACAGAGAATGGAAGTGTAATTGAACATGTCGCTCGCAACATCCAAAAGAACAAGGCTATTACCAACTCCAAAATGGCATAAACTCCACAGTCTTCATTTTCCATGCTTTTATCTAGGATCGGTAAAGTGACTCATATAACATTAATCTTTGAATTATTTTTAGTTTGATAATCCCTATGTCCCATTTTATTAGATTTTTTGGTTAAAAACACACATATTAAGAAATCTATTTTTCTTTACAAAAGTATCATTTAATGTTTTACTTTAAATTCATTCAACCAATCAAAATTTAAGTTTTGCATAAAAACTTGTAAAACATTTAATAAAGTGGAACAAGAAAAAAAACCTAAAACATTTATTAAAATGGGACAGGGGGGTTACTTTTTTTTACTGCAGTTTTGACGGGAGGGATGTACGTATATATAAATGCTTAACCCTAAACAAAAATGTAAGAAAAACTATAAGCAAAATATAAGAAAAACATATGTTAAAAATATAAATAACAATAAAAATAAATAAATAAAATAAGTTAATTTTGCTTCATATATATGTTTGAGTTGTAATCTAGTAGTTAATCAGTTATTATTGTTTTCTTAAAATAAAATACAATCTAAATAGTTGTAATAAAAACATATATACAAACATGTTTTACATCTAATCACATTTTGATAAATCTATCCTGCAATGCCACTTACATCAAGGTTTTCTCCCGAATTCTTTTCTCCTTCTTCCCCTTCATTTTCGTTTTTCTTCTTTTTCCTCTTCTTTTTCCTCTTCCTCTTCCTTTTCCTCTTCTTCCTCTTCCTCTTCTTCAGATTCTTCATCTACGTTTTCACAACCATCTCCTGCTTCTGTTGCATTACATATTTCTGTTAGAGCTTCAGTAGCTGCTTCTCTAGTTGCTTCTGTTGGAGCTTCTGTAGCTACTTCTGTTGTATCACTGATAGCATCTGTTGCACGTACACTAGGATTTGGATCAATTAGAGCATCTACTTCTTTAGTGGGATCTTCTTTTCCATTCTTACAACCTCCACCTGTTGACTCATAAACTCCACTATCGTCTCTTACTTTTGCTATTACTGAGAACAACAAGAACAACAAGAACAACAATACAACGTGTTATGCAAATTCGAGATCAACTAGATCAACTAGAACAATTAAGATAACTAAGCATAGAGAACATAAACAACAACTCAAGAGCAACTAGGACAACTAACCATATAGAACACCAAGAACAACCAGAATAACATTGGACAACCAGAACAACTTGAACAACCACAACAACAAATCGATATGAACCCGAACAACCAGAACAATCAGATCTCGCGAAAAGAGGTGAAGATCTTACAAAATTGAAGAAGACCAGCGGTGCCGACCAGAGATAAGCAAAATTACACGGTGAAGGGAAGAGAGTTGAATACTCCACGGCGAAGAACGGTGGAGAACGGTGAAGTTAGATTTTTTTTTTTCAAGTTTTTTTTATTTACATAGATAGGGATTTAGGGTAAAAAAAAATTTTAATTTTCAAAACTTGGATTGGATATGATGGGTTATTGGGCTTGGATCGGATCTCTTGGTTGGTAAATTTTTACTTTTTGCTTAAGTTTTTTGGACTTTTACCCCTTTTATGATTTATAAAAAATTGTTAAAAAAATAAAAAATAGAGGGTGGCACGAGAGAAAACAAATTCTCAATTCATGGCATTATAGCAATTGATTCCTCATGAATCCATTAATTACAATATTTCATTGTAAATTTGTAATCAATAAGAACATATGCATTGGTGAGAGACTATATGAATCTCTCAAACAAAAACGAAATTAATATTTTAATATATTGATTATATAATTAAATTTAAATTTTTTAAAAAGGTTTTTAAATGATGGAACCAATTAATTTAATGATGTACACATGTCAAATGAGGTTCTAATGAGTCTCTCAAAAGTTATGAAATAAGAACTTCTTCTCATTCTTTTTCGTCCTTTTTTTTTATTTTTATTTTTTAATTGTGAGAGACTCATGTTAGCTACTGTACATGCTCTAAGTAAGGCACTAATAACTGTGTTTTAGAAAGATTAAAACTACACTAATCATTAATCAAAGGCATATAAATATTGTAAAATGAAAATTAGAGAGAAAAAAACTAGCAAAGATCCCAGAAGAAACATGTATGCTTTGAATGCTTGAAAATTGGAGAGAAAAAAAATGAGAATTTCTAAATAAGTCTTTGAATACTTTATTAAGTATGCAAATGATAGAAAAGTTAGCCTAATACCATATTAGTATATTACTATTACCAAAATAAAACATCAAATTCAAATTTGAAAACCGATATAA
This sequence comes from Cardamine occulta, assembly GCA_028015245.1. Classification (NCBI taxonomy): domain Eukaryota; kingdom Viridiplantae; phylum Streptophyta; class Magnoliopsida; order Brassicales; family Brassicaceae; genus Cardamine; species Cardamine occulta. Next base: position 14,050,578 of record CM051371.1, on the reverse strand, counting down.
CAAAAGGGCCTATTCATAATATAGAAGTAAAAGGGTTCATCATTAGAAAATTTAAAACTTTCTAATTTTGAAAATTCACTCCCCCAATTCAAATCTGAGGTTGAAGGCCTACAACAACAGCTCTCGAAACTTCAAAAGCTAAGTAAGCATTAATTTCATCCTCAAGCTTCTGAGCAAGTTTCTCCTTGTTCCAGTATGAGCAAACTCAGCGTTTGAAGTCGAATCCTCTTCTTATTCTTTATGAATCCAAAGTTTATGCATGTTGAAAGACACAGCAAGCTAGTCCTCGATCTCTCATGCACAGAAACGTTCCGAGAATCGAGATGCCTGAATCGGAAGAGAATGAGTTTGCGAGCTTGTCTCTGTTTTCGCCGTCAAGAGCTCCTCTGAATTCAATTCCGGATCCAAGTCAACAACGGAAGGCGAGTCACCTTTCTGATTTCGATTTGGTTCAGAAATTGGAAGGTGCAAGAACGTAGCACCATCGAACACAGGGTCCGGAGAAGAGATTCGAAATTTTGGAAGGTAGAGCTGGAAATGCGAGTAGTATGCATGATTCGAACCCTAAGATTGTTATTCGTAATGGTAAATCTCGGTCAGAGCCTAACTCTGCACAGAGTACGCCCACTAGGAACGGTGCTAGGGTTTCTCTTGGTGGGGGTTGTGTTACCGGAGCAAGAGTTGTTCAGTCTTTTGATGGGAGAGGAATGAGCTCGTTCTCGAGGATTCCAAGGGGAATTTCTATGGCTGTGTCTGTTAGCTTTGCGGAAACAACTCCACATTTTGAGCTCAATGAAGATCATTCGTTTTGGAAAGAGCACAATGTGCAGGTTTGTGCATTGCTTAGGAGGTTCGTGATAATTTTTTGAATTTTACCAATATATATTGTAACATACCATATTAAAATCATATATATATATATATGTAAAGTGTATAAGCATAATATAGTAATGAAAGAATAACATATGTTAGCAAAACTCACTAAAAACTAAAGTCTTTAAAAGCTAACTACCAACAAAAATCGGGTGAAAAAAATGGTTAAACACAATTCCGAGATGACATTCCAAATTTATGTATTTACTATTTGTAGGATAGTAATAAAATAAAATACATATTTATATTCGGATACACTACACAAAGTTTTTTCTTTAATTGATTTTTAATTTTCATAAAATATCGGCGCATATTCATAGATAGAGGGGAAGGAGAGATTACAGGGAGAGGAAAAAAAAATAGAAAACAACAAATGACGAGGCTCTTCTTCTTCTCCTTCCTCTACACAGTAACAACTCTAACATTTCCGCCAATAACAACCTCAGGATCAACATCGTGCCGAACATTCTGCGGCAACATCCCAATAAACTACCCTTTCGGCATCGACGATGGTTGTGGATCTCCTCAGTTCAAAGGAATGTTTAATTGCTCCACCGATCTATTTTTCCTCATTCCTTCCGGAAGCTACAAGGTCCAGAGAATCGATTACGAGAAGAATACGATGGTGGTCTTCGATCCGGCGATGTCGACTTGCTCGATTCTCCAACCTCACCACGATTTCAAAATGGCCAATATTCAAAACGCTCTTATTAGACCATCGTACGACACCGTTTTCGCACTCCTTAATTGCTCCAACGACTCTCCGGTGCATAATCGTTACCGGAATCTCTGCTTTAATGTCGCCGGCCATTCATGCGACGAGCTTTATAGCTCATGTACCTCATTTCGCATTTTCAACACTACCTCACCCTCTGGTACACAAATCAATTTTGATTTCCTGTTTCTCAATTAATCAATAATTTGAAAGATTCAGTTTCACATTTCGTCGAATTTTCTTTATTAGCCAATTTTCCCAAGATTTGAATTTGTTCTCTAGAAAATAGAATCTGCAATTTTTCAAACACTGTAGCGATTTGAATTATTATTTTGGTTGCTAGGTAATAGTACAGTAAATACGACGCCGTATTGCTGTTTCACTAGCTACGATACGGTGCGGGTGATGAGTATGAACATCTTGGATTGCTCACATTACACGACGGTGATTGACAATGGAAAAATGAGAGACGTGGCGCCTTTGGATTGGTCGTACGGTATCGAGCTTTCGTACTCCATGCCGGAGATTGGCTGTGACCGTTGCCAGAAGTCAGGTGGCACGTGTGGTTTCGACGCCGAGACGGAAATCTTTCTTTGCCAATGTCCCGCTTCCAATAACAACCCCACGAGAGAATGTGGTAATTACCGTATCAATCCCTCTGCTTTTTAGATAATTCTAAACAGAGCGGATAACTTTTTAGCTTAGTAAATTTAGCCCTATGACAGCAATTATCGTCTCGAAAAGTAATTATTGTACTGTATGCACTATGCAGTAATCGTTTGTGATCATCCTTGATTGTTTCCATTGAATTACTTTCTTTGACTTTTAAATATATATAAGATGTATGTATTTTTGTTCTACTTTCAGGTGGAGGTATGACTGATCGAGGAGGCTGCAATTCTACAAACATAAATTATACAATGATCCTCTTGGCTATGTTAATGTCTCTGATTAACGTTGATTTGTGATATATTTGTATGTTAATTCCAAAGAAATTTAAAATTATTTGAATATGAACTATTGTTGGATTAAATTCTTCTTTCATTTCCTTTTTATAACCATGTCGTTTAATCGCTTGTAGATTACACAAAGTATCTTTAAAATATATTTTATTAATTAAATTTAAACTTTAGTAAAATATCATATTTTGGAAAACTCCAAAAGTTAATATATCATGAGAAATTTGGCTTAAAAGGATATCTAGCTTCAATGTTGTAAATTTATATATTTTTTTTGTAAATTATTATTTTTTTCAAAACTGCCCATAGCAATAGAAAAACATAATTTTTTCCAAAAAAACTGGCAAAACATGTTCATAAAAAATTTAAAAGAAGATTTAAAAAATAAAGTTTTTGATTTTAGGCAGTTTTAAATATCTTTTTACCTTGATGAATTATGTTCTAAAATATTTAGAATATGTACTCCGAGAGTTAGAATACTTATTGTAGCACTTGTACATGTTATAAAAAAATTAGATTATATATTCTACCATTTGTTCATGTTTAAAAAAATTTAGAATAGAGAATTCAGAAGACATATTATAAATATTTTAGAATTCACCTTCTACAAAATTTAGAATACACATTCTAGCAATTGTACGTGTTCTAAAACATTTAGAATATATATTCTAGAGATCTACAAAATTTAGAATACATATTCTAGCAATTGTACATGTTCTAAAACATTTAGATTATGTATTCTAGTAAGATTAGAATACACATTCTTATTTTTTTTAATTATTTAGCGATATAAACTGAATCTAAAATTAAGGAAACTGAATATTTTCTAGATATATTTTTAATTATACGTAATTTTGTATATATTTTGAAAAATTAAATATTTAATAATATTTTATTTCCCAATAAATCTTATGTTTATTTTTAAAAAATCATCCTATTTTCAACGCTTTATTCTTCTTCTTTCCTTTCATGATTTCTTCTGTCTCTTTTTCACAATTTTTTTTTAATTTCATAATTATGCTGCCTATCTATGTAACTTGTGGTGAATGGAGATTGTTTGAGAGCAAGGAATGGAGATTGATTGTTGATGAGAAAAAAACGTGGGAGATTACTTAGTTTGCGATCAACTACATCTCTTGAAGACTTAAAAATAATGGCTTTAGAAGACTATGTAATAGATGATAGTATGGTTGATGTGGAATTCAGTTATTTACCCACATGTTTTAGAATTGAATTTCTTCATGTTTTTATTATGAATGATAGACAAGTGAAAAACTTTCTACGGTGTTTTAAAAGGAAAAATATGATACTGTTTTATGTGACATTCAAAGATATATTCATCATCATCTTCATTAACTCATCTTTACGAAACCTTAGCTCTAACATAATCCACCAACTCTTGTATACTTTTGAAGATAAGCAATCAAACCAAGGGATTTTGAAAGACAAATAAAACCATAAACAATAAATCCAGCACAAGCAGTCCACACATAAATTTCACCTAAAGCTTCGAGATTAGAAGAAGATGATGAAACAATGCTTAGTAGCGCCATCGACAATGGAATACGAAGCTAACAAAGGACCAAAGTTCTAATCAAACAATTAACACAGAATAATGCATGCAAATAGTTATAGAGCAAGAGAACCCTAAGAATCAACAAAAAGAGATGAGTACATTAAGCAATAAACAGAGAAACGTGAAGGAAAAGGGGAAGAAAAAGAGAGAAGAAGAAAGAGAGAGAGAGGAAGAATTTACATGTCAAGCAAACGTCATAGAGGAATATCTCCCAGATGAAGAAGAGAGTTGGCAAAGTGCAAGCATGCAAAGAACCCCGGCGTCGAAGAGATTTTTTTTTTTAGCGTCGTCGAAGAAAGTATATAGATGTTTTTTTTTTTATTTTTCCTTTTATCTATTTATTTTGGGATAGATATTTTAGGTTTCTATATATATATATATATTATTTGTATTAAAAAAAAAAGTAAAACTCTATTTGAGATAGAGGTTTTGAATTTTGAGAATTAAGGGTATTAATTTTGAGAATTAAGGGTATAATGGAGTTTTTATAATTCAAAAAATACATTTGATCAAAATTGTCAAAAAAAGGTATAGATAGTCAAATTTGATCAAAAACATCATATTTTAACAAATTCCCCATATATCATCTGCCTAGACTTTGAAACGTCAGATTCACAAATACTAACAAGTTTTGAAAATTACACTTTCAACTTTCAAGTGATTTATTTATTTATTTTAACTTCTTAGATATAAAGAGATTAAAGACATTAATTACAGTTTATATTATTGCACCACTACTTTTGTTTTGACGGTAGGGCCGTTAAGCTCCCTGAATCAATTAATTACAATATTTCATTGTAACCACTAACCACTAAGGCACTAACCAATGTGTTTTTGAAAGATTTAAAACTACACTAATCAAGGCATACTAATATTGTAAAATGAAAATTGGAGGGAAAGAAACTAGCAATTATCCTAGAAGAAACATGAAAACTTTTAATAATTGAAAATTGGAAAGAAGAAATGAGAATTTCGAAATAAATCTTTGAATACTTTATTAAGTATGCAAATGATGGAAAAGTTAACCTTGTACCATATTACATAATAAAATATCAAATTTGAAAACCGAGATAATAGAATGGCCCATTTGTAATACAGAAGAAGTAAAAGGGTTCATCCTTAGAAAATTAAACTTTCTAATTTTGAAAATTCACTCCCCCCAATTCAAATCTGAGCTTGAAGGCCTACAACAACAACTCTCAAAACTTCAAAAGCTAAGTAAGCATTAATTTCATCCTCAAGCTTCTGAGCAAGTTTCTCCTTAATAAGCATTAATTGAAGTCGAATCCTCTTCTTCTTCTTTCTGAATCCAAGGTTTATGCATGTTGAAAGACGCTACAAGCTAGTGGTCGATCTATCATGGCCAGAAACGTTCCGAGAATCGAGATGCCTGAATCGGAAGAGAATGAGTTTGCAAACTTGTCACTGTTTTCGCCGTCTAGAGCTCCTCTAAATTCGATTCCGGATCCAAGTCAACTGCAGAAGGCGAATCATCTATCCGATTTTGATTCGGTTCAGAAATTTGAAGGTACAAGAACGCAGCAGCACCATCGAACACTGGGTCCGGAGAAGAGATTCGAAATTTTGGAAGGTAGAGCTGGAAATGCGAGTAGTATGCATGATCCGAACCCTAAGATTGTTAGTCGTAATGGTAAATCTCGGTCGGAGCCTAACTCTGCACAGAGTACGCCTACTAGGAACGGTGCTAGGGTTTCTCTTGGTGGGGGTTGTGTTACCGGCGCAAGGGTTTTTCAGTCTTTTGGTGGAAGAGGAACGAGCTCGTTCTCGAGAATTCCAAGGGGAATTTCTATGGCTGAGTCTGTTAGCTCTGCGGAAACAATTCCACATTTTGAGCTCAATGAAGATCATTCGTTTTGGAAAGAGCACAATGTGCAGGTTGGTGCATTGCTTGGGAGATTCTTAATAACTGTTTGAATTTTACTAATTTAGGTGTATGGTGTAGGTTTTGATAAGGCTGAGGCCATTAAGCTCAATGGAAAGGGCAACTCAAGGATATGGTAAGTGTTTAAAACAGGAGAGTCCACAATCATTAGTCTGGTTAGGCCATCCTGAGACTAGATTCACCTTTGACCATGTTGCCAGTGAGACAATATCTCAGGTAAAAAACTCATTTCAAATTCTTGTGTAGCTACACTTAAACGCAAACAATAGCTAGTTTCAGAGGCTTACTTTGATGCTACACATTTACAAGAATGAATAGTCTGTCACGTTGCTAGTTGCTACACTTACCTTTATTTTATTTTTATCATATGTTATTATGTGATATAGTTACTTGGTTACATTAGTGATCTGTAATGTGTCTGCATGTGTATCTTGTTGATTTTCAGGAAAAACTATTTCATGTTGCTGGGCTGCCCATGGTTGAGAATTGCTTGTCTGGTTACAATAGCTGTGTGTTTGCCTACGGTCAGGTAAAATCATAAATGATAATATGTTTCTGCTTGTTAGAATTTTTGTGGTGCAAAATTCAGAAATTTAGCATCCTCTCGTATAGACTGGTAGTGGCAAGACTTATACTATGATGGGAGAGATATCTGAGGCAGAGGGAAGCCTTGGTGAAGACTGCGGAGTTACTGCTCGTATTTTTGAGTATCTGTTCTCAAGAATTAAAATGGTAATTGCCTAACTTCCTCCTGATGGATCACTTCAACCCAATATATTTCAGTACTGAAAAAGTCTTTTTATAACAGGAAGAAGAGGGAAGAAGAGATGAAAATCTGAAATTCAGTTGCAAATGTTCTTTTCTTGAGATATATAACGAGCAGATAACCGACCTCTTGGAACCATCGTCAACCAATTTGCAAGTAATTCAATTTTTTTTCCTCCATCACTTGGTTATTACTTATCAGTCTGTTGCCTTTTGTTTTGAGATAGATCATAACCTTGAATTCCATATTTCAGCTCAGAGAAGACTTGGGAAAAGGGGTCTATGTCGAAAATCTTGTAGAACATAATGTGAGAACTGTTACTGATGTTCTAAGTCTTCTACTACAGGCAAGACTTCCATACCCAGACATTATGTTAAGAGTTTAAGTGTTGAAGTATTTAACTTGAAATGTATTACTTATGCTTAGGGAGCAATGAACCGGAAGATTGCTGCAACCCGTATGAACAGTGAAAGCAGCAGATCTCACAGCGTCTTCACGTGTACAATCGAGAGCCTCTGGGAGAGAGATTCTTTAACTTGTTCAAGATTTGCCAGACTAAACTTGGTTGATTTGGCTGGTTCTGAAAGGTAGCTAGTACATTTTCCCGTGTTTACATTTGCATCTTTGACAGCTGATATAATTTTTATTGCATATACAGGCAGAAAAGCTCAGGTGCAGAAGGGGATCGCCTAAAAGAAGCAGCAAACATTAACAAATCTTTATCCACTCTAGGGTAATCCTATCAGATATACATGTTTACGTGTCAGTTTGTCTGCCCTCTGCTATTTTCTTCATGAACTGTTTCTGTTGTACATTGTTAAGCATCTTAGATTTCAGGTCATAATAATATATTTACAGTTGATGGAGAATTTGTGAAGAAACTGAAAATATGCAAAACAAGAAAGGGCGGCGTGAATTTAATAACTTTGAGGTCTTTAACAACTTGAAAATGATTATGAACTTTAAGATAATCTTATGACAAGATAAGATGCAAACAATTTCTTACACCTCTTATTATGCTCTTTTCTATTTATTTACAATCTTGTAACAAAATCTTTGTATCTACTAACACTATTTCATTCATCTGTCTGTCTAGCTTAGTGATAATGTCTCTGGTGGATTTGGCACATGGGAAACATAGACATGTCCCCTATAGAGATTCTCGACTTACCTTTTTACTGCAGGTATGTCTATTATAGCACTTCAATCTTCATATTTTTTTGTAGCAATTGCACTGGGACTAACTTCAGATATGGTTTCAGGATTCTCTAGGGGGTAATTCTAAAACAATGATAATAGCTAACGTTAGCCCATCTCTTTGGTTCGTACCAATAGCCATTCTTGTTTAATGAGTTACCTAATATGTCTTGTCTTGTGTATTTCTGATTGTATTGTCTTATTGCAGCTCTACAAACGAAACCCTCAGCACTCTGAAGTTCGCGCAACGGGCAAAACTAATCCAGAATAATGTAGTTTGTAATTCATTTATTATGTGTTTTTATATGGAAGCTTGACCTGATGTAAGGTTGCTCCACTTTTTTTTTCCAGGCTACGGTCAATGAAGATGCCTCTGGGGATGTTACCGCACTCCAACAGGAAATAAGAAAGTTAAAGGTATTGACTATTGGCAAAATTGCACCAAACAGTAAATTTTCTCATTTCCTGCATAGTCATGAGGTGATATCAAAATCTTTTCATATATTCAAACAGGTCCAACTTTCCTCCCTTATAAAGAACCATAACACTTGTGGAGCTCTTTCAGACTGCATAGCTTCTCTTGAAGAATCCAGATACTCTGGTACATGTGAAGTAGCAGAAAAGACAACACAAGACAAGTGTCACTGTCAGGTGCACAACTCACTCAGAGAGAAGGTATTTTTGCAACAAATTTGTGGATATTTTGCGACTATGATATTGAACTTTCTTCATAAATGTGTAACAGGTGAAAAAAATGAAAGATAATTTGATTGGTGCTCTCAGAAGGGAAAAGATTGCTGAAACTTCCCTTCGGAAATCCGAGGCTGAGATTGAGCGTATAGATTGCTTGGTTAGTTTTGCTACAAGGACTGTTCAATTTCAAATTTTGAAAGGACATATCCTTGACAGATACATCTCATTATGCAAACGAAATAGATTATAATTCAGTTCATCTTATATCTTGGCCATTTACTACAGGTTAGAGACATGGAAGAAGATACTAAGCGCATTAAAATAATGCTTAATCTTCAGGAAGAGAAAGCTAGAGAGATGGAAATCTGTACATTTGGTTCGTTGATGACAAAAGAGTCTCTCATTGAAGAAAATAAAACTCTAAAAGGAGAAATCAAGCTGCTTCGGGCAAGCATTGACAAGAACCCGGAGTTGACACGTTCGGCCTTGGAGAATACTAAGCTCCAAGAGCAGCTACAACGGTAAATTACCTGTTAAATGCTTTTGAAAAGTAGTTTTCTTAAGGTCTTATGTCTGATCTTGACTACCTTTTCAGGTATCATAAGTTTTATGAGCATGGGGAACGAGATGCATTGCTTGCTGAGGTGACAGGATTACGTGACCAGGTTTGAGAATGCCTTCACCAAATGGACTTTCAGCCTATAATTTCAAACTGAACTTTCGTCACTTATTATGCAGCTTCTTGTTGTTCTTGAAGCAAAAGATGAATTCTTTTCTAACCATGTGATGAAGGTTTGGGAAAAAAATGCAATTTGTTATTCTTAGTTTCTTACATACTTTTGTTACTGGTTTCTTATGCGTGAACTTTGACAACACTGTAGGAGAACGAAGTGGAAAAGGAGTTTGAAGACTGCAGAAATATGAATTCTAGTTTGATCAGGTAATATACGAAATTATATGAAATTCATTTATCATGTGTGAAGGTTTGACATTGTATGAAAATCATTTACATTGTTGCATTTTTTGTTTTGTGGCGAGATGTGGAATGGAACAATTTTTGAGTTCTCTGATGCAATTTTTTCTAAAACGGTCTTCCTATTCTTGGAGTGTTTCATCATACGTCCATAACCATGTTCTACCACAATTCTGCTATGGCCTGTGTTTGTTGATAAGATAACCTTGAACTTGTGACTTTTCATTGTTCTAATATGTAACTAATTTGGCAAAATTGAAAAATAAGCCTGCTTTGGTATTGTCTTATGCTTTGATGTTGCTTTTCAATGCAGAGAATTAGATGAAATACAAGCAGGACTTGGAAGATACTTGAAATTCGATCAAACACAATCGGAGTTGGTTAGAATTCAGACTGACAGAGGAATGCTTGTTATAAAATTTTCTTCGCTGGTGGTTTATCTTTGTTGTGCCTTTTGCAGGTTCCATCTTCCACCAATGGAGCTGAGCAGGTTAATCAAGGACATAAATATTCAATGGTTGGTTGAGTTACTAATTGTATGATAAGAATTATACTTTTGCATAGTTAAAGTTGCTTCATAGGAAAGCTTGTTTAACGCCCTTTCATTCTGTTGAAACAGGCAGAAACAATGCCAACTATAAGTGAAAGCCAAGAAGAGGTGGATATATCAGAGAGTAAAAACTGCAGCAACAATTTTGGTGAATCACGTAAGCCTGATGGCAATAGGGTTTGGCTAATAAATGAATCGCAAGAAGTGGTAGAGGAGAATGATAGATCCATGAACTTGGGGACTAACAGAAGTAGTAGAGAAAGAGAATCCGTTCCTAGGATAGAAGGTTATGAGACGAAGTTAAGTGGCATGGTCAATAACAGAGATGCTTTGGTGAAGACTGATGAGGGGATAGACCGGTCAGTCCTGCAGCTCAAGTTGGAGAAAGTAATTAAGGACCTCGAGGAGGCCAGAACACTCAATTGTCAATATGAAAAAGAGCATAAGTCACAGATATCTCAACAAGAAGACATTGAAGTAGTCCGCGAACAAGTCGAGACGGAAACTGCCAGAACTATTCTTGAGCTGCAGGAAGAGATGATTGCTCTCCAGTCTGAATTTCAAAGAAGAATCTTTAATTTGACTGAAGAAAATCAATCGTTGAAAGATACTATAACTGCTAGAGAAGCAGAAATGAGAGCGCTTAACCAAGACTGGGAAAATGCCACCTTAGAACTAACAAATTTCATTGTGGATGGGTCTAAATCCATCAAAGAGGCCTCTACACAGATTGAAAGTATAATCTGTTCATTTCCACAAGTGAATGCGTGGATAGGTGATTATGTTGAGAAGGCTGCAAAAAATTGTATAAAAAAGGAAGAGACAATTTTACTTCTACAGAAAAGCTTGGAAGATGCACGGATATTGTTATCAGAGATGGATTTGAAGCTGAATTCCTTAAAGGGTGCAACAATTGCTCTCAGCGGATTTCAACTGGGTGGCAATGCTGCAAACACTGAAGAGGCTTTCTGCTTCAACAATGAAATAGACAGGATGAGCAATGAGGTAGTCACGCTTGAGAGTGACTTAAAAGCAAAGCAGTATTCTATTCCGGAAGCAGAACGACATGCCGAGGCTGCTTTTGTTGTTACAAAATGGCTTTCTGATTCTAGAAATCAACACCAAATGCTGGAAAAAGTAAAAGATCAATTTGTTAAAGAGTGTGGTACATCAAGTTCAATCTCTGCTTCTCCTAGTGCGGAAGGGAATGCTGATATTAGTTTGTCAAAGGATGGAGATCTGAGTGAAGCAATTTATCCGGCGAGTGATGAGCTTTCAACATCAATCTCTGACTTTTCAAACTGTAGATGGCAACATGATTGTGCACTGAATGTAAAGTGTCAAGGAGTTTCAAGTTCTGAATCCGACGCCCACGAAATTTATAACAAGACTATATCTGCAACTTTGATTGCTAAGAATGGTTCTGCAAATTGCGTTTACTGTGGAGGTATACTTTTTCTTGTTTACTCTTATTCACCACCCTAAATTTAAGATCTGAAATGAGTAATCTTGATTGACTAAACCACCAGTTTTGTTTTCTCTGTAAAGAAAGAAGCTGAAAATTTTGCTTTATGCAGAGGGGAGGCAACCAGTAGAGAAGCCCTTGACGATAATGATAGGGAAAGCAGAAACGGAATGCAAATGCAGAAACCCAGTAAGTTTTTATTAGCATCGTTTCATTTTGTGAAGATACATAAAGAAAATGCCAGTGACAAAGTAAACCACTGAACTTGTATCTATGCAGCTTTCTTCTGAGATATATCTGGGTCTTATGCAGAGAATGGATCCTGTTAGAAGTTTCTTCGATCGATTTGAGGCAGTCAATGCTACCATGAAAGAAGCTGATCTCACATTATGTGAATTAGTAAAGGCCAATGAAAAATCAAAACATGTTACTGGAATGTGGCTTCAAACCCATGAAGAGCTAATGGTTAAGGAACAACATCTGACGAATGATCTTGAACAGGCCAAGTCTACACTATCTGCATGTGAACAAGAAAATCAAATCTTGCTAAAGCAAACACACTCCACTTTGGCGGACATGGAAAATTCAGTCTCTTTGCTTGAAGAATATTTTCTGGAAACGAAAAGAGGAGTAGAAGAAACATTAGAGGCTTTATTCTCCCATGTCATTTTAGCTGGGAAAGAGCTACTTCAATTGATTTCCAACTCAAGACCACCACTTGAACAGATTGTATCTGATTACATGGAGAGAGAGTTCACCATGTATGCAACATACCAGTGCCACATTGGGAAACTGATCGATCAAATTTTGGATCAGAGAAAACAGGTTATCACTCCCCACTTTGCGGGGCAAGAAAACCAACAGTCAGTGAAAATTAATGCCATTGGGTATCATGCCGAAGATGGAGTCACTGGAAAGCACAGCAGAGCAGGTACGGTCACAGGTTTAGAAAATGACGAAGTTGTTCAGTCACATGAAAGCCTGTTATATGAGAACTTGTATCTGAAAAAGGAGCTTGAGAGGAAAGAAGCTTTGTTTGAAGGCTTGCTTTTTGATTTTAGGCTACTTCAAGAATCGGCATCAAGTAAAAGAGATATCAAAAATGAAATGGATGAGCTGTTTGATGCGTTATGCAAAGTTCAGCAAGAGCTAGAGCTGAAAGCAACTCAAGTTCATGATCTTTTTGTTCATAACGAGAATCTTGAAAACTGCTCCATTGACTTAAAAACGGCTTTGTTCACGTCAAAGTCAGATCTAGAGCAGGCCAAAGAGAGGATACAAACACTTGTGGAGCAGAATGATGAGTTAAGGGTCCTCGTTAGTGATCTCTGTATGGAAAAGGTTGCAGGTGAAGAGGGATTGGAAGAACAAAAGGATCTTGTCAAAAGGTTGGAAAAAGAAATCCTTCACTTGACTAGTACAGCAGAAAATCAATTGCTTTCTGCAGTCAAATCAATTGAAGAAAACTTGAAAAAGACCAGCGATGAGAAAGATCAACTTGTTGAGGAAATATGTACGTTGAATAATAAGCTTGATTTGGCCTATGCTATAGCTGATGAAAAAGAAGCAATTTCCGTAGAGGCTCGTCAGGTATGTAACTTGGACTTGGAGCCTTTTATTTTTAGATGAATTATCCACTTTCTAGCAAGATTGACCGTTGACAGGAATTTAACGTTTTATTTTTTTTTCTCATGTAGGAATCTGAAGCAAGTAAAATATATGCTGAACAAAAGGAAGAGGAGGTCAAGATTCTAGAAATTTCTGTCGAGGAACTTGAGCGTACTGTAAATATATTAGAAAGACGGGTTAGTTTGCTTTGTTTTCATTCTCTATATCTGATAGGTATATATTTACTACCAGTCTGTAGCAATAACTCTTATACTTATATGTTAGCTATTTTGGCTTCCAGGTGTATGATATGGATGAGGAAGTTAAAAGGCATCGCACCACCCAAGATTCGTTAGAGACAGAGCTCCAAGCTCTCAGACAGAGATTGTTTAGATTTGAAAACTTCACTGGCACTGTGGTCACAAACAATGAAAGCACAGAGGAATATAAGAGTCAAATATCCAGGTCAGCCACCCTAATCCCACTCAAGATATTAGTTTCTCTTGTGTATCTCTCTCGGTGAAGACTGAGTTTGGTAAAGATTTACGTACTATAGGTCAACAGAGGTGAAAGGTACGCATAATCAGGTACAGGTCCTCCAGAAGGAATTAGCAGAACAAAGCAAAGAGGTATGTTGGTTATATTATTGGATTGCTTGGCTCAATTTCTTCATGAAATTCCTTGATACTTGATTTTTTGCGCAAATGATAATTGTTTTTTCTTTACTTCTACGTTCGTCTTTCCCCACCTACAGATTAAACAGCTAAAAGAGTACATCTCCGAAATTTTACTGCATTCTGAGGCCCAAGCAGCTGCTTACCAAGAGAAGGTACTAGATTTGTAGACCTTAGCAGTTCTCAACAATTAGTTTGATTGTTGAATTAGCTCCAGCGGATAACTGGTTTCCGTGCTACACATATTTGTGTCTCTGTTTATATTTCGATTAGCATCTGAAGGTAGCTCATATAGTTTCTTTGTTTCCAATCTTAACAGTATAAGACTCTGGAGGTCATGATTCGAGATTTCAAAATTGAGGACACAAGTTCGTCGGCTGCAGAGATCATATCACATAAAACTGAGAAAAGCTCAATAAGGAGCAGAGGTTCGAGTTCACCCTTTAGATGTATAGTTGGGTTGGTACAACAGATGAATTTGGAGAAGGCTCAGGAATTGACCATGGCAAGGGTTCGTGTTGAAGAATTGGAGTTATTGCTAGCTGTTAAACAGAAAGAGGTTCAGCCTACCTTCATTTGATTGATCATTTTGTCTGGAGTGCTCACAGATCTTTAACTGTTGGCAGATTATTTTCTATACAATTTAGAGTGACTCAGTGATTATTTTCATACTGAAACAGGTTTGCAAATTGAACACGAGGATAGCTGCAGCTGATAGCATGACTCATGATGTTATTCGGGATTTACTTGGTGTGAAAATGGATATAACCAGCTATGCTGTAAGTATATCAGAGTATATGACATCTTCAAAATCAAAAGAGTTCATAGCGCTTTTTTCCAAAATATTTTGGTTTCTTTGTTGGGATATTTCAGGAGTTGGTTGACCAGCACCAGGTCCAAAGAGTGGTTGAAGAGGCTCAACACCATGCTGAAGAGATCCTGTCCAAGGTGATGCTATATACTTACCCGCATCTACTTATTTTACTTGGTCTTCGGTTTTGTTAACTGATACCTACTCTCTCTTTCAATTTTAGGAGCAAGAAATCATCAAGCTGAAGAGACATATTGATTGTCTTGTTAAGGATAGAGAGAGGTTAGTTCTCTTCTACTTATACTAGAACTGTTCTATCTCGAGATAAAGTGCTTATCTTAAGTAAGTTTATTCTCTGCCTTTCTGTGGACAGCTGCATGTCAGAGTTGAACAAGAAAGATACAGATGTTCTTGCAACACAGATATCTTTGGACCAACTACAAGAGCGAGTTCAGTTGCTTTCTATGCAAAACGAAATGCTGAAGGTAATCAAGAGTGTCTTCTACCTATAATCTCGCCACCAGCTCTATTTATTGTATGTGTTTTCCATAAACTTCGATTCTTTCTATCTTCCATTTGCAGAATGACAAGAGCAATTTGCTGAGGAAGTTAGCAGAACTAGATCGAACAGTCCACGATGCACGAGCCAGTAACCATCGTGCTCCACAGACAATAAAGGTATGTATAACAGGCTGCTATTGTTTAACTGAATGTAGCCGAAACAAGAATAATGGCGAAGAAATGGATGGTTGATTCTAAGATTCTGAATTTCGTTTTTACTGAAACAGGATACAGTGTCATTTAAACTTGCTGATACTGATTATACCAAGAGATTGGAAAACGCTCAGAAGCTTCTTTCCCATGCTAATAACGAACTGGCAAAGTATCGCAAAACGAGCAATAACCATCCATCTGCAAGAACTCAAGGACAGAGCTCTGGTACAAAATATCGGTAGGAATATTTCTTAAAGCTTCTCTTCTCCTTACCTTGTGCTTAAGAGTATATATCGCACGAGTCAAACCAATGAAGCTATTCCAGCAAAATCTAAACAAGGAACATGTTCTGCAATTGAGGCTAAATAAAGGAGCGACTTTCACCAAACTCTCCTGCGTTTTATTTGGCTTGATCGATCACTAACATGACCACAAGACCCACGTCCAGTAGCTTGATGGAATTACATCTTGGGATGCTCTCAGCTTTTGTTTGTGTTTAAATTGGAATTGTTGTGTATAAGAATGCATATAACATGTTGTAACTTGGCCTGCTGTTGTATTTGTATGGTTATATTTCTATAATGGAAGAGATTGCAATTGGTGATTCTATAATAAAATTATAGTTTTGTTACTCCTAACTAAGGAGTAAACATGAATCCAAGAGGTGATCGTTGGAGAATTGGTAAGGAAATCTCTAGGTTAGGAGTAACAAACATGAATCCAAGATTGCTAATAACATGTTGCAGATAAATACAACAAAAGACAAAAATGCAGACCTCCTAGGACTTGTATGGCGAAGCAAATGGCACAAAAAGGTTCTCCCATGACTTCAGACTGCGTCTGCCTCCATCTTCAACGACTCGTCCTGAGACAATTTTCATAAAAACAAAGACAGAAGAAACTCAGACTGAGTTCGTAATTGAGACTTGCATGATCTATGTGGAAGAGTGGATTAATCATGAGATAAAGCCAGATGCAAACTTATTATCCAGAAACAGAAAAACATCATTTTAGCAAAAAGGCTATAGAAAGCAATGAATGAGCATCAAACTACACACCTTAGTACTGACGTAGATGTAATGGACATCAGGGCTTTTGCCAATAACAGATTCCACTGAACTTCCCTCATCATCTAGAGGAACGGGTTTTGTCAGCTCCCATTTTGGGGTTTCTAATGGTTGATCTGTTAAACTTTTATCTGCAAACAAAAGACAGCAAAAGTCTTAGTTTAGCAGAGAACAAGGAACTTTTTTATCCACAATTATTACAAGAGGCATATTACAAGATAAAAACTAAATGATGTTTTCTGAATTTTAGCTAACCTATGACATGGAGTTTCGTTGTCCAAGCGCATGACTCTTTAAATAGCCGAAGACGGTAAATAGGAGCTCCATATGTGATCTGCATAGAACCAATTAAATATCAATGTGCATTAAACAAAGAGAAACACATACAAAATTAATCCGACATGAAGATTTTACCAGGATATAGACTCCTTTATCCTTGAGAACCCTATAGTTTTCATCAACTGTTTTCATTATAGGTGAAAGGATCAAGAAAGAAAATAGAAAAGGAGAAGCCACAATAAATGAACTAAAAATAAATTCAACATTTAGTGTCATGTATCATGGATATAGTAGTAGTAGTACCTCCAAACCTCCTCAAGCATTTGTGTAGAGTATTGCCTCGAATTACTCCCACACACACTATACATGAAACAAAAAAAAGAACAAGACTTTGTGTGAGAAATCAGAATCCAGAAATAACATAAGTAAAATAGAAACTAGACCTCACTCACCAAAATGGAGTCTAAGGTTCCTGTAAAAACACACCCAAACCGAAAGAAAAAAACCAAAACGTTATTAATTACATGAAAAGACAAAGCATTTGAGCTGATAATAAGATCAAACATGTAGTAATGATAATACCTTACAGCATCAAAAGAATCAGCTTCAAATGCCTTCATATCACGCACATCCATCTTCAAATCTGTTTTCACATGATCCAAATCGATTCAGACAGATTGCAACATTAAGTAACAGAGAAGAAATCAACAAATGTAAGAAAACGAAAAGAGTCATACATTTGAGCTGAGGACGGTTGGAATATTTCTTATTCATGGTATCAATCACCACAGAGGAAATATCGATACCCATCATCCACCATTCCCTCGCTAAACGCTGCATCGAAAGACGGATCAAGAACAGTAAAAAACAGTGAAATCGAAAGAGTTTCCACAGCCAATGACGAGGACTGAGTGATTACGGTGAGGAACGTAGAGATTGATGAGAGGAGCCAAGGAGGAATACTTTTGATACCAATCGAACGGTTCAGATTCGTTGGTATAGCGATCGTCCCAATACCATTGCTCGCTGTAAGATTGCATTGATGTCTCTGTAGCCATTAGCCTTCGTCTTCTCCGTCGTAACTAATCACACTAACGGATCTCCTCACTTTTTTTTTTGTTCCTTTGATCAAACCAAGGTGAAAGAGACAGGAGAGTAGGTAAAATAATCGGTAAACGCGAGCGACCACAGCGGTCAAGACCTTCTTAGTTAAGCCACGTGGCACAAACTACAGAGTAAAATATTAGCTTGGAATGGCCGACCGACAACCGGTTTTCCGGATTTGGTTAAACCGAATTATCCGGTTTTACAGAAGTCTTGTATATCAATCAAGGCAGGCGTTTCGGAGATGAAGACAGTGTCCTGTGTCCAAGTCTCGTCCTTAACTGAAGTTTTGACTGTAAGTTGTGTCTAGTGTCAAAGACTGGACTTGTCTCTCTATAATCGTAATAATCTAATTATCTATGTTTCTTCCTTTTTGCCTCTATATCTTTTAAGTGTAAGAGTACCAAAAACCATATTTTGAATAATTGTACTCTGTTTATTTTTAGTTTTTGGTTGGCAAAAGCAGAGAAAGTGTTGATCAGTATGCTGCTCGGTTTAGGTTAAAACTTGTTTGGTTGGCAAAAGCAGAGAAAGCGTTGTGGTGTTTTTGATGGAATACATTTCATCTACAATAATTTTATAGACAAGTAAACAAATTAGTGAGTGACTTTCAAAACATCTGGCTTCATTCTTCGTTTAATAATACTCTTTAGTATTATTTCCCTCCATTTATATCTACTAAATGCACTGAATCTTTGATGTCTGCAAGGAATAATCTTTTAAACAAGTGGTTCTTTTTCATTGTTATCAAGTGATGCTTATTGGCTCCCTCTTCTTTACGTGTTTTTGTATTCCCTTTTGCAATCCCCTTGTTTGGGGTGGGGGTTGCAGTATATGCTTGCTAAGTTTTTATATATATATTCTTGCTTTTTGGCTCTGCAACCTCACTGGGAATAAGTTTTGATGCATGGAAAAAGTAAAATCCTTTCAAGCAAAGTATAAAGGTTTGATTCTAAACACATATTTTTAGATTTCTAGGTTTGATTTCGTGTTGATGCAATCTATTTCTTTCACCTATAAATAGAAAGTGAACATAGTGGTTTCATCTCTGGTTTCTGTATATATATCTTCTCATGGCTAGTTTTGGTGATCATGATGGTATCATCTCTATTTCCCTCTACATTTTTACTTACCTATCTGACTAAATACACAGACATACACTTACCAATGGTGTATGTATATCTGCATACGATCCTCTACATAGCTCATCTGCAAGGGATTTGATATTCCTATACTATCAATGGTCCTAATCTTATTTTCCCATTGTTACACTGTAATTCATGTAGCATAGTATTTGGATAATAATATGTTCTATCACCTTTGTTTGTTGCCATGTTTTGTTATGAAGAGTTTTCACAAAGGTAACTTTTGTGAGAAATGGTTGCAGATATTATAAAGTCTATTTCTGATGCACCACCAACACATTACATGGTCAAGATAGAGTCGTTCTCACTTCTTACAAAGCATGCTATAGATAGATATGAAACAGAGAGCTTTGAAGCTGGAGGCTACAAATGGTATGACATCATTATATTACACAACTTTATTGTTCTTCTTTGTTTAATTATTAACAGACCCCTTTGTTGTCTGAAAATTAATCATCAAAACACGTGTTGGTATCTTTAACCCTGCTTATTGTTGGAACATGCCTCATTCTTTCCCTGCTTTTTTGTTTGGTGGCATACAATCCTACATTATTTTAGGTGTGGTCACTTGTTCTATTTTGGAAACCTTTCCTTTATTCAAAAAGACACTTTTACATTCTCTTTTTTTTGCTTTGCATAATGGACTAGTATAAATTATAAAGTCTCTCTGGTCATGGTTTTCCATGTGAAATATGGGACCATTGTTTCTATTTTCTGGTGTCCAATTGAATATTGTGAATTTAAATTACTGTGCATCATTTTTAACATGTGATGATGTGGTTTTGCTTGCAGGAAACTGGTTCTGTTCCCAAATGGAAACAAGAGCAAGAATACGAAAGACCATGTTTCTGTCTACTTGGCTCTAGCAGACTCTACTTCATTAACTCCAGGGTGGGAGGTTTCCGCTCTTTTCCGTTTGTATTTGCTCGATCAAAACAAAGATCATTATTTGATTCTACAAGGTAGATTTGTAACTTCTTGTCACTTCATCAAATTACTATGTTTCTCTCATCTTGATCCCACCCTTAATATGCATTTCATGTGGCAGGAAAAGAAAGACGGTTTCATGCGGTCAAGCGTGAATGGGGATTCGATAAATTCATCCCTACTGGTGCATTCTTTGATGCGTCAAAAGGTTACCTTATAGAAGACACATGTATGTTTGGAGCTGATGTATTTGTTTCTAAAGAGAGAAGAAGTGGGAGAGGAGAATGTTTATCAATGATTAAAGATGCTACTAGCTCTAGGCACGTTTGGAAAATTGAGAATTTCTCCAAGTTAGACAAAGAAAGCTATGACTCTAATGCTTTCTTCGCTGGTGATATGAAATGGTACACAACATACTTGGCAACAATCTCAAAACGGTAGCTAAAATGCTTGAAGCTAATAAAACTGTTTTTAATGCAGGAAGATACGGATTTATCCAACGGGAACGAAGCTAGGAACAGGAACCTATGTTTCAATCTATCTGATCCTTGTAGATCCTGAAACAATTTCAGACGGTACAAAGATATTTGCAGAGTTTACGATTCGAATATTTGATCAGTTAAGAGGCAGGCACATTGCTGGTAGAGGTAAAAAGAACCCACAAACTCATTTCTTGATACTTGTTAATGTTATGTGAATGTGAATCTACTCACACTTCTTGATTTATAACTTATGTGTGGTTTACAGTTACTAAGTGGTTTAGTCGATCGAGCTCGGAGAACGGATGGGTGAAATATATATCAATGGTTTATATGGCACAGCCAAACAGTGGTTTGTTGCTTAAAGATGTCTGTCTCGTTGAAGCTGATGTCTGCGTTCATGGAATCACTAGTGCACTCTAAATCTCATCGTATTTTAAACTCAAAAAGCCAAAATCTTTAGACATTGATGATGCAAACAAAAGATGATAATATGGAACATTCTTTTATATAGTTTTCTTCTCGAAAGAAGCAAGAAATACAAAATATGATTTTTAACTTTCTTATCACAACAACAACATATAAATAATAATAAAAATTCCCAAAATATAATTTTTCTTCAAAGTTGAAAAAAAAATAAAGAATAAACCCATCTCAGAGTTTGAAACTATTAAAACCAGAAAGAGCCTAAAATACCGAGAACGAGACTGAAATAGAACAGTACTGAAACAGAGGCTAAACTTGAGAATGGTTCAGGTTTCAAGCTTGGACCTTGTTAGACTTGAGTGGCTTCACTACCTCCCAGGTGAAATCAGCATCGTCCCTTCCAAAGTGACCATAAGCAGCAGTCTTCAAGAACCTACCATTACCTCCTCTCTTCAAATCCAAGTTAATCGATATCATCCCTGGCCTGAAATCAAAGCTCTCCTTCACAATCTCAAGAATCTCCTTGTCTGGTATCTTCCCAGTTCCATAACTGTCCACAAACACAGACAATGGCTCAGGGACACCAATGGCGTACGAGACTTGCACAATGCACCGCCTCGCAAGTCCACTAGCTACAATACTCTTAGCTGCTTGCCTAACAATGTAAGCCCCACTCCTATCGACCTTAGTTGGGTCCTTTCCAGAGAAAGCACCACCTCCATGTGCACCCCAACCACCGTAAGTATCGATAATGATCTTACGGCCGGTAAGCCCTGCGTCTCCGTGAGGACCTCCGATCACAAAACGACCAGATGGGTTGAGATGGAAGATGGTTTTCTCATCAAGGTACTTCTCTGGAATCACTGGCTTAATTACATGCTCCTTAAGATCAGCTGCGATCTCATCGTTAGTCACAGTCTCATCATGCTGTGTTGAGATGAGAACAGTGTGAACACGAACAGGAACCATAGCTCCGTTTTCGTTTAAGTACTCAACAGTGACTTGAGTCTTCCCGTCTGGTCTCAACCACGGGCAAGTTCCGTTCTTGCGAACTTCAGTGAGTTTAGCTCCAAGCTTCGTAGCGAGAACGTGACTAAGCGGCATAAGCTCAGGAGTCTCATCAGTAGCGTAACCAAACATGTGACCCTGATCACCAGCTCCAATCTCCTCTGGTTTCTTAGTGAGATGACCATGAACACCTTGAGCAATGTCAGGACTTTGTTGCTCAATGTTGACAAGGACTTTGCAATTGTCAGCGTCTAGACCAACATCGTCAGATACAAATCCGATTTCACGGCAAGTTTTACGGACAATCTTCTCGTAATCAATGTTGGCTTTGGTGGTGATTTCGCCAAAGACCATGACCATGTTAGTCTTGGTACATGTCTCACACGCAACTTTGCTTTCAGGGTCTTGTTCAAGACAAGCATCGAGAATAGCGTCGGAGATCTGATCGCAAAGCTTGTCGGGATGTCCTTCGTTGACGGACTCAGATGTGAACAAAAAAGATTCCATTTTTCCAACAAAAAAATCCTAAACAGAGAAATCAACAAGATCAATGAGACGAGTATAAGAAACTTCAATCAAATTCAAAAACCAGATCAATAAAACAGAATAAATTCAAAATCGAACCAGACAGCAATTCAATTCGAACAAAAATTGACACTTTGATCAAATTCTACAGAAAGTATGAATCAAAGAGAAGATTACATACCTAAGAGGAGACTGAGAGAGAGAGATTAGTAATGGAGGCTACTGAAAAAATGTAGTAGTACGAAGGTGAAGGAAGAGCGTAGAGGATTTATATATACGAGCTGAAGAGGGAGGTGTAAGATCGTAATTTCGTCCAGATTCAGTCTGACAGTGTCATCTTCATTGTGTTCAGAAAGTGAGATCCAGAAATCTGACGGCTCAAATTAGATCTAGAAATGTATGCTGGTTTTAAACCATTGGATTTGCTTAACTGGACCGCGTGCGAATACAACTAGACAGCATCTAATGAACATCGCGAATCACGGTTATGATAATATATAGTTGTTATCGATAATCAAATTAGTGCTGCAAATCATCTTTAATTACTAGATATTTTTGAGTATGTAAATCTGAATTTAATGAGTTAATGAGATTGATTACTATCGTAAAAACGATGAAGAAGTTAAATTTAGAGAAGGGTTTGTGTCGGTGAGTGGGAACGGGAACGTAATTAGAAACCGAAGATACAAACAGGCTGTCTCTATACACTTCAACATCAAATTTAGACCGAATGGTTGATTTAGCATAACCTTTCAAACTATCATTCTCACGTGTTGCAAATCAAACAGCAACAATGTCACCAACGTCTTTGAAAAACACTTAGCTGCATTTTTTGCTTATATATATTTGAGGATCTCCAACTCATTTCTCTAGAGTAAAATCTAGTAACTCTATAATAGAGATGGATTTTACTCCATTCCATTCCTCTAATTTTAACTCTAAAAATAATATTTCAAATATATTCTTAATAATTAATTTCCTAAAAACATAAATTATTTATCAAAATTATAAATTTAACCCACATGTTTTATTTTAAGCCATAAATTCAATGAAATTATGATTTATTACATAAATAAAATTACTAACTTTTGTTGTGCTATGTTTAATTTGTGTTGTTTTTCTTTAATTTTGGTATTTTTATATAATTTGATTATATTATTGTGTTTCTAATAAACAAAATTTGTTGTTATATTTTACAGTTTTATTTATATAACTAAATTTAATTTATTACCAACATTTATCTAACTATATAACTAAAATATTATTTAAATATAAAATAAAAACATATAAAAGTGAAAAGACTATTTTATAAATAAAAAAAAGTTTTACTCTATAATAGAGTAATGAATAATATTACTCCAAATATAAATTAATTTTTTCAAAACTCTATTTTATAGTAAAATATAGAGTGGGGTTGGAACATGTTTTACTCTATAATAGAATTTAGAGAAAAAAATAGAATGGGACTTGGAAATGCTCTTAGACACCAGATATTATATAAAGAGAATTACAAAATTGAGTAAGATATTTACACATCATGTATCTTCACTTAACAGGAAATATAAAAAACTTTGACTGTCTTTGGAGTTAAATTTATTCTCCTCCATTTGTTTATCCTTCGAATTCTTTCCTCCACTTGTTTATCATTCTTATTTTCCTTTTCCCATCGGTATTGAACGAGAGCAAGTCAGTTAAAACAATTGCTGACTGAGAATGATTGATGTGCAAAAGACATACAATGTTCAACAATTGTTTTACATTTTCCCCTATTCATTATAATCTAAGTAATGTATTTTAAGGTTTAAATGTAGAAATAAAACCTTAGAAAAAGACTCCAAAAATGGTAGACCCAAATATTGAAGTGTAAGCAATTGTTGGATTCTTTTTCTAAGGTTTTATTTCTATATTTAAGCCTTAGATCATTAGACAAATTCATAGCTTACACACTTTAATATTGATTTTTAGGGAACAGTTGCAAAAGATTTTGGATCATATTTTTTAGCTATTATTTTTTACCGAACTTAGAAATGGGTTATCATAATATATATATTATAATATTAATCATACATTAACACAACAAGTAAATTTTCTAACATATGATAATAAACATGTATAGCTTTCAACAATGCTGAGAAAACTAACTTATACTAATATCTAAATTGCATTATTAAATTTCTGATTTTTCAAGTTTAACTGATATACACAGTTACACCATTTTTCAAGTTTTCAACAATGTCAAGAAAACTAACGTATATCTAAACTGCATTATACGCACGTATAATAAACTAACTTGTATAATACACATGTAGCTAAACTGCATTATCAACCTTTTCTGATTTTTTCAAAAATAAATAAAAATTATACACATAATACAGAATAAAACTTAGGATATAATATCTCTATATAATTATTTGAGCAATGTTAAAAACAAAATAACTTTACATTTACGTGGTATATTACAAAAAATGTCATTGAACATTCTTTTTATTTTTTTCAAATCTTACTAATAATCATAATAATTCTCTAGTTATTTAATCAATTTTCTAATAAATAGCACAAAATCGATATATAGATATTTCTAATTCTAATTCTTAATATTTTAAATTTAAATCTGTTTATTTATATTTAGTATTTCTTAAATAAATATAAATTTTTAATTAGAGTATTTAAACATTATAGTATTAAATATTTTTAAATAAAACCATTAAGGATACAATAATAATCACAAAATTAATATAACTAAATAAAAAATTAGTAAATAATATTTTAAATAATTATTACTTTTCACATAAAATTAAACTCAAATTTTTTCTCTTATTAATTATGGACGAAAATTAAAATTAAATTTCTTACCATCAAACTTTAAATCATCAGGATCTTCAAATATTCTTATTTTTATAATTGGTTAGGACGGATCGTGATAGGTTAGAGCAGAGAAAGACGGATCATGACGGATTTCATATCGAATTTCTAATCATTGATAATAATTTATATATCTGAGTAAATCTAACATTTATAAATTTTTGAATATTGTGAAAACATATGCATAACACCAATTAATTTTTGCAAAGAAATTATATTATAATCTAACTTATTAAATAAATTTATCAAAAATATAACACTACACTTAATTATATATTAGTACTTTTAATTAAAACAACACAAGTCATATATAATAATAATAAATAAGATAAATAAGATACTAAAAACATAAAATAAATCTAATTTAAAACACTAATAATAATTTATAACAATATAAACTAATAAAGATTAAAGTCGATATTTCTCCGTACTGTGTAGTGTGGATTACTATCTAGTGTGGATTACTATCTAGTGTGTAATTAATTATGTATGATCAATCATTAAAATTGTCCATTACAAGAAAATGGTAGATTTGTGTTTTTGCGATCTAAATGGGCCAAGGCCTTTCAAATCAACAAAACACAAGCCTACTTAGCATACAGGTTCTCGGTGGCTTCGTAATTTCTTTCTCAGTAGCACCATTTATATAGTCACCGATGCATTGCATCTCCAAGTCAACTTTCCCCAATTTTAAAGCTCTATAGCTGCTTGTTACTTTCCTAAAAATATTTGTCAATCCTACACGCAAAAACCAAATACTAGTGGAAAACAAAAAAAATCATGTTTGTAGTTAGTGTTTACATTTACATTTACATTTTACAATAATACTCTAAAAATATATAAAAAGTGCAAACATCTTATGTAACTTTTGTTTATGTTTCAAATATAGACGGTGACTTGGGATTGCTTACTTATATATATTGAACTCTTTCAGATAATTTACTTGTAAAAAATGTATATCAAGAAAAAAATAGAGGAAAAGATGGTGGAAATTGAGGTGAGACAGAGACGAAAGCTTCAAAGTGGTTGTTGACTTGTAGACCGATGACCAAATATCACAAATAACACGTTCATCTTTCAAGGTCAAAAGACACTCGCTTTACATCTTGACCTCTACATTTACAACTTCATTATAGTCCATCAGAATCATATACTATACATATTCTTCGTATTATAATATACCACCATCTACTTTGCTTTTTTCTCACATAACAGCTAAATTAATTGAGGTACAATATAGTTGTATCACATACGAATTTACCCAATTGTACAAAATGGATTAATGCTTTATGTCACCAATTTTTTTTTTATTTTTGAATCCATTAGTTAACTCCTTGTAGCTAAGTTATGGAATGTATACATACTTACACGGACAATAAAGAAATTATGAACCAAATACTTTAATCAAATTGCTAATAAAGTAGTTGAATACGACTTTTGACCTCTAAACACGAAGAAGTAAAGTATATAAAAAAAAGTCAAGTTGATAAGCGTGCTAGAAGAGGTACAAGTAGCTATCGTGCGCCAGCGCGCACCCTATATATCATTTACTGTAAATTTCCGCCGGGAAGAAAAGTCTTGCCTTCTTAAGCTTAATCTTCACCAACCCTGCGAACAAGATTGAAACTTCTGCTTCTTCTTCCATCATCGGAGATTCCTCTATTCTCTCATCTTCTTTGGGATTTTCTATTTTTTTTTTTTTTTAATAAGAGGTATATGTTTTCTTCTTCTTCTTCCTCCTCTTCGCATGAATTTTCCCTTTTAGGGTTTTCCTTTTATATCCGTACATCGATTTTTTTTTGTCTTAGGGTTTAATTTCATGTCGATTTATCTAATCCAAACGGATTTTTCGGAGTTTATTTATAGTTATTTCAGTTTGAAATCCATTTTACGGGTTAAGATCGTTGACTTGTGATAGTCTAGGTCACTAAATGACTTGTGATTTTGATCCAATTATGCCGTTTTTAATCATGGATTAAGAACGATTTTACACTTCTGATGCAAATTTTGTGTTTTTGTGGAAAAATCTGTTTCCTTTTTGATATTCGATAATTCTGACTCTGTTACTACTTAAACCCTATAATTGGAAACTTTTCTTTGAGTTTGTGTCTGAACATTTCTATGCTCGTGTATACAACTACGGTTTGGTCTTTTCCTTTTGTTCATAGTTTATTAGCTACTAAAATTAACTAAAATATATTGTTTTGCCATACCATTTTGGAGACCTCTTTGTTAACGTTTTGCTTATGAATATGCATATACAGTTTCGTGAGTTCGTGTGAGATAGAAAAGCGTAATGAGCTGCTTTGGCTGTTGTGGTGGTGATGATTTTCATAGAGTTGCTGAAACTGGACCAAAGCCAGTTCACAACGCAGCAGGTATCTTAGTTTTTTAACCATATCAGTTTTTTTCTCTTTAGTGTCCATTCCTTTGGCAGCTAAGTTAATGAAATTTTTAAAACTGTTGTGGTAAGGTTTCAATGGAGGTCACCATCAAAGAGCAGATCCGCCTAAAAACCCGGTAGTCATTCAGATGCAGCCTATCAGTGTGCCTGCCATTCAAGCAGATGAATTGAAGGAAATAACCGATAACTATGGTTCAAAGTCCTTGATTGGTGAGGGTTCATATGGAAGAGTCTTTTACGGTATTCTTAAAAGCGGTAAGGCAGCTGCTATTAAGAAACTGGATTCTAGTAAGCAACCAGATCAAGAATTTCTTTCCCAGGTAGATACTACAAAGTATATCATTGCAATTCTTCCTGTGCTCTAATAGTTCAGCGCGAAGTCACTCTATTTTGTTGATTTGTTATTGACATAAAGAACTTTTTAACAGGTATCAATGGTTTCGAGATTGCGACAAGACAATGTTGTTGCGCTTCTGGGCTATTGCGTTGATGGCCCACTCCGTGTTCTTGCTTATGAATATGCTCCTAATGGATCTCTTCATGATATTCTTCACGGTAAGTTACCAATGTAAAACATTGGAGATGTGAAACTATCATGGATGGGAGATGAAGACCATTTTCTGAGATTAATTTTTGGAGGAAAAACTAATGAAATGTGGTGAATTCATTGGTGCAGGTAGAAAAGGTGTCAAAGGAGCGCAGCCAGGTCCTGTTCTGTCCTGGCATCAGAGAGTCAAAATTGCTGTTGGTGCGGCTAGAGGACTTGAGTACTTGCATGAGAAAGCAAACCCTCATGTTATTCACCGAGACATCAAATCCAGCAACGTACTTCTGTTTGATGATGATGTTGCCAAAATTGCTGATTTTGATCTGTCCAACCAAGCCCCAGACATGGCTGCACGTCTTCACTCAACCCGTGTTCTGGGTACCTTTGGCTACCACGCTCCAGAGTAAGCCCCTTTAGATGCTTCATTTATCTTGAACATTTTTTTCATATCTTCCTATTGACCAAGCTAGATTCTTATAAATTTTGTTTGGTTCTGTAATTTAGGTATGCAATGACAGGGACTTTGAGCACAAAGAGTGATGTCTATAGTTTTGGTGTTGTCCTGCTGGAGCTCCTAACAGGTCGTAAACCAGTTGATCATACCTTACCGCGTGGACAGCAGAGTCTCGTGACATGGGTAATACTAATACACTCTTCTATACTTCTTGTCATGGTTTACTCGTATAGATAAACAAATCTTGAAAAGGCATGATTTATTCAGTGTATTAGAAATGGCCAAAAAAACCTCTAATAATTCGGTAACACCTGTAGAAATCATTGTTTTGGTATAGTCATTCTGTTAACGACTTCCTAAACTAGAAATTATCAAATAAGAAAAAGCAAAAGCAGTGCCACTTTTTTAGAAAGGAATTTGTCTTTCATAAAGGTCGGTTTCTGTGAGTGAAGCCTTTCTGAAGTACAATCTGCTTGCTTGTGAGATATTAGAGACTGAACATTCTCCAGAAACGAAAAGTGGTACTCAATGTCAACGCTTTTGTGTGTCTCAGGCAACCCCTAAATTGAGTGAAGACAAGGTGAAGCAGTGTGTTGATGCAAGACTAAATGGAGAATATCCTCCCAAAGCTGTTGCCAAGGTAATATCCCCTATAACATTTTCATACTTCTCACTGTTGCAGTAGAAAAGGTTTACTTTAGGATATGACTTAGAATTTGGTTCTCCATCGGTTTGTCCACCTGGTTGAAAATAGGTGTTTGAAATACCCTCTTGATGTGTTTCCTATTATAGGCCTTGATTGAAATACAAAATGTCTCTCCCTGACACTAGAACCTAAGAGCATCCTCAACCAAGAGCTTGGTTAGAGTATCATGAGCTTAATTTAATCATATATTTAATAATAATTAATTAGTTGAGATTCGATTACAGACTCTTCATATTTATGTGTCCAATGGTGAGCTTCGGTTGTTTAGGAGAATAAGGTTACCGGAATCTTCAATTGAACCGGAATTAACGGAGAGAGCCGGAGGAGAGAAGATGAAGAGAGCCGGAGGAGAGAAGACGAAGAGATCCGGAGGAGAGAAGACGAAGAGATCCTCGTGAGTCAACGCTTCCGGCGAAAGAAACGGTGGCGAGAAAGGAATTAGGGGAAGAAGATGGAACGAACGAGATAAAGAAAGTGGAATTGAGAGATGTCCAAATCCGGTTTGAACCGGAGGCGAAAAGAACTGAGCCGAGAGATATGGTTGAGGATGATAAAGGCAAGTGGAGGAGAAGAAGGAGAGGAAGAGGAAGAGGAAGAGGAAGTGGACACGTGGCTGTTGAGACGTCTCATAAGTTTCAGTGGGTTGAGACGTATCAAGGCAAATAAATCATTTCTGAATTATTTTTATTGATGAAAAAGCTTATGATACTCTTATGGTATCAGCGTTGAGGATGGTCTAAGTATTGAAACCCAAAACCCCGATATGATTTGTCGAGTCTAATTTTGGTTTTCTCTCTTATGTATGACTCGGTGTGATCAGCTGGCTGCGGTAGCTGCGCTGTGTGTGCAATACGAGGCAGACTTCAGGCCAAACATGAGCATAGTGGTGAAGGCTCTTCAGCCGTTGCTCAATCCTCCTCGCTCTGCTCCCCAGACTCCACACAGGAATCCTTATTGATATGCTCCAATCTGAATTCACACTGTAAGATCACTATTTCATTTGTTTTTGTTTGAATCCTATTTGTGTAAATTTGTGAAATAGGCTTTTATTTCTATCATATAAAAAAACTGCAAATCTCACTTGGAAGACCTGAATGTTTCTCTTTTTTATTTATAAATATATATTATTTGATGCCTGTGATGTAAGTTTCAACTAATTTCACAATATGCGAGGAAAATATATATACCAATACTCGTTTTTGTGCGTCTTCTCTGTTCATTTTTTCTTTTTCTCTCTTTTT
This sequence comes from Cardamine occulta, assembly GCA_028015245.1. Classification (NCBI taxonomy): domain Eukaryota; kingdom Viridiplantae; phylum Streptophyta; class Magnoliopsida; order Brassicales; family Brassicaceae; genus Cardamine; species Cardamine occulta. Next base: position 14,019,927 of record CM051371.1, on the reverse strand, counting down.
GAGACATTTTAATGTATATTCAGTTCATTTCTCTGGGGTTTTTGAAAAGGTAAAAATGTAAAAGTAGAAACAAAATGGTCTGTAACTTACCTTGTTTACCTAGAACAAGCACTTTCAACCATTTTTTTAATGTTATCTTGATAAAGTCACAAAGTCACCGTCTATATTTGAAACAGTAACCAAAGTTACATAAGATGTTTGCACTTTTTATGTTTTGTTGAGTAATATTGGAAATTGTAAATGTAAACACTAACTACAAACATGAATTTTTGTTTTTCCACTAGTATTTGGTTTTTGCGTGTAGGATTGACAAATATTTATATGAAAGTAACAAGCAGAGCTATATAGAAAGCTTTGAAATTGGGGAGAGTTGACTTGGAGATCCAATGCATCGGTAACTATACAAATGGTGCTACTGAGAAGAAATTACGAAGCTACCAAGAACCTTGCTGATGAGCGTTTATTTCCCATTCTCTATGGCTTTTTCTAAACGATTGACCAAGCAAACATAAATTTTAGCTATTGTATTTGATCTAATTAGTAATAAAAGTCCTTCTACTTTTGCCTCCTTGCCTGATTTGCACTGAGCTTTGAACATATGAGCATCCAAGTGCACATTCATCAATTTCTGAAGTTTCTCCAAGATCCACTTCTTTGAAATATCCATTCTCTCCAATGATATAAGCTGTGTTGCGACATGGGGTCTGCACCTCATCATTGTCTTTATGTTTATCTTCATCAAAAACCACAGCCACTTTCTTCTCTTCATCAATGAAGAAACTCCCTGCTGTAACACCAAATTGAAAACCAGTGAGTGGCTTCATATCCACTGATAAGAACACCTTGCTCCACGACACCACTTCAGGCTCAATCTTAGTCGTAATCCATATCTCCATATAACATGTGCTCTAGGATCTCAATAGCACCAGGAAGGTCATTTGTTGCCGAACAAACAAGCGCAGCTGATTGATCATCTGTGACACCATGTTGATTGTATCTTCTTAAGCTTCTCTCTGAACCAGTGTCATATTGATAGTAGATATGATGTGTTAAAACGACACATGGAGTTTTTCTTTTTTTTTTTTTTGGATATAAAAAAACTGACACATGGAGTTCATGTGGTCTGTCTTGATTTGAGCAAGCAGCCGTTTGGATTTACTGTTTAAAACAAAACACAAAGTAATTAATTATATTTTTACCAAAGTGATTAATAAACAAAGAGTCAAAGAGTAATCTTACAAATCGGTGGATAACTGATGTGAAATTTCTTAGATAATGATTAAACGAGTAGAGAATCTTCATGTAAAATAATGGTTTTCGGCGTTAATGTTATGTAGTAATTTATATATTGAACCACATGGGTTAAAAAGCTTAAGCTTCATCAATGGCTTTTGAATAGTATAAGTTAACAATATGTGATTATATAGCTGCTTGGTCTCTTTCATATTTGTTGAGGCGGGTCAGATACTTATGTCAATATCTAAGTCGTGTGGCCACTATCAAATAAGTTCCACAAACTATATAATTACTCATAAGCTCCCCATCAAATACACCATCTTCTTTTTGCCTTCTTGGACGCAACCTTAGCTCTCTAAATTTCAAGACAATAATGTACTCGTATAAATAATTCCAACGATTTGTCTCCAACGTCACTCTAATTAATTACTAAGCCTTCGCATGCATTACACCCCAAAAGTTTCAGATATTTAACACATTATCTATGTCTAAACAAAATATATCTATTATCATTAATCAAAGTCAAACTGGTCTAAATTAAGCAATAAGTTTTAATTTATTTGAAAACGTAAACATTTTGCGGAAAAGTCGAAGATTCTTATTATTTTAAGAACAATCAACCAAATTCTACAATGAAATCCAAAGTATATACGTTTGAAAGAATTATTTATTTTGATATCGTAATGTGTTCACAATGATTGAAATCATAAAACGATTTAACAAAACCGAATTAAACTAAATAATATTTGGTCAACCAATCTAATTCAAAAATAAGATATAGTTAGTTGAACCGTTTTGAATATGACTACGCTATTCTAACACACAATAAACTGCTTCTCGGATCTGATCCATTTCGCTATTTCTCTGATCGTGATCTCTCGATTGTTCTCCTGCTCCCTGCTTGTGAATTTTGGTTTCAGGTAATGGCCACGGAGCCTTTGTACTGCCCTGTTTTGGTATTGGTGCAGTGACAAAAAATTGGTTATCAAAGACCTTTGCCCTACAGAGATTTTCTTTAGCTTTTGCGCTGAGGAGAGGGGACGAGGAAGATGGCAAAAATGATAAACAAGACGCTTGTACTGACTTATATCTACTTGCTGATCTGCATTATACTCTCTTCAGGAGTTATACTGTACAACAAGGTGATTTCCCAGGCTATTTTACTTTATCGTGTAGCTGAGATGAAACTATAGCTAAAGACCTTTTTTGTAGCATTGGGTGTTGAACTACATTATTTTCTCCCAGGAAACAGACCATTTTGTATTGATCTACCAATTCACACAAAAATATAAATAAGATTTTGGAAGTTATTGAGAAAATGTATTTTGTGACAAATTAGTCTTGGAAAAAAATAATGCAAAGGTAGAAGAAACAAACATCTTGTAAATATATGTCTGTCACTAATTGTATATGAAGGTAATTAAAAAAATGCAACAAAGCTATACAGAATCTCTCTCCTCCTCCAGACGGAAGAAACAAACCTTGTTCTTATCTGTATTATATATATATATATATATCACATAATTAACCCATAGAAACAGTAAAGAATCTAAACAAATCTCCAAAGAATCTAAATTTTTTCATATTTTTAACCCCAAAGTCATAAAAAGGGTCATGTTTTCTGTTTGTTACTCAAATCTTTGCATCTGTTATTGTATCATCTTTATTCGTGTCTGTGCTTTCTCTATGCATCTCTGCGTTCTGACTTCTTCTTCGTCTTCGTTCCTATCAAAACATTCATCAAACCAATTTATTAACCCTCCAATAAGTAATCAAGTTTATGTTTTTGTATTGTTCTAATTGTAGTTACCTCTCTATGCATCACAGGGTATTCATCTGATTCAAGCATTCTAACCACTTGACTCATCTTTGGTCTCTTGTCTGCATCAGGATCAACACATCTCAAAGCTGTCAAAAGCGCTCGTTTTAGTTCGCTTGTTGATGGTTTGATCTCAAGCTCTTTATCCACCACATCTTCAAACTGTTTCTGCTGAACCATTAGCTTCAACCACTCTACCATATGCACCTAAAAACACATTTCAGGAATCAAGATCAACCTCTGATTCATCGAGTTGCAGTGTGAATCTCTTTGCATACCTCTTCTTTAGGCCGCGCATAATCCACTGGGTACCTTCCAGTAATAGCTTCCAAGAGAACAACACCATAGCTGTACACGTCGCTCTTCTCGTTTAAGAGACCAGAGTTAGCGTATTCAGGCGCGACATACCTTAACATTCATCGGCGGAACAGAGGAAAAACGTTTAAACAAACAATGCAAGATTATGAAAAAAAATCAAGTTAAAAGCTATAGTTTCTAATTATAACTCACCCAAATGTACCCATAACTCGAGTACTGACATAGCTTTTATCAGCTCCAAGCAATTTAGCAAGGCCAAAATCAGATAATTTAGCATCAAAGTTGTCATTCATCAGTATATTGCTAGATTTGATGTCTCTATGCACCACTTTTGGTTCAATAGCTTCATGAAGATAAGCCAGCCTGTGTAAATGAAAACGCAATCACATACACATACTCATGAGCTTACATTACAAGAAACAAGAATCATCAACTGGTTTTAGAAGGGTGCTTACGCTTTTGCAGTGCCAACAAGAACTTTGATCCGAGCCTCCCAAGTGAGATGGCCTTGGTGACTCATGTCTCCATGAAGCCATTGCTCTAAGTTCCCATTGTTCATGTACTCATAAACAAGCATTCTATGAGTTCCTTCAACGCAATATCCAAGAAGCCGAACTAAGTTCTTATGCCTCACGTGTCCTATAGCTTCCACTTCAACTCTGAAATCTTTATCAGCTTGCCCTCTACTCGAAAGAAAAACACAATAGTTTCATCTCAGAGATGAGCATTGAGTAGATAAAGAAAGATAATATCAGAAAACTTACGGATTGTTGAGTAACTTCTTGACAGCTACAGGGGTTTTGTTAGTTAGAGTTCCATGGTAAACAACTCCATAACCACCATCACCGATAATATTCTCCTTAGAGAAATGATTAGTTGCGACTTGAAGGTCACGTAAAGTGAACCAATGACCCCAACCAATGTGAGAAACCTCAGGAAGACCAATGAGAGGTGAAGGAGCTGTTATTGAAGGAGTAGTAGTAGAAGCCAAATGTGATCCAACCAAAGGTTTTTTCTCTAAAGAACCAGAGTATTTATCGCCATTTTCGATGTCCTCGTCAAGTTTGTTCTCATCTAGAGTTTTGTGACAAGTACCATTGTCGTTAGATGAAACATGATCAACACTTATTTCTTTGATTTCTTCAGTAAGGCGAGGACTTTGAGTTACAGGAAGCGTTGTGGTGTTTGATCTTTTGGATTTTTTACGGAAGCTAAGCCATACTGAAATGCCGAGGATTACTGTGAACACTGCAAAGAGAGCAATCACTATGATCTCCCATAGTTGAAGAACGCCGTATCTTTTGGTTAGAGTTTGTTTTAGCTCAGATGCCATAGTTCACAGAGACTTGTATTTGTGTGTATATATATATACCTGCAGAAGTTGAAATGGATTATCAATGTAATCAAGATTGAAATGGATTGTCAATAAATACAAACCAAAATTTAACAGATCAATGAAAATATGAAGAAAATGAAGGTAATGGTGGTTCTTGAGTCAATTCTCGGATCTGTAAATTTTTTAATTTAAGCATTGGAAGATTTCTGATAAAAATGAAGAAGATTAAGAAGGGGTTAAGCTAAATCATAATCCAATAACATCAGCTTTGTCACAAAAGGAGCTAAAGACAGGAGAATGAAAACAGAGCAAAGTAAAATAACAGAGTATATTAGAAATTAAACCTTATCCTGAGAAATCAACAACATCTAAATCTGATACCGATGAATTGAGAGATAAACGAAGGATAAATATTTACAAGTTCCATAATCATATTAAGTTATGAATCATTCAAACCTCAAAATATGGAACCTTAGAAACGATTCCAACTCCAGAATCAGATCTTGTGAGCTATATAATGTGTATGAGCATTAAGAATACTGTAAGAAGCTAAAAGGTCTGAAACACAGAAAGTAAGAAACTTTTTAGCTTCCAACAAAACCCACAGAACAAAGATCAAACCTTTGAAACTACAGAAAATCAAAATACAAAAATAGAGATCATTAAATTATAATTAACCCCAGTACCTGTTATTCGAACTAATTTTCTCACTTCTTTGATTATTTCTTTCTATTTTGGAAGATGGAGACTATAGCTCGGGTTAATAAAGGGATTTCATAAACAATTAGAAAAAACAAATTAAAGAAAATGAGTGGGATTATGATGTCTCCAATTTCAGAAAGATTGAGAGAGATCTTTGTAGGGTTTCCATTGGTGGGTAGAAAAGAGGAGGGAAATAGAGAAGGAAGTTTGAAGCGAAGCTTTCTTTGATGTTTCTAGTTCTGGAATATTTTTAAGCTTCTGTGGGCTTTCTTTGCTTTTTTATTTCGTCTTTTTCTTGTTTAACTTATTTTTTCTCAATTATTTAATCAACCTCTACATTAAAGAATTAATTAATCATTTTCAGCATTTAATTATTTTTAACATCTTTCGAAAATTAATTTATTCATTTAATCTTTCATTTCTCTATTAGGGGAGTATTAGCTAATTTTTCTTTGTAAAATGTTCATAGAGTTTTATTTTATTTTTTGGTTAAAGTAGGTTTCACTATTAACTATATAGAGCTGTTTTTCAAAAAGTAAGGCCACTAATATTTCATCGATTTCATTTTGGAGCGATTAATTTCATTTAGGTAATGAATTGAAATTAACTTTTACGTTTCCTTAAACAAAATGAAAGCCGTTTTAATATATACTATATAGTTTTGATAAAGAATATATGCTATATAGTTTGCATACGAAATGTACACTTTAGTTGTTGAGAAAAAAAAAACACACAAAGAAGGAACAAAAAAATAGGATCTGATGATAGGAGGAATGACGAAGCCAGCCGTGATTGGCGACGACAATTTTCAAAGAAAATGTTTACACCGTTTAATAATATTTAAATGTCTTGTAAAATGTGTTCGTTGCTAGTTATTAATATGACAATTTGGTCAACATTATTAAATTAGACGTTGCACCTAACTCTTTAAGGTAATAAATTGTTCATTGTATTATAACCAGCTTTCCGTTTAATTATTCTTCTCCCCTATACATCTTTTTTATAAGTAAGTTCGTTGGGGTTTTAAAGGAATAAATTAAACTAAGTTACTAGAGGAAACGAGCGGCTGCAAAACGATTATGATTCTTTGAATTCGTTATAAATAATAAGAAGAAAAAGACATAAATAGTTTTAAAAAATAATTAAAATTTAGAAGATGCGTATGTGGGTCCATGTTATTTTGTGAATTTCGTATAGAAATTAATTTATTAGTCGTGTAAGTAACACATTGTAGTTGATTTTAAATTGGCATGCAATTGAAAGCAAATTAACAAAATACAAAAATATGGCATGCAATACCTATACCACTATGCTAGCATAATTTCACATAAATCCACGTCGTCTCCAATACTTTCGCACCGGTCTTTGATTAGGTTTGGTGTGTGTGTGTGTGTGTTAATGAAAACAATGGAATGTTACGATCGACGACGTGTAAAAGAAAAAACGTATAAGGATATTGGAAAAAACAATCGTGTTATGACTTATGAGTCACTGATCAATCGCATCTAGTACGTAGAAGACACAAGAAAATATATGCATATATATAGCATATATGTATCGTATAGATTACTCATGAAAAGTTAAATGTGAAAATGACATGTAATAATGCATAGTATATGTTTTCGGGCTTAATTTTTCTTTAATCTCAGTTACAGGTTGTTGATAAAAGAAAAAAATAGTTACAACTTATACAATTAACAAGATAATATATGAGATCTTAATCTAGAATGTCAACTAATATTCAAAAATATCCTTGGGTTTTAACGTTTATGTGATCAACAAATATATCATACAAGTTTGTGATTATCAATGATCTATACGGTATAGTAGAATGAATACAAAGTATACTGTTTACAACATATATAAATGATGATTTTTTTCTGTAAAAGTCGGACAAAATACGAAGATAAATAAATCAAGGAACCAATCACGCCCTGTGAAGAGACATTAATTAACCTTATAATTAAGATAAAAAATGAATATAAACCTTTGAATAGTAACTGCAGTCACAGTTGACAAAATTATTAGCAGACTGAACTATCTTTTTTTTTTAGGGTGGTTTGCAGTTTGCTACAATGCTAGGGGCTTTTTTTTTAAAAACTAGATCGCAGTTAGTCCGCAGCAATTTCTCTTTGCTTTTCTCTATTAGCATGTAGTCTAACTTGAATAGTAAAAGTAAATAGTTTAATCTATAAATAATTTTGTTCGTCCTGCCTGTAAATCCATTCAAAACCTAAGAAGCAATAGAGATATAATTAAAAATATAAAAGAAAGAGAAGAAAAGATAAAGCAGTAATAATGTTGGCTTTGCGTGTGCTTGACAAAAGTCAACCTGAGAATGCCTTTTGTCTTGCTGCGTATAGAATACAAGACATTACATTCATCATCATCGTTCTCCAGCTAGACAAATGATTCTCTATCTCTTTCTCTTCAGTTTTCATTATATTTTTATATAGACCATTATTTGTTCCCTTCAAGCGATTAATATGTTTATCGATATTTGTGTGTAACCAAAAATGTAATATAACTACTAAATTTATACTTTTACATGACATTTCACATATTCCACTTTAATTTTTTTTTTACTTTCTTAATCTTTTAGCTATATATAATACTTGATTTTATATGATTTTATAGTTTGTAGTTTTTTAGCGCTTAGGACAATTTAAGACCGTCCAATTCCGCTTAATAATTTTGTTTTTTAAATATGTATATCAAATACACCTTATTATGTAATCATACACGACGGCAGATGATATTTGGAATTATTGTACTTTAACTTAAAAGAAACAAAGATGATTGGCTGTAGAAGTAGAACAATAATTTAGAGTACGCGTAAGAAACAATTGCATGATTAGTGTCCGCCTCCAAAAGCTAACCAACAAGAGGGTTGAGTTGGTGTTTTTGATATTTTATTTGAATAATATATTACTTCTTTCTTTCTCTTTTCTTTTAAACTTTACTTCTATATTATCCGTTCTTTCTTGCTGTTTTATTAGTTTTTTTTTTAATTAGTTTGTTAATTATGGTCTTGTAGTTGTTGGGTTTACATCAATCTGTCCTACTACCATATAAGATAATCCAAAATTAATGTATTAAGGTCTTAAGAACAATTATTAAAAAAATTTAGAAAGAAACAAGGATTTAGTGTTTGTTTAAGCTTTGATTGTGTCTCTTAATTACACATGCATTGCATCCAAATCACAACAAGAAAATTGTCGGACTTTTGTTCGAGAAAAATATCACGAGTTGCATAAAATAGATAGTGCGGCGATTGTGGATTGAATTCTTAGGAAAATTGTCACTTTTAAAAAGTTGATTAACTATTCTAATACCATAAACTACCTAAATCACAACGATCCATTCTAAACTACCCATTCCTCAATTCTTTAAACATTTTTTTTTCTTTCAAGAGACCATATTCTTAAGCTCATTTAGACCATGAATGTTTAAAAATTTTTAAGTGGTTTTTAGTTTTTGGTTTTTGATTTTTGGTGTAGATTTTAGTTTTTCGAAAACTTGAATGGTAACTTATTTAGTTTTTGATTGTTATATATATATATTTTTTTTTCTTTCTATTTTAAATTTTAATTTTAGTTATATTTGTTTGAAAAATAGTAAAAATGATATTAAATTTTAACAATAAAAAAATTACAAAATTTCATAACACCAGAAACATACTGAAAATACACATATGTTTAGTTTACTCTTATATAGAAAAATGGTATTTAAATAATTATATTAATTGATTGATAAAAATAAAATAAAATTGTTAGAACAAGTTTTGTAAAAAACACCATAGAATGATATACTGGGGATTTAGTTCTGATGTATTAGTAAATAAAAATAAAATAAAAAACTGACGTGAGTAAAAAGAAAAAATAATATACAACACCAAAATCTCTTAAAAACTAGTAAAAATAAGATTTTGGATTTTCTCTAGAAATGAAGAAAAACCATCAAAATTCAGATTCCCTAAATTTTAGAAAATACATTTTTTTTAAATCATGAATGGTTACAAATTGAATTTTTGAAAAAACAAAAGCGAAAAACTACTCTAAAAACTAGTGTTATTCAAGACCTTAGTTTCTAGTTTATGTAGTTAAATAATTTCGATGCTATAATTTGGTTATTTTCGGTTTGGACATTGTATTTATACTCTCCTCTGGCTCTTGCATTTAAAATTATGAAGATTTTTTCCCCCAAATTTCTTATTCTTGATTATCGCTAGAAATAAATAAAAGGACTGAATAGTATCCCAGTCGTCAGGCTTTCGACTTGTAACCATAACAAGAGAGCCAGAGAGTAAGAAAATTCATGTTTCCTTCGTTAAGCTTGGATATAGAATACAAAGAGGTTTAGATACAACATACAACAATGTCTAAATCATATACAATAATACAACCAACCTAAAGCATAAAAACCAATTACAGAGATCATCATCATGACTAAAATGGACTTCCATCTTGAAGGAGAGTATTAGAGTGCACGTAATACTATATTTGGTGTAGACTTTAGTGTAGCCAATTGGTTTCTACGCACTAGTTTGCTTATTTTATTGTTTCGGTATGAGTGTGTTTAAACCTTTTTGCTTTCTACATTCAAGTCTACACCAAAAGAAATATACGTATCTCCAAAATTTGTTGATTTTGACTAAACATGTACGAATCTTAAAAATTAATAAGTTAATTTATACGTAATTTTAATTAAGGAAAATGATTTGACAACAAAAGGTGATTGCCGACACAAATTGGTTAGTAATACCAATTAATAAGAAAAAAAAAAGTAGAATACGACCTACAATTATAAAATTAGTTAGTATATCACATTCACTTGGTTATTCTTAATTAAATATAGTAGAACCTCCCAAATCCTCACGTTTCTTTTTAAAGTATATTTTTATTCAGGATTTAGACGTTAAATCTGGAACATACAAAAACATTACCATATCTTACATACATACAACACAATCACATCATTATCGCATTAGCAGATTTTTCTCTCTTAATATTTTATCTTGATTATGATTCAGAGCCTTAATGGGCCTAAAACCGAAGTCTCTTGACCCAACAAAAGGTGTAAAGTAGGCCCATTAAGCCCAAACCTTCTAAACTCACTTTGCACAGGTCTTCGTAGCCGTTTGATTCAGATTCTGCAGATTGTCTTATTAATCTACACCGTCCCTTTTAATTTAATTATTTTGGTTCAATTTGGTTTTTTAATTCTTGACGAAAATATAATAATTTCAAGTTTCAATCTCTCTTCTCCAACTAAACTACTGTAGCTTCTCCCTCAGTTCTCTACGTTCTTTCCATTAATCAATCTTCTCTCTGTTTCGTTGATTGATTCCCATAGAAGCACTTACGAATTCGTTGTCTTCGGATTAAGCTCGAGCTCCTGCAAATGTGAATCGATAGTGTTCGTTTTTTGATCTATCGCTGCTAGATTTGTGCATTTGTTTCGTTAGCTGATAAATTGCAGTTCTCAGCTTATGATCTCGAGGTAGTAATGTCTGTTCTTCTCTATCTATTGTTGAATTTTTACAATCCCTGCTTCTCGGATCTGATCCATTTCGCTATTTCTCTGATCGTGATCTCTCGATTTTTCACCCGCTCTCTGCTGGTGAATTTAGGTTTTGGAGTTTTGAATTTCATATTTACTGGTGTGATTTCTTCTGGAAATTTTTTGTGCTGTGAATCCAATTGCTCTGTTAAATCTGCATTCGCTGACTAAAGCTTTGTTTTGTTTTAATGTTTTTTGGGTTTCAGGTAATGGCCTTGGAGCCTTTGTATCTGTTTTTTTTCTGGATACTGCTCTGTTTTGGGATTGGTGCAGTGACGAGAAATTGACTATCAAAGAACTTTGCCCTACGGAGAATTCTCTGCTTTTGTTCTGAGGAGAGGGGACGAGGAAGATGGCAAAAATGATAAACAAGACGCTTGTACTGACTTATATCTATTTGCTGATCTACATTATACTCTCTTCAGGAGTTATACTGTACAACAAGGTGATTTCCCAGGCTATATTACTTTATCTTGAATTGTATGTTGTGTAGCTGAGGTGAAACTATAGCTAGAGACCCTTTTTTTGTAGCAATGGGTGTTGAATTGCATTCTTTGCCATTCTCTGTTTCTTATACATAGGGATCATAGTTTTGTGATGTTAAACATCAGGTGAAAGATATGCAAAAGCTGACTATAGATGTATCTTGTTTTAGCTTTTTGTTATAACAGAGGTTGACTTCTAAATCATATCCCTTTTATTGCTTTTAATTGCAGTGGGTTTTATCGCCTAAATACTTCAATTTTCCACTTCCTATAACGCTGACAATGATCCATATGGGCTTTGCTGGATTCGTGGCATTCCTTCTTATTCGTGTGTTCAAGGTATCCTAAACAAACTCAAAGAATAATATTTACACTTCCATTTTAGGTCATGCTCACTTGCATTAGAATGCACCTTTCCCCAATTGTATGGAGTATGCTTGTGAACGTATTTTGTAGAGTTCTCTTTTAATATGTATAGTATCTTCTCTATGGATCATTCGACTACGTTTGTTAGTACGGTGCTAAGTTTTTTCTTTGTGTTGTAGGTTGTAGCTCCAGTTAAAATGACATTTGAAATGTAAGCCAGCTTACTTGGTGTTTTTCATGGATTTATTTGTTGCTCTTGTATGCAAGTTCCACCAGCTCTCCATTTTGACACACTTTTTTGGATCCAGATATGCAACCTGTGTGGTACCTATAAGCGCATTCTTTGCATCAAGCCTCTGGTAAGTTCCCGTTCTACAGACAGTTAGCATAGTTTATTGATGTTCTTCTTCTGAAACTTTTAATTGCTGAATGGACCATCGGGCTCAGGAAAACTTGGTCGTCTTTAATCATACTTCCCAAGCTGTCTCTTCACTATTTTATTTTCTTCCTTTGTGCAGGTTTGGCAATACTGCATATTTGCACATTTCTGTTGCCTTCATTCAGATGCTCAAAGCTCTAAGTATGTGAAGACTTAACTTTTTGGTTACAGAATCTATTATAGTATAGACTTTCTGGTCCTTTTGACAAAGCATACTAATACGTGACTATGGAATTTCAGTGCCAGTAGCAACATTTATCATGGCAGTTGTTTGTGGCACTGACAAACCAAGGTGCGATGTGTTTGCGAACATGTTGCTGGTCAGTGTTGGAGTTGTGATATCCTCTTATGGGGAAATTCATTTCAATATAGTTGGCACGGTCTATCAGGTGACAGGCATCTTTGCTGAAGCACTTAGACTGGTGCTAACTCAAGTTCTTCTCCAGAAGAAGGGTTTGACATTGAACCCTATTACCAGCTTGTATTACATAGCTCCCTGCAGGTACTCACTCCTGAATCTAGATACTGCTCAAACAATTATCTTTCGAGAATATGACAATTCATCACCAAACCTTTTGTTACACTACATTATTTTCTCATTATTATTTATTGCTAGATTAAAGTTCTCTCCTCTACTGCACATTAATTAATACACATAATCTTATCCTTGAAACGCTATGCTTTAAATTTGTGCAGTTTTGTTTTTCTGGCCTTGCCTTGGTATGTGTTGGAGAAACCCACGATGGAAGTTGCACAGATCCAATTCAACTTCTGGATATTTTTCTCCAATGCTCTATGTGCTCTTGCCTTGAACTTCTCCATATTCTTAGTAATCGGGAGAACAGGTGCAGTAACCATCCGGGTGGCTGGTGTTCTCAAAGATTGGATTCTCATAGCCCTCTCGACTGTCATTTTTCCCGAGTCCACAATCACTGGGCTGAATATCACTGGATACGCAATAGGTAGATTTTTTCATTTCACAACAAATGTGATTGCTGTAAACATTTATTTTTTTCCTTCTTAACTGTTTGTTTCCCACATAACTAATTATTCTTGGCATGTGTTTGATACAGCGCTGTGTGGTGTCGTCATGTACAATTACATAAAAGTAAGGGATGTGAAGGCGTCTCAACCAACTGCTGACAGTCTTCCTGATCGAATCAATAAGGTTAGTCAAACTTTCTCAATCTCTAACTATCAGGTAGAGGTTATGAACTTGTTTCAGATTCCCTCAATTTATAAACAGACGCAATGAACCTTTATAGAAACTCGATAATCTCATATATTAACCGATATGAATTCATAGTAATATCATCGCCCTTCCAAAACTAACCTCTAGAGTTGCAAATTATAAAGTGAACCCAATTATACTTTTTTCATCTTCTAAATGTAACAACTGATGAACCTAAGCATTGTCACAGGAGTGGAAGATGGAGAAGAAGTCATCAGATAAATTCAATCCTAATGACAGTGAGGAGATCCCAAGAGGAATAGCAGAGATAAACGATGAGGAAGCTCCTTTGATAACGTCCCGGTTATCTCATATCGGTCGGACGCAGCTTGGAAATCACGCAGTTTAAGATGCTAATATAAACGTATAATAGACATTTTGCTTCCCAATTCGTTTTTTTTTGTTACTTATTAATGAAATCTTTGAAACCAAAAAAAAAAAAAAAGTGTTGCAGCATCATTCTAGACCTGGTGTCCTCATGTCTCGGATGAAAAATGTTTTTGTCCCTTCTAAATAGCGGAGATTATTACCGATGATTAGCTTAAAAACGTAAAAGTAAAAGTCGCAAATTTGTTTGTAGTGAATTGACACCTTAAAGTTGTACGTTAATCATCGGTAAATTCGATGGTCTATTGTTTTCCACCGAGTAGCCTCCTGTTACAACTGTTTTTCCATTGTAGCTGACTCTGAAGTATACAGTATTAATCCAAGTAAAGGAGGCTTCTTGAATCACGGAGGTCAAAGAAATCGAGTCATGAAAAGGATAAAAGCAGTAAAATGGTTATGGAAGACATCTTCTCTCCTTTTGAGAAGATTCGGACTGGAAGCTCTAGCCAAGTATCCCAGTATGACCATGGCAAAGCATATCAATCCTTGGAAGTTGATAATAAGGTTGGAAACTCTGCAATACAAGACGGATTTATCACCACGTCTTGGTCAAGAACCGAAGAGAGCATTGGTGCTTCGTCAGACAATTGGAAGGATTGCTCTCTTACAATTGTTTTACCATTGCCTAAAGGAAGCACGTCAAAAACGATAGTGGTGCACCCGTTTTATACAAAAGGCAAGGAAAGAAAAAGGTTAGCACAAATGATTCCAGGACTGTTATTAAGAAGCAAGAAGATGATGTGGCAACAGCTATGTACCTTGGAAAGTCACAATCTAGTTATGAAGATATGAATCTAAGCAGCTTAGCATTTTCGCTGGCTCATGATGGTCGAAGGGAAGACTTACCTAGCCTAGGCTGCCACATGTAAAAATCAAGTCAGAGGATAAATCAATGAACTTTACTTGGGAAGTAAAACATGAGCGAGACATTTTGGATGAGACTTGGAGCAGTGTAGGTATTAGAGAAAGATTGTACAAAGTTTGGATCGTGTTCACTAAACATTCCATTGCCGAAATCTAAACCAATATTTTCTCCAACCTTTCCTATCTGTGTAATAATTCATTTAAGCTAAGCATCCATTAGGCAACTCTTGTGAATAAGTTGTTTTATTTTTTTCCGATTTATTGTGTTAAAATCTTTTTTCAAAATATATAAACAGTATAAAATTTGAAGCAGTTGCATTTTTCTTTTAGATATTTTTAACTTTTTAAAATTAATATTATGAAGCAAATTTCATGTGTAATATTTTTATTGGCCATGTGACTTGTGCTTTGTTTGATAAAAGATTGGATAATATATAAGTTTTAAACTTACAAGCTCATTATTATTTTTTTTTGCAAAACAAGCTCATTATAATTCCGCATAAATTAAAGCCACCTTGAATATAAAAGAAAAAAGAAAGTGGCAATGGAGCTTGTTACGGATGATATTCAAAGAGCAGAATTTATTCATTTAAGATACATAAAACTTGGTTACTTTCTACTTTTTTCAAGTGAGTGTGAGACTTGCCAAGTCGATAGTTGGGTGAGGAATCTCCCCAACAAATGGAGGGTGAAAAATACTCTACTGAGAACGTGAAAGTATAACATGGTAAAGATTCTAATGAGAACGTGAAAGTACATAACATGGTCTGAATCTTTATACAAAAGAAGTGATCAGTTACTACAACAAAAAAAAAAAAAAAAAAAAAAAAAAAAAAAAAAAAAAAAAGACAAGATGAAAATATACACAGCCTCCAATCAAAACCCAGATTCAAATGACTGGGTTAAAAAGAACATGAACATAAACAACAACCCAAGCCTCGGCAACTATCAAAGCACACAAATGCCACCAACCCCAAACCCTCTCTCTGTCTCATCCATGAAACCATGAAATGGAGCTTACATAAAGTAAAAGCAAAGAAGTTAAAATGATCGAACCTCAAGATGCAATTTCCTCATTCCACGTGAATAAAATATACAGACAGAGAGTTCTACTCTCCCATGTACTTTTGATTCCTCAAGTACAGTAGCTTCCTCGCTTGCGCTGGAGGAGCTAATCCTGGGATGTCCCTAATGTCTTTGTTATTCGGGTTCACGATCTGAAGAGTTTTTACAAAAACCAGAGTTACATACAACTTTGCTAATGACTAGTGAGCAATCACAACTTTCATCAGAAAGAGCAAAGACAGTACCTTCACTATGATAATGGCTATTACACCGCATACAATGAGAAACAGGAACATCATTATGCATTTATCAGTAGCCACCTGTGATACGTAGACATAAAGATTCAGGTTTTGAGGTCGAGCAAAAACGGGGAAATCTATGTCCACATGAGGTTACAAACCTGTCTCCCTATTTCTTTCACCAGCTGGGAAGCCTTCTTGATTGAGAATTGAATAGTATCCAAGTGGTTAACAACACGTCCCATTTGATCCGTCTGCAAAATTTTCGGGTCGTTTAAGACTACTCAAAAGATTAATAGGGAAGCGAAGGAGAATGCTTTGCATTACCTGTCCCTTTAAATTAGCTGCAGTTTGGGTTCCAACTTCTAGTGTCTGTTCTACAACCTGAAACGAACAACAGGACAAGAATGTTAAAATAGATATAGTAACAAAAGCTAAGCAGAACATACTTCTTTCTGTAACTTACCTGTTTTGAGCGCTCAATGGCTTGATCAGTCTCATCCATTCTTTTCATTCCCGCATCAACAAGCTCCTGGTTTGACATAGCTATACATAGAATGACATAAGCACCACGCCTTTCCCAGTTTTCACATTACCAAAATAATCTACTTTGCGCCAAATTCAAATAGGATAATTCTTTAAGTGAGAGACCTATGTTGTAATCTCAGAATAATATGAATAAGGATTATAATTATGATAAATGATGCCAGGCAATTAACCGGAGAGCTTAAGTTACTAATCCAGCGTATTCAAGTAAATATAGAATCAAGGACTCTAAGCTTCAAGTATGTCAATCACTTGATGTTTAAAGCAAACTCATATTTTGGTAGCAACTGAAGAGACAAGAATGCATAAGGACTCACATGAAGCCACTTGAACATTTTCCTCAGCTGTAGGTTCGCCACTAACTCCAGCTCCCATATCAAAAAGTTCAACTTTCTTGTTGCCGAGGGTACTCATATACCTGAGATTCAACACCAAGTTAACATGTATGAACACATAAAATCTAAACGAAATTCTATAGACATAAATGCTGAACGGATCGATATGAAATTCAAATAATCAGCTTCTTAAAGAGGAATGATACAACTACTTACGTTTTTCTTAGTGCAACGTAAGAATTGAGTTCCTTGATCTGCAATATTAAACACAAGGGGAAAGTAAAAAATTAGACGTTAAAAAGATCCATACAAACAAATTGGTCGCAGATACAAAATGCAAAGGAGAGCGATAGATACACAAGGACACTCAATCTCTGCCTTAAAATATTAGGTTACAAATGCACCTAAACATTGACCAAACTGAATGAATATGACTGATGCTGAAAAGTTAAACTTTAGGAAGGATAATCACTTACCATAGATTGTTTCTCATCGTTCAATTGCTTATTTACTTCAGGAGAATTTCTAGCTTCCTCATCCTTGAGTTCACGGTCGAACTCCTTAACCAACCTGACATGAGGTACACAGTAGATAATCAAAATATAAATCACTGAATCATGGATGAATGTAATTAATCATCAAGAAGATGATTTAAGCAGTAAAATTTATCTATTTACAAAAGTAGAATGATGCTATAACGCTGAGGAACATAATGGTAAGCAAACCTTTTACACTCTCTCATCTTCTCAGTAAGTTCCTCCAGTTGTTTGCTTTGTCTAGTTGAATCCTTGATCTTATCCAACCTCTGGAAACCATTCCTGCAGACAAATAATAGTATGAATCCATCGTTTCCTTACAAAAAACTCTTTCTTTTGATGCAGCCTTAAATCTATCTCTTATCACCAGCATTCAGTAAACACACACAAAAACCCATTGAGCATAGAGATTCAGTGATACTCAATTTAACTCGCATATAAGGTTCAGTGATACTCAAAAGAATCTGATTGTTAGGGAGATTAAAAAGGGCAGGTAAAAAAAAAGGAGGAGAAAGCATACGCAAGGGCTCGGAAATGGTCACGGATTTCGCCATGGATCTGCTCTAATTGAGGACTCATCGGAAGATTAGAAGTCATTTCGCCAGAGAAACTCAGATTCCGATGAATTAAAATCGGAATTTCCCCCTCAACCGGCGAACCCTAAAGAGTAAGACAAAGAACTCTTCCGCTCCAAAAAAAAAAAAAAAACTGCTTCAGCACAATCCAAATAATCCCCAAATTTTCCACTAGCAAAAACAAAACCCTAATTTAACACAAACTGCACTTAATCTCTAAAAATAGAAACACAAAAATAAAATAAAATTAGGTAAAAATCTGGGTAGGACTTTGGAGAATGAAAGCAAAAGCCTAAAGACAGAAACAGAGACGTCGAACAACGGAAAAGGGAAAGAGAAGCTGTCAGGTGACTTGTATTTTTTTTGTTTTTTTTTTCATATTTCTTTATTTACGAATAAATTAATTTAAAAAGACAGATATTCGGTAGTTAATAAGTAATAAAAAAACAGGCTTATGACAGCGCGGCGCCTACCTTTTCTTGGTCCCATTCCTATATATCCGTTGTTAAATAAATTAGATAACGATTCCAATTTTCACCCATTGGCTTACTAATACAAATCTACCATCGTTAATTATTTCATTTTTCTTATATAGCCATCAAAAATTTATCGACATAATCGAATGTATCTAGACAACGGCCGAATTCAAAATACATAGTTTTCGTTACGTCGTTATTTGTTAGGATCGTAACATTTAGAGTGACATTAATCGTCGTCGCTAAGATCATCATCGTAAAGATCAAGATTGTCTTCACCTTCACCATCAACGTTAACAGAATCGATGTAACAGTTCTCCTCCTCCTCTTCGTCTTCGTCATCATCGTCGCGGTCTTCATTCTCTGCTCCATCTTCGCTTTGCAAAGTCTCCTCCTTCACAAAGAAAAACAACAACAACAACATCAGCTCATTATATCAGTGGAATCGCGTTTAGCGTTTGGCGTTTAAAGTACCTCGTCCTTCTCGGAGGTCACGAGCCAGTCCGGGAGCAACCGATCCATCAAGGCGTAGTTAAGGGCCGGTTGTGATCCATCATCATGTTGTAGTCGCCGTTTCAGCTGTTTCTCTCTGAGCCTTAAGTTGTAGTGAACGTAAGTGAGATCTTTTGTAGACTTTTTCCCAAATCGGCTCTGGCATTGACCGTTAACTTGGTCATACACGCTCCACTTAGGTTCACACCCAACAGACGAGCACGTGTGGCTCAGTATCCGAACCGCTACTCGCTGGAGTTCCAAACAGCTTATCCCATGTTGTTGCCACCACGCTGATGGGTCAAGCTCTGTTCTTGTGCCAATGGCTATATCCGTTCCAAAATCGCCTTTCGCCGAAGTATAATCCGGAATCTGAAACATTTCAACAACAATTTGGTTTAGCCTCAGGACAGGAACTAAGAACAATATGTGATTTGTTGATTTGTTTTATCTCACCTGCATCAATGCTGTGATCCTTCTCATATTATCAGGCTCAAGCCTAACTATACATTCATTAACACCGCGCACAACCTCAGAATGCTGTAGATTCATTCACATTAACAGCAAAAAATAAGGAAATTGCAGAAAGTTTCATGATGATTTGAATCAAACTAACGATAATCATACCTACCGCCATAAAATCAGGACGATATCTATAAGCCGGGTTGAAGAAATATGCAGCCACGTAGAGAGGATGATGAAACAATGAGTTCCAATGGTAATCTATCACACGCCAGAACGGTCCATATTTCCTTGCATCATCGCTATGAATAGACTTAATCGCCAATTTTGCACGGCACATGTAACCGTAAGCATATGGCAAAGATAGTCTCTCGCCACCATCTTCGATCATGCGAATCACCTGCATCACAGGATCAACCGATTTCAAAACGTACTGAACCTTCTTCCAAAACGCAGCACTGGACACCATCTTCTCCACTTCTCTTCCCTCTTCAGACTTGGTGGCGGGCTGTGACAAAACCCAGCCGTTAGATTGAAACAGATCTCTGAGGCTAGCCTTGTGGTCCATAAGATTCTGAAGAGTGGTGAAACCAGAAGCATAGCGGGTGACTGCCGGTCTAAGAAGATCTAGCCCCTGCGTAAATTCGTTCTTCATGAGATTTAGCAGCCATGTTTGATAGTAAATGAATCTCGTGATTCTTTGGGCCTTCTCTAAGCACTCGGAGACAAATTCAAGCTTTGAGATGTCTTCAAGAACCAGTTCTGTGCTATGCATTGCACAAGGAGTCCAATACATATTCTTCCTCTTTTCTTCAAGTAATTTTCCAGCACTTCTACAGATACCTGTGTTCTGTGTAATAACCTGCACCACATTTTCCTCACCAATGTCGTCAACTAGTTTGTCTAGGCACTTAAAAAGGCTCAAAGCATCTTCTATTACATCAGTGGCATCAATGGAGGAGTGGAAGTAGACACCATGAGGGCACGAGACCAAGAAACTGATCATTGTCTTACCCTCTGTGTTGGTCCAAGTATCTGCCATTATAGAACAACCTGTAACCACCCAAGAAGATCTGTACTCCCTCAAGTAGCCTTTGATAGTTGAAATCTCATCCTGTAAGAGCCTACCAGAAAACAGATGGCTCGAGGGCACAACAAATCCCTCTCCATGCAAACCTATCAATTCAATCATCTTTTGAAAGTACAGAGAATTTGTTGCTTCAGTGGGAACTCCTACATGGTGGAAGAATTTGGAAATGGAAGATGTGACGTCTTTTCGCGATACAACTCGGTTAGAACAACTAGTGTATATCTTTCTCTGTTTGCTCGAAGAAGGTGACTGAAACGGGATCACCCTCGCTCTTTTCGGTCTAACTTCAGAGACAGGTCTAATGTTCATAGAATCAAAGCTTTTTCTTTTGTCTTTACTAAACCTTCCATTTCCCAGCATCAGCCTATCTTGGCTACTTGGATAGAAGTCATGATCTTCTCCATCTTCTTCTTGCTCAGGATCTTGAGAGACTGTTCTGAAATTTAAAGCTCCCACTTCATCATCAGGTCTGTTATGTCTCTTCCCAGCTCGATGCCATTTCATATTCTCCTTAATCTTAACATAAACCTCCTCAGGAGCAGTTTTACACGGAGCTACCTCTCCAGGTATTCTCGCAAGGTGCTGTTTAAAACGATTAATACCGCCACTCACAATCTTGTTACAATAATTACATTTCACTTTCTTTTTCCTCTCGTCCTGAGCAACACCATGTTCCCATCCAGGATCAATATAACCTGAAGACCGAAGAAGACTCCCATCATTCCAGGCTTGCTTTCCTTTACTTCTTCTAGACCAGCAACGCCGCTCATCTTCCTCCGTATAATCATCATTGTTAGATTGATGAAAACTGGAACAAGACTGTCCATTGCTATCCTCAGGCTGCCTCAGCTTTCTTGTGGAACGACACCGTTCCAGATTATCCTTCATCCTCAGACATACTTCCTCTGGAGACTTATCACAATACGTTACTTCTCCTGAAACCCGAGCCAAGTGTTGTTTTAGTCTGTATATTCCTCCGCTAACTATCTTTCCACAGTAATTGCATTTAACCTTCTTCTTCCGTTCGTCTTGTGCAACACCGTGCTCCCATCCAGGGTCGACTACTCCAATTAGTCCAGGTGGAGCCATTGTTAAACCATTAGCAAACTTCAAGCTTTATCAGTTCCACAAACCAGAAATCTCTACAAGAACATCTATAAAACAAAATGAAGTTACTTAAGAATGATAAACAGAAAGAAAAAAAAAATCAGCAAAGAAGCTAACAATTTCTTTGTAAATTAGTAATTACATTTTCCAAATAAGGAAAATGTTTCTGTAAATGGAAATTATTTCCTCTGGAGAAGATGACTCTTTGGTTAATTAGACAAAAACAGAAAAAGAAAACCGAAAATCCCGCCATTATAATCTGTTTTATGACATTCTGTTCAAATTCAGACAATGTTCTCATTTAATTGTATCAAGCAAGAACATAGAAATGAACTGGGTTTTTCTGCTATAGCATACCTATGAAGCTGAGAACTTTCGAGAGAAGGGGATTTTTCGTAATTCGGAGACGAGATTTTTCCGGTTTCGTCGATTTTCAGACCGGAGAAAATGGAGGTAAAATTGAAGCGAATTTAGAACATGTTTTTGGTGGAGAGGTACGAAATTGAGCTACGAATCGAAGAAGCGTTTTCTCTGGGGCGGGGGGGAAGGGACGAGTCACGTGACGAGATAGAGGTGGGTGAGAGGCAAATTAACTCGACTCGGGCGATTTCTAGGGTTCCTGTCCTCGGCTGACTCGTCCTATTTAACTAATTTGCAAAATGAGGGCTTATATTTTATGTAAATTACAGATGAGCCTCTATATAATGGAAATTTGTGAATTTAATCCTCTCACGCAGTGTAGTCAGATCCTCGTTTCCGGTGTTTTGATATTTCATCGATATGGCAAAACCTAAGGTAGAAAATGCCTGACCTTGTTCTTTCGGTTTCCGTGTTGCAAAAGCAGATTTACATAGATTTCATCACCAATCCAAACAAAATCATGATTTCAAAACTATGATCTAGAATCTTGATAATAATCTTAAAATAAGTGAACCAAAAACAGTTTCTTTATCACAATTTCCAAGCCAAACATCAACGCAATATCATTTCCTTGGAAATGTATCAATCAAAACCTAATTCATTTAGCTTGAGAACTCTAAAACATCAAACCTTCTTCCATGAAAATCTCCAAACCAGTAAAGCCATACAACAAGACGAAATCTTAAAATCACAAAGAGACATTAAAAGATTGAAGAGGAACCCATTAATATGAATGAATGTCACACACCATTATACCAAAGAAAGCCCTATTATGAATCCTAATACAAAGTCTCCAGCTTTCTCTGTGACAAATTTGATCAAACACGTTTGACAGAGTGAACTAAAAATCACCAAGATAGTTTCGCAACAACAAAAAGTAGTCTTTCCTTGAACCCTAGAGAAGATGTATTATACAAAAAGCCCTACGTACCAGTGAAATTGCTATGAAAGATTTAGAATCAGCGGCCATCGATCTTCCTCTTGTTACTGTTAGGGGTCTTACTCTCTGAAGCTTTTTGTCTAAGAACAAGAAGCTGAAGATTCTCCAATGCATCTTTAGCTTTAACCTTGGCAACTCTAGCAGCTACGACCTTGTTAACAACTTCTTGCTTCAAATATTTCACCGCTTTGAACATAGAATCCCCTGATATCTTCGCAGCTGCGATAAGAGCCATGGCCGAATCCGTATCAAGAGGCGCTTCAGGGACGTCTTCATTATCACGAGATGATTTGGGGAAGAAGGTGAAATTTGGGATAGAACATGGCGGGCAGGTGAAAGAAGAAGCTGGAGGAGCGGCGGAGGAGGATGATGCGGCGGAGGAAGACGACGGCGGATGAAGAGAGCAAGAAAGGTGGATGATTGCAGGACAATTGAGGCACTTGATACGAGCTTGTGGAGCAGGAACGGCCTCGAAGGTATTGAGACAGATAGAGCAAAAGAGTTCTCGATGTTCCTTGAGCAAACAATCGGTGCAGAGTCGCCGGGAAACGCCGTTGTTCCTGACGGTGAGGATGATTGATCGCTCTGATTCACCGCAAACTA
Source organism: Cardamine occulta (assembly GCA_028015245.1). Classification (NCBI taxonomy): domain Eukaryota; kingdom Viridiplantae; phylum Streptophyta; class Magnoliopsida; order Brassicales; family Brassicaceae; genus Cardamine; species Cardamine occulta. The sequence continues at coordinate 13,996,296 of CM051371.1, read as the reverse complement.
TGCATTCACGCAGTGCCGGATTCATGGCTTACTCAATGAGCTCGTTTAACAGTGAGCGAGAGAGATGAAAGAAGCGTTTGTGTTCTCAGAATTATCAAGATCTTGGGGTCGAAAGAGATGAGAGAACACAACTGTAATCTATTGGGAGTTGAAAACTTATATAGGAAATTAAAAAATGGATCTTGATTCTTGTTGAATTAAAAAACCGAATCTTTTTTTTCTGGAAATATATATACATATACTTAAAAAGTCTAAATATTATTTAGAGGATGAAAGGAAACATAAATTATGTTTCTTCACATTGCTTATTGCAAAACTCTTTAAGCATAAGTGATTTAACAAATGTGAGACTAAATTCCTCTATTCATCGTTTTCAATTTCATACATCCCAAACAAATAAATAAGAAAAAGACAATTTCATCTGCAAAATGCTTTTAGCTCTGTGATTCCACTTCCTCAGCTTCTTTCTGGTCTTCATTAATGTAAAAATGAAAAATCCAAAATCAAAACGATCAAGATCATGTCTGTTTCATCACTCTGCCAACATAAATGGATCGACTTCTCCAATATCTGCGACCAACGGTTCTAATTCTGATGGATCTTCGTCTTCTGGAGCTAAGTGAGTTGGAAATGGAAGCTTTGAGATGTCTGGTTTCTTGTACCACGCATCTCTTAAGAACACAAAGTTTCCTTCTGCACCAGGAACCTGCAACAACACCAAATCACAATCACGACCTTACCAAGAAGAGAAGACCAACGACACTAACGTTTTATGAAAGAATGATTCTAGCCAAAGAACCAGAAACTCGGATTGAGATACTTACTTGTCCTCTCACCCAGATAAGGTTCCTCGCAGGATCGATCTTGTAAACCCAAACGTTTTTTACTGTCCTCTGTTCTGCACCCATTCTCCCAGGCATTTTTCTGCCTTTGAATACCTGCTCAGTGTACTTAACAAGTCAGTATTACCAATTGCTTTGGAGAAAAATTCACAAGAAAGCAAATTTGACACATTACCTTTCCAGGAGCATCTCTTTGACCTGTGGAACCACCTTGTCGATGAAATTTTGATGCACCATGAGATGCCGGCCCTCCTTTGAAATTATGTCTTTTCATGACTCCCTGCAAATTCATAGCTAAAGACATCAATAACACAGTTACTACTTTGCACAAAACATTGTTTCATTTGCTCTCCATGCAATTTATCTAACCACATTGTTACTTGAATACTCAAGTTAATCAACCCCAGTTCCGTTCTAAGCCAGAATAGAAAAACACTGAAGAAAAGATCAAACTTTAAAGCAGCTGAGAATAATGGTTTTCACCTGAAAACCTTTCCCTCGAGTGATCCCAGTGACATCAACAAATTGTCCCGGAACAAAATGGCGGACACCGAGTGAAGTCCCAACAGGAAGAAGAGCGTCTTCCGTCACAGGAAACTCCCTCAATTTCCTCTTTAACGGCACACCTTGAGCTCTGAAATGTCCCACCTCAGGCTTTGTCAAATGCTTCGGTTTCTTTTGCCCACATCCGATCTAACTAACAGAACAACACATTCCAATCACATCACTAAACCTTTCACCTTCACAACATTATCTTCATAAACCCAATTCATCATGAAACTAACTACTAAAAGTTATCTGAGTACAGAAATGGAACTAGGAGCTATCAATAATCCAGTAGATACGAATGAAATAAACTGCGATGGAGATACCTGTAGCGAAAAAATCCCTTCTTTCTCAACAGTTTTAACCTGAGAGACGATGTTATCATCAACCCAAAGAATAGAAATCGGAACCCTAGCTCCCCATTTGTCCCAAAGCGCAGTCATCCCACACTTGACGGCTATGATCCCAGTCCTTCTCGAGCTCGGAGACATCTCACCTTGTTTCGCCTCGATGATTCGATTCGGAGCCCCGATAATATCAGATCCACTACCGTCGACGAACCCAGCATCGGAGCTGAATCGTCGGAGGAGAAAGAAGCTACAATGAGGAAGAGATTCAGAGGATGAAGAAGTTACAGAACGGATTGATAGAAACTGATTGATGCGAGAAATGAGGCCTCTCGGTACGGCCGCCATGATTTGGATCGAAGCAACCTTCAATGGCTAGACGACGAAGAAGGAGTGAGCTGCTGAAATCGGAACTCAGAGGCTTTTGCGTAGGGTTTTAGATTGGCGTCAAATGTTAATTAAAACTTCTGACTCAGACAGAGAGTCTAAAAAATGATATTTATTTATTTTCCCTCTTTTTTAAATATGTGGACGACAGAACAAAATCCTACGTGGCTTATCCATTGCTACATATAACAAAAAAAAACGGTACATGAATCTTTTCATCAATTTCAAAACGTTCTCAAAATTCTCAAATGTCTGTAATTCGTCCTTCTCCAATTCCAATTCCGAGATGCAGATCTCAGGTAGTGCATCGTCGTCTTTACTCGATTCACTTGGTTCAGCAACGACGTCGACGACGGTGGAATCCGAGGTCGGAAGCGGATGATACTACGGTTGAATCGGCGGCTCGGTCTCCGGAGGCAGCTGGAGGGAAAATGGTGGTGGAGCTTGTCGGAGCTTTCAATGAAGTGACGGAGAGGATGAATTCGGTTTGGTTGTCTACGTCTTCGTCTAGGTTACTCTTTAAGGCTTTGAAGCTCTCGATTCCGATCTTACAGTCTCTTCCTCTTGCCTCTGATGGTCGCTCTCCTCTCTCTAAGGCTCTTTCACTCTCTTTTCTCCTTGCAGATCTCCAGGTTCTTCTCTATATATGAAGCTCCACAGTTTCTTGTTTAGATGATTAGGTGCTGTTCTTGATTCTGTGGCGAAATTTGAATCGTAATTTTAAGTGTTGATGAAAAATCTGAGATTTAAGTGTGTTTTCTCAATGTACCCAAAGCATATGACAGATGAAGTATGTTACTTACAATAATCTGTTGTTTATGATATGGTTAGTTACTTAAAATCTGTTTTATATGATATGGTTAGTTACTTACAATGTGTTTGCTTATCAGAACAAAAAAAGCTGTAAATTTTGAGCCATTGTATGGTAATGGCAGATGGATGCAGAGGTTATCTCTGCGAGCATATTGAGTGAGGTGGTGGAGGCAAATGCGATATCAATATACGAAGTTAGAGACCAGATTGGTACTGGAACTGCTCATCTACTTCACGAGATTTTCCGTGTGAAGAACATCCCTTTTAAAGTCGATGTCTTGGACGATGAAACTGCTGCATCACTGAGAAAGTTCTATCTCACTTACTATGACATCAGAGCTGTGATCATGGACTTGGTTTCGAAGCTTGATGAGATGAGGCATTTGGATCACTTGCCAAGGTATCGCCAACAGATTCTCTCCCTCCAAGTGTTGAAGATTTATTCTCCTTTAGCTCATGCTGTTGGGGCTAATCACCTGTCACTTGAGCTTGAGGACATATCTTTCCGTTATCTTTTCCCATGTTCGTATCTATACTTAGATTCATGGTTAAGAAATCATGAGAATGGGTCTAAACCGTTGATTGATGTGTACAAAGAGCAGCTTCATCTGTCTTTGAAGGCTGATTTGGTTTTGGCTGAAATGGTGGATGATGTATATGTGAAAGGTCGGTATAAAAGCCGGTACAGCATGATGAAGAAGGTACTAAGAGACGGGCGTAAACCGGAAGAAGTGAACGATGTGCTTGGTCTACGGGTCATATTGATGCCAAATTCTGTATCAAAAGATCTTGAAGTGGGCGAAAAGGCCTGTTACAGAACTAGCGAGATAATCCGGTCTATATGGAAAGAGATTCCGCATAGAACAAAAGACTACATTGCTCGGCCAAAGGAAAATGGGTATAGGAGTTTACACATGGCGGTTGATGTTAGCGACAGTGATCAGATAAGACCTTTGATGGAAATACAAATACGGACAATGGATATGGATGGGTCTGCAAACGCTGGAACAGCATCACATTCTTTATACAAAGGTGGTCTAACCGACCCAAAAGAGGTAAGCAAGCACTTCTGTGTCTTTATATTTTGGCAATTTTAAGAGATTGAGTTGTTTATTTAAATCATCATGTTCAGGCGAAGCGGCTTAAGGCAATAATGATGGCAGCAGCAGATCTTGCAGCGATTCGTCTCAAAGATCTCTCATCAAATAAACACCAAAGTCTCAAGACAACAACGAACCAGAGAGACAGAGTGTTTTGTCTGCTGGACAAAAACGGCGACGGAATGATCAGCATAGAGGAACTAATGGAAGTGATGGAAGAGCTAGGAGCTCCAGGTGAAGATGCAGAGGAGATGATGCAGCTTCTTGATTCTAACAGCGATGGATCTCTTAGTTCAGACGAATTCGATACATTTCAGAAACAAGTTGGTTTATTTTTGTTTCTCTAATTAAATATCATTTTTCTTTTACACTTTTATAATGATTGATGGGGTTTGTATTTTTGCAGGTTGAGTTCATGCGTAAATGGGAAGACAGAGATAACGAATACAAGAGTCTTTTAGACGAGAAGCTTCATGATTTCCCACATCAAGATACCACCGGTTTAATTCAGTTATACAACAAAGAGCTTGAGGATAGGCTCTCAACCCATTAAATAGCACACCATTTTTCTACAATTTAATATTATAAGGCCTGGTCATTCGGGATTCGGATTGGATTCTGTTCGGATTTTTTCGGATTCGGATAATTCGGGTAGGAGAGTTTAGGATCCGTTCAGATTTTATGATTATTTGGTTCAGTTTCGGTCGTACTCGGATCGGATTTCGGATTTCAAAAAAATCTACAAAAATGTTAAAAATTTGATAAAATTTGGTTAACTTTTGATAAAATTTGGTTATTTTTTTCAAAAAATTACAAAACTACAACTAAATATAACTAATATTATTTGGATTATTAAAATTAAAATTATAAAATTCCGATTATTCAGATATTTTTATTATTTAATGGTTTTGGGTATAAATTTATCACTAAATATAACTAATATTTTTGATATATAAATATATTTCAGATTTTTGGTTATACTGTTCGGTTTTCGGTTCGGATCGGATTCGGTTCAAGTAATTCGGGTAGACACATTTAGAATTCTTTTAGATTTTATAACTATTCGGTTTGATTTCGGAACCGGATCTTTCAGTTCGGTTTTCGAATTTCGGATTTTTTGCCTAGACCTACTAACAGCCATGGATCTCTTAGTTCAGATTCAGAACAGTGTTTGAAGGGGATTACTTATTGGATTGCTTCAAATTATAAAGTAGAAGAAGTTAACAAAAAGAGAAAAGAACAGAAATACAAAGTAGAAGACGTCAAATGATTTTGTTTTTCTATCATTTAATATCATCCATTTTTATTTTATTTTAAACAAAATTTATCAAACCATCCATTTTGATTTAATACAAAATCTATAAATCTTATCCAAAACTAACCAAATCTAAAGTCATTAAAGATAAATATAAATGCATGACTCAATAAGCCCCAAAAATATATTAACCACATAGGAGAAGAAAAGACGCCTTGTTCAATATTTTGGCCTATAAATTAACGAGCAGGTCCAACCTAAATATTAGAACCTTAATATCTAGTTTGCAGACTTAGCTTCCTTGAATCCTCACCCATGTCCGATCTCATAGAGGATTTGATCGAGGAGATACTCGCTAGGGTTCCAGCTACATCTCTAAAACGATTACGACCTACTTGCAAAAAATGGAACTCACTATTCAATAATCTAAGATTCACCAACAAACACTTTGATAAAGTAGCAAAGGAATATTTGGATTTAATTTTAAGGGATTATGAAAGGCTTTCTTCAATGAGTGTCAATCTCCATGGATTTCACGACAACAATGATCCATCAGCTATAATGCTAAAGGGTGAACTTAGCATTGAGCATGAACTCAATTATAATTTAGATCAAGTCTTCGAAATCTTTCATTGCAACGGGCTATTGCTAATCACCAACCCGAGCACTATTGTGGTTTGGAACCCGTGTACGGGTCAATCCAAGTGGATCCAAACAAAAAGTGTTAACACTATATACTATAAGTATGCTCTCGGATACGAAAACAAAAAATCGTGCCATAATTACAAAATCCTGAGGGTATTGTATATGAAACTTTTGAGGTGGAAATTTACGAGTCTAATTCTAATTCTTGGAGGGTTCTTGATAATTTCAATCCGGACTTCCAACTACAGATAGGTGGCATGTCTGTTAATGGAAACACTTACTGGATCGCTTCCGATAATAACAAAGTCGAAGAAGTAGTCAATTGTTTCCTAATAAGTCTCGATTTTACAACAGAGAGATTTGGGCCACATGTGTGCCTTCCGTTTCAAGGTTTCTGTTTATCTGATACGATGTCTTTATCTTCTGTAAGAGAAGAGCGGCTTTCCGTTTGGTATCAAGACGAAGTTGCATTAACGATTGAGATATGGATGACAAATGATATCATTGAGACCAATGCCATTTCTTGGAGCAAATTTTTAAGGATTGATTTAAACACTCATCTGTTCTTGAATGGTTTAAGTTTTTTCATCGATGAGGAGAATAAAATCGCTGTGTTTTGTGAGGATATACCAGATGATGACATCAACACCGTTGTATACATTATTGGACAAGATGGATGGTAATAGTGGATCCTGAAGATGGACCATTTTGGCCATATCTCTTCAGTTATGTTCCAAGTTTGGTTCAAATTTAGCAATATCTCTACTTAGTTTGAAAATAATTTTATGTTCTTTTGCTTCCAATGCTATTTTCTCCTTTTATTTTTCCTTGTATATTATGTTTTGTGTATTTTGGAACCTTTTTTTTTATCTGATCTTGGAAGTCAACGGTTATTAGTAGGAATATTAGTAAGAAGAAAAATAAGTTGATAGGGATTTAGGGGATACTATAATATTTAATCCACATAGCATATAGACATAATATAACAAACCAGGAACAAACACCATTAATTAACATTATCAAAGTATTTCAAGTTAGGAAATGTTTCTTACCACATCAGTTCAAAGTATATATTATTCAAGAACATGATCAAGATAAGTTAATTAAGAAAACACGCCCCAAAAAAAAAAAAAAAAAGATTATATGTAGAGCTTGTTATAGTCATATCTTTTTCTTTTGCTTCGAGCTCGCTAGATTTGAACCAAACTTGGAACATACTTAATTAATAATACGTTCTACATTGTTGGAGAGGATAAAGTAGGAATCTACGTTGGAGATCCTCCAAAACTATCACACATGCCATTTCTTTTCAACTATGTTCCAAGTTTGGTTCAAATCCCTCAAGCTACAGTTTTACCTAGAAGCAAAAGAAAACATCGAAACTAGTCCATGCATCTCCCTTTTTCTTTTGTTTTTTCTTAGTCAATGTTGTTTTTTGATTAACTAATGAAATCTTCTGTTTATTATACTCAAGTTTGCTTTTAGTTTTATCTCTCAAATTGATTCCTTGTATAGAAACAGAGCATCTCATGAGAAACAGAGTTTTAAGGCTCGATCTTCTTCAGTTTGACTAGACTCTTTGATTCCTAGTTGCTTCTTTGCACTACATATTTAAATTTCAAGTTTCAACAGAAGCAACCAATTTGTAAATTTATGAACCTATAAAAACTTGTTATAGGTCATGAATGCGGTTAATTGATGAGAGTAAAAGCACGTGACTGACATAGCATATAATATAAAAATATATGTGTATCCCATCTGGAATTGAATTATGTACAGACAGATACAAGCTATACATATTTTTTTTTTTTACGACAACAAAAAAATGAAGAGATTTTCTTTGGATTTGGCTAACAGGACGATTTTGCCACACCAAATAAAGAGCATATACAAAAAGGTAGCGTATACGAGATAATCTACGCCACGGTTTTATAACTAATGCAATCATTTGCAGTAATTATATAAATCGTTCTTTTATAAATATAATGATAATGAATTATATTAACATCGATGATGTGTGTACCATATGATACATTTTTCGGGCTATATATATCTCTTCAGCCGAAAACACCAACAGCACTATGTTACTATCTCTTGCTCCGGCGAGGAAGTGCCCACGTCTTTTAATAGTCTCTCGTACAACTGCACCATACCCAAAAGTAAACATTCATTGTTAGAGAAGAGTTGCAGAAACTCCATTTAAATCTAATTAATAAGTGACAGTAGTAGCATACCTGTTTATACAAACTTGAATCGCCATAAGATTTTCTTAGCTCAACCACGTTCAGTGATGGCTTTATTTCGAAAACCTGTTTCATATAGGATAACAAAATTCTTTGATTAGTCAAATATGATCACTAAATAGTCTTATCGTTAGTGAAATAATATTTTGTAACCGATTAAAATATACCTCAGCTGTTACTGACAAACCAACTTGCCCTTTCTGGTTTCTTTCTTCTTGCTTTACTCTTAGCTGAAACAAAATATAGTTTAGAGGTTTATAAACTTGTAAAAATTTACATTGCAAGTAGCCAAGGAAGAGGAAGAACATGTTATGAAGACTCTCTCTCACCTTCGCATGTTTCTTTTGTACACTGAATCCCATTTCTGTCACGGCTGTTTCGATTTTCTCCAGTAAATCTTTGGCAGAGCTATTTGAAGTAAATCTTATTCTCCTTTCTGATACATTCTGAGAATGCAAAAGTATAAGTTTTTTTAATTATACATAGTCTCAAATAGAGAGCATATCTTTGAAACAGAGCAAACAGAGTAAAGGACTATTTACCTCTTGTTCAAAGAAACCTGACAAGTCAAGAAAGGAAGACATTCCGATTAACTGAAACGCATTGATAATGGTCGGTGAATCACTGCCCTTCCCATCTTCAGATCCCTACACGGTTCAAAAAAAGAAACAGAGGATTGAGCACATTGTACTTGAATCAAATGCAACTGCGATAAAGAGTGAGGCAGCAGATTCTTACGATTTCGTGGATTGAGAAAGCATCATCGTCTGTGTCAATTTCTTCTTCGTCATCATCATCATCAGGAATTGAAGGAATGTACTCGTGTTTGAACCACTCGCTGGCTTTAATACCCGCGACAGTGATCCTCGTGACTGGATTTGGATCGAGCATTCTCTTGATCATGGTTCTTGCACCTGGTGATAACCATCTTGGTATTGGTGGGTCTCCTTTGCATATCTGAAAGTAAAAATCAAATATTTTATCAAGCTTGTTTCTTCAAAAAATGTGTGTCAAATTGATAACATCGAAGAGAAGATGTGGTTTACCTTTTGGTAAAGAACTGCAAGGTTTCTATCGTCAAAAGGAAGACATCCGGTTAGAATCACATACAAAATTACACCACAAGACCATATATCTGATGCTGCACCATCGTAGCCTCTGTTGGCTAAAACCTCGGGTGCAACGTAATTAGGACTTCCACAAGTTGTATGCAACAACCCATCATCCTAAAATGCCAAAGAGAGAGTTAATAAGTAGGAATTAAAATGGATTCAACAGTTATGTTTCTGCTGTGATATGCTATGGTTTTAAGATATGTTATATCCAAGTACCCTAAAATGTTGAGGCAGAGCACTAAGGCCAAAATCGGTGATCTTTATATGTCCCTTTGCATCAAGAAGAACATTCTCTAGCTGCAATATGGAAAAAAAAATCATCAGGGCACTATTCCATAGCTTTTTATGATCTGAAACACAATTGGAACTGAGAAGCACGTACCTTGAGATCCCTGTGGAAAACACCTTTACTATGACAGTAGCTAATTCCATCAATTAGCTGCTGAAACATTTTTCTTCCCTCGGTTTCTGATAGTTTTCCGTTGGAGACCTGAGATTTATCAGAGTGTGAGTTTAGCTTAAGAAGATTTGCTTTGAGCAGAGAGGCTAATAGGGTCTTACAATTCTGTCGAACAATTCTCCCCCGGTGACACATTCCATGACCATATTAATCTTCGTTTTGCTAGCCAAGACCTGCATTATGTCCATAAAGAAGCAGCCATTAGTTTAAACTTTAAAGAAAGAAAAAACATTGGTCCCAAAAAAACTAAAGGAATAAAATATTGACATTCGAGATGCATCATATCCACAGATTCAGTAACAAGTGTCCAAAATGTAGAAGAAGACATAACAAAAATAGGTAACCACAACACGATAGAGTTAGTCGTGACCTCAAGCTTAAAAACGTGGACCACGTGTATCCAATATGTGATGAATTCAACAGTCGGTTGCTTAACCAAAAAGAAAGTCGAGTTTAAATCTCGTGTAACAAGGCAAAGCAATCAAAGATTTGATACTTAAAAATTAGAAGAAAGTCAACAATAAACGTCTTCCATTTTCCAAAACCCAAAGGGTTTGGAATACCCAAACAAAAATAATCTTGAATATAGTATACTAATAAAATAAAATAAATCAAGTAAAGACGTATGCAACTATGCATAAATCATAAGATCAAAATGGGTCCACATGATAAAAAGCTTAAAAGGTCCTAAGATTAGACAATTATGTTTAACGCCATATCTTGCATCTTTCACGACCATTTCTCGGACCCACCTTGAATTGAATAAGTCAGATTTGTGTTACCGGCCAAGCCTACCGTATCAATAATGGAATAGTTAACTTTAAAACTATAGTATAATTTTATGTAAAACGGTGTCTAATCGGCAACGTGAAAAAACAATGTGAAGGAACATGTTTAGGAGTACGAAATTGAAGACCAAATTTATAAATTTTAAAAAGTGATTAAACCGAATGATTTGGAAGAATATTCCCAAAGAGTCAAAACAAGTTTTCCCAATATTTGAGGTTTAAACCTTGTTATCACCATTTGATAGATAAGGAAAGACTAAAATTAGTGGATTATTATCATTGATTCCACAAACTTAATCTAACATCTAAACAACAAAAGAAAATTTTATAATAACCAAAAGCAAATGATTCAGAATTTATTTTGTTTTACTTTCTGTCATACTCAGGTACTAAATAAACCGAACCTACCCCGCAAACAAACAAACAGAGAATAATCCAAATTCGTTAAATACTAATCTTCAAAATCAATCATTCGATAAAATTTTACAGAAATTAACAAATAAGAATATTCGGAAGACGAACCTCATGTAATCTAACAATGTTGGGATGTTTCAACATTTTAAGCGTACGGATTTCTCTTTTAATCTGCAAAAAATGAGAGATCCGTCAATATCTCTCAAAACGAGAAATTACGAAACGCGTGATTAGATCGGGGGGGGGGGGGGAACGTAAAATCAAAGGCGGAAATGAACCTGTAAGGAGAAGTTGAGATCGGCGATACGAGATTTGTCGATGATTTTAACGGCGAATGATTGACCGGAGACGGTATCTATAGCGAATTTGACTTTACCGAAATTACCCTCGCCGAGCGTCCTCCCAAGTTCGTATTTCCCTAGACGCATTCCTTTCCTCACCTCCTCCACCTCCTCTTTCATTCTCACCATCAGTTTACAAAAACCTGATCTCACCAGTATTAACAGACAACCAATTCGATCGATCGATTTTATTTGTTCGCTTAAATCTTCCGATTATATATATGACTAATTCCGTTCTGTAAAGGGGTAGTAGTTTATTGTAGCTGTGTAGGTATGTGTGTGAGAGAAGGAGAGATATATATATATATATGTATAGAGATATATAATATAGGTGTAAGTATATTCGAAGAGACGAATGAGATTGGGAAGAAGGAGAGAACAAGTGCCGATTGAAATTGAAGAGAGGACGCTACTCCCTATTGCTTCCTCTCTTCTTATATTCCTATTTATTCCTGTTTTTTTGTCAATTTTCAGCTAATATTTTAATCTCTCTTTTTTTTTTTTGGTTTTTTTCTGTTATGGATAACAATAAACCTATTAATCTTTAAAAGAAAATTTAAACAGTAAACATATTTAACATTATCGAAGGAAAAATTTGCAAGATACTTTTCGAGATGAATTGTTATTGGTCAAATAAAACTCCTATATAATGAAATATGTCTTACTGATTTCTCTTTTTTTTTGTTTGTGAACTAGGGGAAATAATGTATAATAATACATGCAAGAGTATTTTTACTTTTTTTTTGTTTGATTTTTTTAAAAAATTTGTCACAATAATGCATTACGGATGTATTTGCGACATATCTATATATACATGTACTTTATATGTGTGCTTGTAGGCATCTATAGGCCCAAGTTATTTGCTGAACTAATTTTATATGAACTTGAATAATTAATTATTAATATAAAAGTATTCAAAAGTTTTTTTTTTTGTTAACCAGAACTTTGGTTTTAGGGTCGGAATTATAAATTATTAATATATCAATCATACTTTGATTGCATGAATTATAAATTAGCACTTTTAAAGATAGCGCTTTCAAAAAATAAAATAAAAAGAGAGATAGTGCCTTGAGTTTTATATTGTTCCTTTCTTTGTAGACTAATAATTTCGGATTACACTATAAGTTCAATTTTTAATATATGTTGTCAACAAATTTAATTTTTGGCGATTTTAAATTTCATGTCTGTTTTTTTGTCGGCTCACATTATCATCACATTGTTTCATTCAAATTTTTTATGTTTCTTGTGTTTTTTTTTTAATTAAAGAAATTTTATTTTTAGTAATAAAAATATCAAAAAAAATCCACACTAATCTCTAAAAATTTTATTTTCTTAAAACTTATTTTTTGCCACTCAGTACGTTTTTTATGAGAAAAAAAAGTAATTAGATCCGTAGAGCGTGGATTATTAAAGAATTAGTGGTTTTTTAGCTCTTTATTTCTCACCTTCTAACTTTTTTTCTCGTAATAAAAAAGTCATATGTGGCACATGTTTCTCAAGGGATCTTTTCCCATAAAAAGTTGAAGTTATTAAACGAATCAAAAGAGTCTCGAACATGTCGGAATATAATGGCCGGTGATATTGCTGCTGCCGGCTGCCGCCAGTATGAGTTATACTATTCATCATCGATTACAAATATATTATGTTATCCACTGTGACCAGAATCTATCTTGTTTTCGTGGTTATACACTTATATTTCCTCCACCAAATATTTTATACCACGATTATACTATAATGTTAGTTAAATAGCACACCAAAAGTAAATTAAAGAGGTACTAACCATTGATTAAGAAACATCAACCATATTAATAAAAGTCTTTGATTCCACGTCTCACGGAAACAACATAATATTTCCGGTAACAAACTTAGATCATATTAGCAATATACCAATACAGAAGTCATAAGATATCGTTCCAAATAAGTGCACCATACTGCTCGAGATACGCAAAATAGATCATAGAAACGGCGTCCACTTAAAATTATCATTTTTATTTTTTATGGTCAAGCGGCTATCGTAAATATCTTGACAGGTCCCATACAGAAAAATACAAAAGTTAATACGGTTTCGATTTTTCTAGTTATAAACATGATTTAGAAATTATGTATATTTAAAGACGTGGCAAAGAAAGAGAAGACAAAAATGAGATATTTCATATATATATATTTGAGAATGGAGGAAGTGGGCAGTAAGCACGTGAATTGAACCAACCAACTGATGACTGACTGGTGTGTGAGTATTGCAGCTTATGTGGTTGCTTTTCTCTTTCTTTTTCCAGCCACAAAATTAGAGACAAACATGACCGGAAAATAAAAGAAAGCAATGGGAAACTATTACATCATATTGCATGTTATTCGTTTTTTATGTCGTATGGTTTGATTTTATATTAATTTTCCCATTATTTGCATATATTTTCGTGTTGTTTTTTCTACGATAACCAACAATTCTAAACCAAAATGCATACTAATCATTAGATCATAAGAAAAAAAAAATCTAAATACCTTTTTTTGTTATTACTTAGAGTGGCCGCCAGAGTATTTATAATGAAATACAACTTTCTCCCATCATCTGTCTTTTCACTATAACTATTCTTAGCATAGCATCCTCGTTTTCTAATCGTCCAAATTGGTTGCCACATTTAAAGGCGTTATTTTCGAATGCGACTTCATCGTCGCTTAAGGAGTCATTTTAGCCGCCCAAAGGATGTGTTGTTATCTCTATAATTTGTGTGTGGTTTTGGTATTTGTGGACTATAATCTATAGATTTAGATTTGTATCTACTTTGACGTTTCCTTCTACTAGTGACTTATTAACTTATTATTTGTTATTTGGTCAGTCGATAAGTTACTGCGATAGTTCGTTTTTAGATGGGGTTAATCACGAATTATCCATAGCACGAACGGTAGTAGAAATACATACTAGAAGGATAAATAACACGATTAAGTGAAACCGTATATTATTAAAGCCATATATATAGTAAAGTCGAACCATTATATATATATTTGTAATCCATGAATTAATTCTTAAGTCATATTTTCCACCCACAGAAAAAGAAAAAGAATTCTTATAGTCAAAACCATTCAGATCGAGAATCATTTTTTCAATGGTACTATCCCCTTAGTAGATATGTGTAAACGTTAGTTCGCAAACCATATTCCTAACAAAACATCGATCACAGTATACGATGAAAGCCAAAAACATATTTCTACGTACCGTTAGTTATATACTGCCCACAGTAAAAGATCGATGTACATCGTTCATAAAAATAAAAGCTACTAATTACGTGAAATTGGAATAAATATGGTAAAGAAAGAGGCCGGATATTGATTTACACGAGGAAAAAATTCTGGAGGACGAACCCGAAAAAAAGAGAGGCGACGAGAGTAGCCACATTGTGACATTTTCGACCTCAAAAATAGCACTTGTACTCGTATAAAAATTTAACATTATGTGCCAATGTGAGAGAGTATATATATTATAATGGATTTAAAATTCTAAAAATTCTAAAGAAGTGGCCCCTATGTATAATTAAGTAGAATGTCTTCGTAGCTAAATAAGTTTGGTATTTTCCTTGTTCATAATAATCGTAAGCGGGTCCAAACGGTTATTTACACTTTTCTCTTCTTAACCAGGAGATTTCGGACCCAAATTAATACTAGTGCTAAGATCTATGAATATCGGCATTTTTGTTATTTAAAATATCTACAATGGCCAATAATAATTGAAACCACAATGAAAAACAAACTCAAAGTCCTCAACTTCAAAGTGAGTTCGTTAGCCACCAGTTAACTGTATTTATATATGAAAATGATCAACTAAAAAGTTTATAAGCCCTAGTTACCAAATAAAAGGAATAATCATTGGTAACAAGTTTGCTCAGACACATCCCAAAATGGCACAAACGAGAACTACTGCGCTTGAAATTAATTGATATTATTTTTTTGTAACAAAAAATTAATTGATATTATGTATAATTGTATTATTGTTTATAGTCGGAAGGCTTTGGTCGATGATGTCGAAGACTGAATTTTGAACATTTGTTATTGCGTCATGACTATCAAAATACTACAAGCTAAAATTTTAAAATATGAATATAGTTCGATTCATATGTGCTTAAGCTTGATATATCTTTCTTTGTCAAGTTTTTTTTTGTTCCCGGTTAAAATGTGTTTATTATCCTTCTTTGAATGTTCTTTCTTAGAAGTTGTCTTGTACAAAAAGCTAAATGTTTACCTTATTCTTTTTCAAGCTTGTATGGACGTTTGAAATCCCATGTTGAATTTTGTTTTGGAGGTTTAACCATGTTGAATCCTGGGGAATATTCTTTATCTAGAGACGTCAACGCACTTAAATATATACCATATTGGAAAGGATCATAGATTCCGCAACAATAATTTACGTCAATTTAGAGGATATTTAACCATATATTGTGATTAATATTTAAATAATCTTAAGCGTATAGATTCCCCAAAAAGGGACTCACTAAACAAATTCAAAATGGATAAATGAGTCTCCTTCTCTTTCAAATCTTATCCAAACTCGACCCACATGTATTTTTCTATTTATATCTCTATTCATATAAAAAGACACTTTATACAAACCTTTCCATTGACGAAGAGGCAAGTCTAGTTCGAGTATACCCCAACAACGCCAGATTGGATGCTTAATTGATATTCTAAGATACAAAATCAATTCGATAAAAACAAAAGGTACACAAATTCGTTACGATTTTGGGTTTTCTAAAGAGAAATCCAACTAAAAATCAAGGTCAAAATAGGTTGTCGACTGATAGTATACTCTCTACGTCTATAGCTGATGCGACTAGATAATGCTATAATATTTTTTTGTAATTTTCTTCAACTTCATAATGTTTAGTGAGTACACTTTGAAATGGTTTTGGGTTTAGCATTGATTGGCCTGGTTTATGAAATAGAAAAAAAAATATGACATTTGGTTTGGTTGGGTGTGATTTAAATTTTAGTTTAAACGTTTATTTGTTTGGTGACGGATAGATTTTACTCAAATATAAAAGAAAAAAAGTTAAACCAGTTTTTTTTTTTTTTAAGATCCGACGGCCCAAAGTGGGATGCATTTATCCCTTGATGGTTAAATATCCTCTCGTTTAATACAACAAAAATTTGCCACAAAGAAGAAAAAAAAAACTTCAATCTGGTTTTCAAATACACAAGTTGGAAGAGATACAAATAAACTTTGCCAGAATAGACACCAAATAAATAAATAAACTATTGATGTAAACGTGATAACCTTAACAATGAAATCTTTTGTAATACACTAATAATTAGAAGCATTAACAAAACCAAAAGTGATGTGATCTAATACAATATGTTACGCTAAATAATACAGTTGCTTGACGCGCCATTGAATCTCCAGCCCTTAGTAACAAGGAACAAGAAAACAAAGTCACATTTGACATCACCAAAAAGTGAGTCGAATATATACTAAATTTTCATCAAGATGGTAAAGTTCCAACAATTATAAGCTAAGTAGGGACCAAGAGATTTTGCGAGTTTATTACTTTAATTGAATTTGGAAAAGTGAACCACCTCTATGATTAAAAAGAGCGTAATGTATAGTTATTATAAGTTTGTGATGTGAGCAATCAACTTCTTCTTACCCACCCACTACTCGATCACTGGAGTGGGGGCAAAAGCCAAAACGATAAAAGCGTAGTTTTTAATTAATATATAATCTACGTGTTTTATCTTGTGTCAATCCATGTGGCTAAGAGATTTCAATTAGTAAAATATTGTTATTCAAATTCAATTAATAATGGTGAGTAGGGCCTTAAATCTAGTGGCTAATCGGTAACTTGAATAGGATCTTCTTATCTTCTCCATATTACCAAACGGCGTCGTTGTTACATCACTCAAAAAGTAAAAACATCGTTTTGCTGCACCATCATTGACTCATTGTCTTCCCAAAAACGAAGTCGTACGTGTGATTATCGCGTTTGCGGTTATCTAATTCAAAAGACTTGGGCCACCAAAACTCACTAATGGGCCGTTTAACTACATATAGCCGATTAATTCAGAACATAAAACGTGTGTTGTGTGAATATGATCAAGATAAACACAACGAAACCCAAAAAAAGAAAAGGATTAAAAGTTTAAAACACGATTACATACTTAAAGACAAAGAACCAAAAAAAGAAAAGAAAGAAGCAACACCAACATTTAAAAAACTGTTCAACTCATCGATGACTTTTATTTTCCCCATTTTTAGAGCTCAGCATCATCATCGGTCAAGCTGTCTTTAACTCGTTTTGACTTCTGCGACACGCTATCTTTAGTTTCCTCCGACTTACGCGCAGCTGAATCGTAACTCTGTGAAGCCTCATCTTTAGCAGACTTTAAAGTCCCATCGGCTTTAGATTTAGCGGACTCGTAGCTTTCTTTACTCTTCTCCTTCGCACTCTTGCTATCTCTCTCCGCTTCCTCCTTCAACTTATTCGCCTTCTCCTTAGCCGCACTCGTCATATCGCTCGCCTTCTCCTTAGCCGCTTCAACCGTTTCCTCCAACGTCTCCCTAGCGTCTTCTGCTTTGCGTTTAGCCGCGTTCTTGGCGTCTTTAGCCTTCTCCGACACCGTGTCTCCCAAGTTAGGGTAATTGTCGCCTTCATGCTTGATTCCGATTTTCTCCTTGGCCCATTCAGACCACGACTCATCGTCACTATCTCCCGACAAACTATCTTTAAATTGTTTTGACTTGTGGGACACGTCATCCTTAACTTGACCAGCTGAGTCATAGCTCTGCGAGGCCTTGTCTTTGGCTTTGTCTTTCGCATAACCCAAACTCTCGCCCGCTTTCGATTTAGCGTACTCGTAAGCCTCTCCCGCTTTTTCCTTCGTTGCTCCAAGCGCTTCCTCTGCTTTGCGTTTAGCCGCGTCTTTAGCGTCCTTGGCCTTATCCGTCGCTCCCCAAGGTTGATCTTGGACGTTCGTAGTGGTGGTGTGAGTGGTTGGGATGTGATCTTCGTGTTTGAGACCGATCTTCTCTTTGGCCCAATCAGTCCATGATTCATCCTTTGCCGCTTCTTCCTCGATTGTGGCTTGGACACAACACAACGCTACGAAAGCGATGAGAACAAAAGATACCATAACCATACCGTACACTCTCCTCTCTAACCCCATTTTTCTTACACTGTTCGAATACAAAATATTATCTAGATTATAAAATAATATTTTCTCGCGCAGGAATGAGAAGTATTTGATAGATAGCTATCGATCGATTTTCAGAGAAAAGCTGTGTTGATATTGTGATGTGGTGTTGTCCGAGGAATGGTGCTGTGATTGCTTCTCTGTTATGTACAAGTGAAAAACGAGATAGGCTTACGACGCGTGTCTAACTACGTGGTGAGTACTAGCTTCTTCTGGCTTCTTCTTCTCGGTTCGTGTTAAGTGGTTCTTTACACGTGTAACATTACCAACGATTGATTTTGGGTAAAAATATTCTACCGACTCGCAATATTTAAAAGAAGAGAGACTTCAAATCAAACACATTTGTGACACGACTTATAAAGGTTTTTTAAATTTAAATAATTCTTTTATTTTATCTCATTTTTCCCTGGCTGTGTCTTACTAAAAAATTATTGGATTTCGTTAAATGGCAACTTTTTTATAATGGATTTTATCTAAATGTTGGATATATATTAAGATCAATACATCTAAATTTAAACGAAATGGTTAGACTATTCTCATTCCTAATATTCTCATAAGTATTTTAAAAATTAATTAAAATTAAAATTTAAAGATATTCACACTTTTGGGATCCAAAGTGTTTCTAGAAAAATACTATCAACACTATTCATACATCTAAAGGCACCCATTTTTTTTTTTTTTATTATTTTTATGTTTAAAGATACCCATAAAGAATAATCAATGTGGCTGGTCTTAGTAGCTTAGAGTATTCTTTAAATTAGAATATTTAAAATGCTGACTCTAAAGCCCAAATTTAAATTACTGACTCTAAAGCCCAAATTTAAACGAAATAATATGGGCTTATTGTAACTAAGCCCAAATTTCTATTTGCCGTCTTTTAAAAACCATAACATTTTTTCTTCGAGAGAATCAGATCAGAAATCACGGAGAAGACGATGATAATTTCCGATTTTCCATGCGATTTGGAATCAGAAATACTCTCTAGGGTTCCAACGAAGTCTCTAGCAGAATTGAAATTTGCTTGCAAACGATGGTACGCTTTATTCAGAGATCCAAATTTCGTGAAGAAGAAGAACTTGCGTAAAGCAGCAAGGGAGCTGATGATACTGAGTAACTCTGGGGTTTATTCAATTCGCGACAATCTCCATGGAATTCAAAACATCGTTGATCCATCTATAGATTTTACTGGTAAACTTAGCAGTCGTAAGGATTCTAAAGAGTTGAAAATATCTAGAATCTTTCACTGCGACGGTTTAATCCTTTGCTCCACTAAAGGAAACACTAGACTTTTGGTTTGGAATCCCTATACCGGTCAAACAAGATCGATCAAACCCAGAACTTGTTACCAGATAAATGATACCTTTATCAGTTGATTTCACAACAGAGACATTTGGGAATCTTCCTCTTCCGTTTCAGAGTGATAATCCTGAAGATACTGCGGCTTTATCAGTTGTTAAGGAAGAAAAACTCTCTGTGTTACATCAGGATATTCTTGCATTCTCAAATGTGATGACGATATGGTTGAGCAATAAGATTGATGAGAGCAAAGACTTGTCTTGGAGCAACTTCGTCTTAGTTGTGGATTTTGATACGTTTAATTTACCAAGTGTGGTGAATGTGAGAAGCTTCTTGTTGGATGAGGAGAATAAAGTGGCAGTGTGTTGTGATGTTGACATGGAGGATGGATATAAGACCAGAATCTACGTTGTTGGAAAGGATATGTATAAACAAGTTTATAAAGATACTACAAGGGGATCACCTTTCAATTGGCCACATCTCCTTAGTTATGTTCCAAGTTTGGTTTATATTCAGGAAAGCACACTCGAAAGGCAAAAGAAAAGGAAAGCAAAGAAGGTTAGATGATTAAATTACCTTAGTTTCTTTCTTGCTTTCATTTTGGTTATGTTTATTTGAGCGAGAATAGTCATTCATTGGAAGAGTTGATTCTATTTAGTTGATAAGTAGAGTAATTGGATTAAAACTTCTCTTTGTTCCTCTACTTTTGAAGTTGGATTAGTCTAATGATCTTACTCAATCACTTTTTATTTGGATTAGATCTCTCTTTAACTGGATCAGTCTGTGTGGGATGTTTTACAGGTAAGGACTGGAGGTGAAATTTGTCAGAAGTTTTAATGCAATAGAAGTGAAACTCAAGCGTAGTCAAAGAGCAAGATTATTCAATTATGCAAGGGGTTTGTTTCTATATAGTTGATAAACAGAGTAAATGGATAAAACTTGTTTTGTTTGTTTGTTCCTGTTTTGCTTTTGAAGATGGATGATCTAATGATCTTTACTCTAATACATTCTTCTGCTTATTATAGCCACTTTGACGTCAAATTATTAATCTTGGAGAGAATATCATCATCACGTAACCATATATGTTCATGTTGTTTCATCACTTAATACAGCACAGTACATTGAAGATGAATTAATGATACTATATATCAAAAGGAAAATATTAAGATTTTTGGAGGATTTGTGTAACATCTAAATAAAACCAGCCTTGTATAAAGTCCAAATAAGAAAACAGAAACAAAGAATCTTATTACCACATGATGAATCTCAGTCCACTTGAGAGACAAAAACAAAGAATCCTATGAATGAAAGTAAGAAGAAAGCTTAGAGCATTTCAGAAAATCCATTTTCGTTACTCCTTCATCTTCTACGTTACAGAGATGATGTGCTAATTAGAGAAAGAGAGGTCAGCACTACTCAGCTGATTTGCAGATTATCAAAACTAGGTTCAATGGATGGGAGCGTCTTAGAATGAAGCTTGGTGGAATTTGTATTCTCTGTTTTGACTGAGATGATAGTTTCTGGTTGACTCTTTTGGTTATGTTGATAATTGTCCTCCTCGAACTTGGCTCAACACCTAGTTCTTGTAATAGAAACCTCACGTCTTGTGACTCTTAACTTTTCCTTGGCTCTAAAGAAATCGCAGTGAACTTGTTTAAGTAATTTCAGAACATTGGCCAATCCATCGTCGTTTTCACCTTCGTCTCTTTTCTCCTCTTGAGTAAGACTGACTTTTTTTTGCCACTGCCTCTGAAATAGTGGTAGGCGCTAATCTCTACTAGGTTACTCTTGTGATGAGTCCATACATCACGCGTGTCATCCACGATTACCACTTCACGCTCCTCAGCCAAAACCAAATCAAGCGTCTTAGTAAAAGGACTATCGTCGTATGTTATAACCCTATCCCCAAAATAGATTTTCTTGGGATCAATCAGCTTCAACAAAAATTTTACGTATTCTCGATTACCCATAGTGTAAACATACATTATGAACATCTCATTGGCTTCCTTCAAAGAACTCGCGAACAAAAGGTCTTAGCTTTGTCAACAATTCTCTGTCTAACCTCCATAGATCTTCCCTTGAATCCGTCTTTTTGATTAGATACTCCTCTTTTTTGGAGAGATGTGAAACGCTAATGGAATGGAGAAGCGTGTGGTCCAAGTCAAGGACAAGGTGAAGCTTCTTCTTCTTGAGACAATAAAGTTGCGTTGTAGAGCGCTTCAATAACGCCACAGCTTCGTGGCTTATCCGCAAACCTGGTAGGATATAATCGAATGCTCCGCCTTGGCGTTTGTCCACCTTCGATTTACATGTGATGCAGACTCCGTTACGAACATAACGATGACCACAACTACTACGAGACGATGACCCTGACGAGGAGGACTTGTGGATGGCCGATTCGAATGCCAGAGAAAGATTTTCAACTACAGCCATGATGATTTCTCTCATCGATATATAACCTTTCTTGAGTAAACCCTTTAAATTGAAAAATCCCCGAAGCAGTAATCAGAAAATTTGATAGCAAATTCAGTGGACTTAAAGTCGAGAATCAACAGAAAATCTCATAAATAGAGCAGAAAAACAAATAACACGAATTCTTAGTTTCGTATTTATAGGGAGATATTTTTACTATGGAAATATGGAAATCGTAAATCCTAAATATGGAAATATGTTTCAAATTGAGCACTGTTTCCATTTTTCGGTTCCACCAATATATATACAAAAGGGTTTGACTTGACCTAGCTTCCAACAGATTTGGAAGATTACAAGAGTAAATGAATGTTTCTAATTTATACAAGAGAATATGTGGAATATATATTTTTGCTGTGTGAACGTGTGCAATCTTTTGCTAATTTGACTATTATACCCTCTTCATATATATTCATGGACTCATGAATCATGATTATGAATTCATTCCTATATGATAATTTTTTACTCTCGGCTTATTACTTCGGTTAAAAACAAATTGTTTATGTCAAAAAGAAAGAACGAAAAAAAAAAAACAAATTGTGTTTTCAAACTCGAATCAACTTAGCACAGTCGAACCGGATCCGACGATCGATAGCGAGTTTGGGTTTCTATAATATTTAACGGTGATTTAAAACATACAAAATTTGTGAACCAAGTAATAGTTTACCCAAATTTATTATGTCCATAAATAATGAGTTAACAAAGATAAAACCATAACATCTGTTTTTTTATCTCTGCACAATTTTTGATGATAAAATATCATTAGATTTCATATTTATTAAATTATTCACAAATGATATATCGGCACATGTCTAAGATTTACACTTGTCAGCAATTAAAAAAAAACAAAGGAAAAAAAATTAAAAGTATAAAAGGAAAACAAATAACCATATGATAAAATGGAATATTTAAAATAGTCGAAATTAAGAACAGAAGAAGAAGAAGAAAAGTAAACAAGGATATGGAAATTTTACTTTATTTTGCATTATTTATTATATTCCTATATTTTGTATTGGTAAAAATCTTAGTTGTTACGTTTTAAAAGCTATATTTATTTTTAAATTTATAATTATGTTTATATTGGTATATTATATATATATATATACTGCCAATTATATATATTTATTCCTAATTTTACTGTGGATGTTGTTGGGAAAAAAAATTGACTGGACATGCGTGTAGGTTTACTTATGATCCTAAGTAAGATCCAACTCACCATCGCTTTCTCCTCCGTAAGATGAGGACACAAATCAAAAGAGAAACAACGATGATCTTAGATCTTTCACAGGATGTATTCGAGGAGATACTTTCTAGGGTTCCGGTGACATCCCTAAGACTATTACGACCTACTTGCAAACGATGGAACGCTTTACTCAAAGATCGAGGATTCACCAAAAGACACTTCGCAAAAACAGCAAGGCAATACCAAGCTCTCATGCTAATGAACTTTAGGGTTCATTCAATGAGCTAATATCTCCACGGAACTAAGATCAACATTGCTGAAATTAGCCTAAACGATCCTCATACGAATTCAGAAGTCGATATATCTCAAGCCTTTCACTGTGATGGCATATTGCTATGCACCACCAAGGAAAACATATTTGTGCTTTGGAATCCGTTTTCAGGACAAACCATATGGGTCCAACCGAGAAATCGTCGCAAAATAGATAAGGCATATGCTCTCGGATACGATAATAACGACTTGTGCCGTAGATACAAAATCATGAGGTTTCCGGATCTTGATGTCACTCCCGAAGGAGACTTAGAATTGGAAATCTATGAGTTTAGTTCTAATTCATGGAAGGATATTCGTGTCATTACTCCCGAAGGTTGCTTATAGTCTAATGGCGTGTCTTTGAAGGGAAATGCATATTGGTTGTACTTGTCTAAACGAAGAGAAGTTAATGATTACTCTCTACTTAGGTTTGATTTTTCAACAGAGACATTTCAAAGTCTGTGTGTTCCTTTTGATCAGGAAGCAGATTGTTTTGATACTATGGCTCTCTCAGTTGTTAGGGAAGAACATCTTTCGTTGTTATATCAGAGTAACGAGACACTAAAGATGGAAATATGGATGTCCAAAAAGATTGAAATCACATTTGTGTCATGGAAAATGTTATTTACAGTGGATTTAAATCCTAGTCTTCCTATGTTTTCGTGTCGCATGAGTTTCTTCATTGACGAGGAGAAGAAAGTTGCGGTTTGCTGTGAGAAAGATAGCAAGGTGTATATTGTTGGAGAAGATGAATTCAGAGTATCTCCTGGTTTTTATTTTTATGATTTTAGTGGCATAACATGTTCCCCAAGTGTCTTTGGTTATGTTCCTAGATTGGTTTGAATCCACCAATGTAACGTCTTTTGTTTCCTATGTCATGTCTTTCGGCTAATGTATGAAATTATCAGTTTTTGTTTTATCTTTTGGTATCTCACCGCACCGGTGATTGGTGCTCTTAATTAGAAGAGCAAACCAGAGAGAAGTAAGTTTGCAAGTGCTTTTATTTTATTCTTGAGACTTAATGCCATGTTTCGGAAAACATAATCATTTCACCACTTCTTGGAGAATCAAGATTTAAGGGATTTATCTTCTTTAGAATTTAGATCCCTTTCATCGGATAAAAAGATTTATACAAATGATAGATAAGTGATCAGATTTACGTCAGTCAAATGCAAGAAATCATATATATATTAATAATGTTAACGACATAACTTTAGTTAAGTTTTGGGCAAGCTTGAAAGTCTAAACCCCCAGTTTCTTTGACTATGATTGTGTGACTGATGTCTGATATTCCAAGTGATTTGATAGAGGAGATGCTTTGTAGGGTTCCCGCAACATCTCTAGGAAGATCAAGATTCACTTGCAAATTGTGGAACAGTTTAGTGAAAGATCAGATCATTCATCAGAAAACACTTTGATAAAGCTGTGAGACAGTCTCTCGTTGTAACGTTGATGGATTTCGTGGTGTGTCTTTGAAGGGGAATACTTATTGGCTTGCTTTATCTCAAAACTCCACTACAAAAGACAATGACGATTTACTACTAAGTTTTGACTTTGCAACAGAACGATATCAACGTTTGAGTCTTCCGTTTCAGAAGAATGAACCTAATAATGATACTATAGCTCTATCAGTTTTTAGAGAAGAACAACTTGCTGTGTTACATTGGAGTTTTAACTAGGAATACCCCCAAGATTTTGTGGGGAGCAAGAAACGACGATGTCTTGTCTCAACAAACTTGAAGGAATACTGTATACTGTATAAAATAAAAAGTTTAATACACAGCTTTTGAGTTTTGTTTTCGAATCTAAACTTTTAGATTTTCTCAAGATAATTAATAATGATCAATGAGTTCGAATTGATAAGTTTTGCCTTTATATATTAATCAAAGAGCTCGCTCAGAACTATCTACGAATTTATGCAAATTTTGCTTTTAGCTAATTGTTGTAATTCAGAAACATTATATAATTATTGCTGAATAAAATCGGTATGGGTTATTGCAGTCAATTATATACACAAGTAAAAGTTATAAAAAAAAAAAGAAGACAAAAGCTGAAGAATATAGTTTGGTAGTATAGATAGACATAGGCCTGATTAATTTACGACAATAGTATTGTTTATTTATAGTTGTAAATTAATTAAAACTATAGAATTGAATCCTCCGTCCCACATACATGCAAAAGGATGAGAACTTATTCTCATATCAAAAGAAGTTGTGCACTTTTACAGCCATGCATCAATCGGTCGGTCTCCAATGCGCAGTTTCGTTAGACAATAATGTTATTTTAAACCTCGTATAAATCACACATATAATATATAGAGATACGAATGTACGTACGTGTTAAAAGCATATTGCATATACGAGAGGTGGTATTTGTATATATCAAAACTTCGTAGCTACTTCCTATATATTCTCTATTTCTCCCTTCCTATAAATATATAAACATAGATAGATGTATACCTACTTATGTTCAAAAGAATGATTATATTTGTATAACTAAGAATAGTATAAAATAAATATCGAGATGGGTAGGAGCAAGAAATCGTCAACCTTTTCAGTAATAAGAGCCTTGTTACCGTGCTGCTCGAATAGTGGAGATGATTGGAGCGACGAAGGAGTTATCATAAGGTCAAGAATCATGACAAGTGATGAAGATGGTCGTCTTTGGATCGCTGAGCCAGGAGTCGATAGAAGAGCCACTTCTTTTATTGCTAAGTTCTACGAGAACCGTGTCTCTGATCCTAATTACAAACCCCTCAGTCCTTGAATTGTTTTCCATGCGCTATTCCTTGTTCTTTTTCCATTCATGTTTCATTTTTTTTTCGTCGCTTTTCATGTTTTTATTTATCTTGTGTAAGTTCATGGTAAAAATATTAAACTTATTATTACCCTGTTCCTGAGATTTTGGTTTTATCTTTTGTTTATTGATTTCTATAAAATATATTTATGAGATTTTTATTTTGCACTTATGTATAATTTTCTTTTTCTAGAGTTGCTAGTTCATTACTTTATATTTAATTTTAAAAATATAATTTATCATTATATATATATATATGCAAATTTAAAGTTTATTATATATATGACGAGAGAAATAGAGCGAGAGAATACCAGACAAAACATAAACCTCTAATTCCTACACTATGTACAAATTTTTGCTAGTTTGTTTATGGGGTTGAACTCCTCCAATTTATAAAGGAGAAAAAAACAACATTTTCGATGGAAAAATGAAGAAACTAACTGTTTTTAATTAATTATAAATTTGTAAATAACTATTAATTTAAGAGCTTACTAATTCCGAGTAGTACATGAGCACATAGGTCTTAATCAACTTTGACCCAACACACAGTCTTAATCTACAAAAGAAAATGCTAGATATGAATCCATAGGCCTAAACCATCAACAAAAATTATATAGCCCATGGGCTTTCTCTCCAAGTCAAAACCATTATGAGAAAATTTCCGGTTTAAAACAACCTTTATTTATATGTCGGCGTCCAAGTACAGTAAAGCACCAACAACCATAGAATACATTACATCAATAGCAAATAACTTTATTCTTTGGCAGAAAACGCGAAAATAGAAGTCACAAGTCAAAGCTAATATAATCTAAAAAAATTGAAGAAACAAACGTTACAGAAATAAATGGAAAGTGTGAAGGAGATAACAAGGGGAAAGAAGGAGGAAGTCAAAGTTAGGGAGGCACCGAAAACTCTTACAAAGTCACCTAATTTACGGACCGACCAAACCGTCATCAGTCAACAAAGAAACAAACAGTTAGCTTTTCCTTTTTCTACTTCTTCACTCATTAGATTTTCCGTTTTAGATTTCTTGTTTTTTAAATGTTAGTATTTTCTTGTAACAGTATTTTTGAATCCAACCGACATAAAATTTTGAGAAAAAATACAACGAATATCCCATCCGGTCAAAATCAGAACGTTGCATCCGCTGCATACAGTAAAATTCGGTTTATTTGTGTGACTTTTCATTTGTTTTTGTTTATCTTTTTAAAAAAAAAACTCTTTAAACTAGAAAATCTAAACACTCAAAGATTGGTTAGTTCACTACAGTAATCAATAGTAAATTTTAATCTTGCCTAGTTAAAACATTTTAAAAGTTACTATCTCGCATCTATAGATGCTTTTGAATATTTTTTAAACCTACTTTTGGGATATATATTTTTAAACATCGAGCTAATTATCACCAGGATTCAAATTCTGTAAATTGCAGGGGTTTGTCTTGTTTTCTTTAAATTATCATCACGAATATGAAAATGGGATAAGGAAAAATATTAGTAAAAGAAAGAAACCACATCTATAAGTTAAAACCCATTATTAACCCCCAAACCAGTTACCACCATTTGATTAAATCCGAGGGTACCTCCGAATGTGTGATCATAGAACCACGAACCAAATCATGTTCTACAATTTTTATATATCAACTTTTTTTGTTCCCTATAATATGCAATGAGAAAGTTTGAGAGAAAGAACAAATAATTACGCACCAATGAACAGAGTCCGTTGGCTGTCATGTGGGATGCTATCAAGAATTTTTAAAAGATGAGTCAATTTTTTTATATTTTCCGGAAAATATAAAGAAATAATATGTTAGTATTTAAGAAGATTTTAATTAAAACAACAGACTCTATTGTAACGAGAAGATGATACATGCACTGCCACGGTTTCTCTCATGCAAAAGATGCTTTTAAAGCATTTATTAATTTTAAAATCAGTATCAAAATAACAAAACTAAAGCATTACTTTAAAGCTACGTTAATTTTACTACTTAGGTTTCCTTTTACTTAAACTAAGGATAAATGTATCGTATACATGCAAAAGGAATCTTGTAATTTGGGCGTGGACACGACGATTAAAAGTAGAAACGTTCAATCCGTATAAAATATTGTTATCCAATTTAAAATCAATCTGAAAATTGATTGAATAAAAATCGTTTAAGTTTTTTTTTTTTTGGAAAAAAAAATCATTTAAGTTTCTTACATCGAAATTATGAAAACAGAAATTAACTTCAATATTTTTTAAAAATAATCGAAACTGTATGAAACTGATTTAGAATAAGAATTAAATTCAATTTAAATATTAAACCACACACATATATATAATAGATAAGATAGCCAAATCGAATCCCAATATTAGAAAACTCTAGTTAAGCTAATTCATACAACCAAAAAAAAAAAAAAAACTAAACTAATACATGCACAAATAGTCAACAATATGTAAATGTTTAGATTATCAAAAGAAGAAAAGCTTGAGTGCAAAAAAACAAAGCGAAGGAAAGTTTTGTGCAATGCAAAACTATTGATATTTTAATAATATTCATCTAACGAGACGTTTTGTATAATCACGTAGATTAATAGATAATTATACACTGGGATATGTGTATCATTTATAATATAAACCACATGTTATTTCACCAATAAAAACATGCCACATCG
This sequence comes from Cardamine occulta, assembly GCA_028015245.1. Classification (NCBI taxonomy): domain Eukaryota; kingdom Viridiplantae; phylum Streptophyta; class Magnoliopsida; order Brassicales; family Brassicaceae; genus Cardamine; species Cardamine occulta. The sequence continues at coordinate 13,967,117 of CM051371.1, read as the reverse complement.
ATTTTTAAAAAAATTTTATGCCACATAGATATTTATTATAAATTTAAATCTTATTTTAAAATATCAAAATAAAAAATCAGATGAGAAAAAAACTGAAAAAAACTTCTCACACTAATTTTTTAAAATTATAAAAATAAAAAAATAAAAATTATATAAATTTCTTTTTTTTTAATTTTATAATTTTTTTTTCCTCAAAAACCTAAAATATCTCCACTAAACTCTAAATTATCTCCACTACACAATATCTTCATTAACTTCAGATTCAGTTTTTTTTCCTATAAATGATTTAGGCAATAAACGATTTAATTAGGTTCTCTCTTTCTGATTGTTCATCCTCAATATTCTTCTTTTTTTTTTCTTTCTCTCATCTATATTTCATTTTCATCTTTTATTATCATCAGATTTAAGATGTTTTTGGATTTTAATTTAATTTCTAAACTAAATTCTTAAACAAAAGAATAAAAGATTATAACTCTAATATCTTGGATTTGGAATTTACATATTAAAGATAACCCTAAATCAATTTTAGGCATGGAAAATATTGTGGTGGATCAAAAGGTATTTTGCACATATCAATTTTTTTTCTATTTTTTAATTTTATTCTTATTAATTCAACATATATTTGTTTTTTTTTGTCATATGGCCTTTTAACGAAATTAGTAAGATATATTATTCATACTTTAATTTCATTTGTGTTCTCTTTTAAATTTTTAAATATTAAATTTAAATTTCTTATGTTTGATCATTTTTAATCTAATTTATCAATAATTTTTTAATTTTATTTTTTCAGAATATATTAACTTTTAAATATATTAATTTTTTTAAAGTATTAATTCAAAAGTTTCTTCCCTTATGTAGTACGGAATTAATACTAGTATATATAGATTATGAGTAAAAAGAATATTAATAAAATAAAATTATAAATACAAAAGAGATGCAAGAAAAAGATAGCAAGAGATAGAGAAGCAGAGAAACATGTGGAATTCACATGGGCTATTGCTGACCGATCTGTGCGCACCTCAATCTCCTAAATCCATATTGGTTCTTTAAATTTCAACATTTATTCATAGCCACCAAATTTGATTAACTAACTTAACTTGAATTAATCACGAAAAATTTAGCTGTAGATTATAATCAATTGCGCCTATATATGAGTACATTTTAATACAATATGTGCCTCATATAACAGTAAAATTGTAAGTTTTATAAGCAGTACATCGTTTTGCACACATGTTATAAGTGTAACTCGAGAATTGCTAGCTCATAATATAAAGATTACTGGGTTGCTAGATAAGCTATGGAAATAATGATGAATAGATAAAAAGAAATACCTAAACTGATGTGAAGATGGATAATAAATAAAAAGGGAGATGGGCTCATCTAATATTATGCAGAGTGGATGGGAATGAGAAAGTGCAATAAGCATTTGGTGATTTTAACTGTCAGTAACCGAGTAGTGGGAAAAGGCAAACTCTTGACTTCATCTGTTTCCCCAAATGTTTATATCGATCTGCTTTGGTTCGGTTACATACATGACATTGCACAACTTGTCGAATTGAATTTAAAAGAAAGAGAGGAAGAGATCACGTGGGGAAGCATGTGGGATGGTAGGGAGAGGCCTAAACGTATGTTAAATGGATAACAAAAAGTAAAAAAAGTAAAAAAAAAAAACAAACAAACTAATGTTATTCTTGAAAGCTCTTATTGCGGATCTTGCCTCTCTCTTTCCCCCTTTGCTTTACCATTACTAATTTACTCTTTAGTTTATTACTTATAATTATTATTAAATATCAGATAAAGAGAGAGAGAGAGAGAGAGAGGAGTGTATGTGTGTGTGTATAAATACCAATAACAAGTCGTTCTCGAGCACTCTCAATCCGAATCTTTGATTGGAAGAAAAAAGAAGAAGGATTACTTTGTTTCAAGAAACAAGTAAACATAAAAAAAAAAAAAAATGGCATCGTGGAAGAAAACAATAGCAACACCGTTCAAGAAAGCGGCAACATTCTTCAACCAACCACAATCACAAAAGGGAAGAATGGATGCAAAAGCGAGGGAAGAGCACGAGAGGAGAATGGTTCAAGAGCTTCAAGGAGAAGTCATGGCTTGTGGATACGACGACGTTCTCGTCATGTGGTCTATTCTTGACAAATCTAACTCCTCCAATAACCTCTCTTCTTAAACCACAAAACCATATACAAAAAAAAAATGGTACTATGATCGATCAACCTTTTGTACATATCTTATAAAAGCGGTATCAGCCCGCCATGGCGATGTCCTCCTCCTGTTCTTCCTCCTTGTCTTTTCTTATTATGTGGTCGTGGCTTTTTTTTAAGGTCTAGTGAATATATTTTTCCGACGAATCTTCGTCGAGAATTTAGATGTTACTCTGTTTCCTTTTGATAATCCCTCCCTGTGATTAAAATATCTATATCATGGTGGGTGTTTTTTTTTTGGAGAAAAAAAAGTCTTTCTTGAATTCATATATCATTTGTATGAGATGATGGATTAGTATTATTTGCTTGAGAATTCAAGTATTAGTTCTCCATAATGTTAAAAGTCAGTTTATTGACTTAAATTGCACATGTGTTAAATTATTAATCAGAAGAAGAAAAAGGATCCAAATGGTTTATTTACCTATGATCTGTTCCAAAGTAACAGTACGTTATTCAAGGCACCGACTTTATATGTTCAGACCATGTAATTAGTAACTAATGAAGTAAGAAATTTTTAACTAAATTATTGATAGTTAATTTTAAAAGGTAAGTAATTATAATTTTCTTAGTAGTTAGTTATAGTTTTGCACTTTTGGTATTGGTTTAATGTCTCAAAATACATAGCCTATAGACTGAGTTGACGTTCCTAACTTGGTACAGAGAGACAAAGAGTTCAAGGCTTTACGCTCATTACTTTTCTCAGTCAACAAAAAACAATTCTGCCTCAGATAGACCCAAATCATTTATAACCACACAAATAAAAAAACGAAAAAAAATTGTAAGTTGTAAGTGTAACCTTAATGAGAGCTGAACCAACTCGATCTTTATTTTCAATTTGAAAACCCTATAAACCATATACTAAACAACATAGTTTTCTAACCAAATGATCTTCTCTATAAGTCGAACCAAAATAACATACTAATTTCCTTCAGTTTCGGTTAGGTAAATTGCTAGCTAAACCAATAAAGTAGTGGAGAAAAAAGAAAATCATCTAAAGATTAAATAATTACCCCTAAACAAATATACTAACAGAGTAGGTTCGAGTATTACGAGACACACTTACACTAGATATCAAAACAAACTTCAAATTTTATTTTATATCATTAAATTGATGATATAATATTACTCAATAAAGACACTGCGGATTCAAGACATTAACTTATTTATCCATGTACTCTTCCAAGGATAGGGCACAAGTACAACTCATAAATATACACAACAAAAACTGGATCAATAATCTCCACACAAAATTACAAAACACAATAATAAATAAAAACAATAGTTTTATTTTCGAATAAAAATAATAATTAAGATGACAGCAGCTTGTGCTTAGAGGGGGACCCAATCATTGAACAAACAAATGAAAAAGAAAATACTAAAAAAAAAAAAAAAAAAAAAAAAAAAGAAGAGAAGAAAAGTACGACCGTATTCGACAATAAGGTTAATGGTTTTGATGATGAGATCTTATTAAAGTCTCAAGTGGGTCACTTGATTCTCACAACGTGCCTTGTCCTCTCCTTCATTTTTTTCTTTATTTCCATTTATACTTGTATTAGATTTACACACTCTCTCTAATATTCTTAACATGCTCAAAGTTTGGGAAACATCTTAATCAAGAGATGGTCTCACTCAACTCTGCTAACCTAACATGTCCCATTCATGTAAAATCATCTAAAGATTCCTCTTTCCACAACCACTCGTGTTTCACCTAACCGGGTTTCCTAAACTGAAAAAAAAACTCAGATTTAGGCAAGGGCACACACACACACACCAGGTTCTCATCATACATTGTATGAATCCAAAGATTCTTGTCATTGAAGAAATTTTCCCCCAAGAACCATTTAAGCAAAATACAACACATTTTGAGTTCGTGCTATCATTGATTTTTTGAGTCTTGCCCTATGAAACAATTATTATACGTGTACATGGAACACTTCACCTTGCATGCCTCTCTTCTCTGGCTTCAAGCGCATCAACTTCCTCATTTGTTAGCAGATCCACCACTGGTTCATAAATATCCAACTCTTTCCTTTTCCTGTTAAGATCATGGACATAATTTGTTATGTATGAATTTTGTTATCACTTTTGCTTCATCTTGAAAGTCAATTTGTTCGCCCATAAGTCTTTTTTTATTAACTCTCGTTTTTAGTGATAAGCAATGAAGATAAGTTCTTCAATCTTTGTAATCAAACGACTTGCAACCTAGTGATTCAGTTTTCTTTTGTTCAATAACAAGATGCAACATTCCCAGAAGTAACTATTAGCACAATCTGAGAAAGGACCAGCTCCAAATATGGGGATTATCTACTGTCAGATGATACAAAATGTATGAATAAGAAAAAAAGCTAAGAATGTGTCAAGAATTTAACTGTTCCAAACTTATCTTATAAACAATCTAGACGCTAAGAAGTCAATGGTCCAACAGGTCTTAAGAGAATATTTCAATACAGAGAATATATACATCAAGTGGGCAGGAAAATCACTTACCGAACTACACTGGACTTAAAGCTGAATAACTTCATCAAGTCCATTGACAAGCCACTTGCCTTGCTGCACATGGAAGATGGAAAGTTATTGTAGAAATGTTTGAGCAAGCTCTACAATTACCACAAAGTAACTTGAATAGACAAATAGGAATAATGTCAAACAACCTCGCTGAGCCATGATCAGATCCTCTGCGGCCTTTCTTACTTAATCTACTCTCTCTAGCTGAAGCCACGCTTTGGATTGCAATCTGGAAAGCAGAAACAACGACAAAGTAGGTCAGCAAATGGCACTCTTCTTCAAAACAGAAACTATTTATACTGAAAAACACAAAAAAATAGCTTCAAGCTTCAGCCAGAGTTTTTACCTCGTAAAGTTGTTCCCTGATTGCAAAGGCAACAGCAGGCTACAGATAACAAAATAAACCAAAACCACTTGTATCAAAATGTTTGAAATCGAGCTTCATTTGATTGCATAATAAAAGGTAAAAAATTTGAGTGGTTATCTTACTCCAACTTCAGGATCTACAACACCTAAATCCTTGCACAAGGTTCTTGCAAATTCCTCTGGATCACTCTCAAAATTGTTTAGGTCCTGCAAACCGGAAATCAAGCTGCATTGAGAATAAGAGTACACACATGACGGTTGATTTTTTTTTCAAAATCACCAAGTAGCCTCACCCACAGGAACTGATCCTTGATAAGGGTATGGTTAACTCGGAGATCAAGCTGAAAAAAAGAAAAGTAAAGATAGCTAATCAGCTTATAGAAATTCTTCATTTTTTCTTCAGGAAATCAATCATAGACCAAAGAGAGAGTGATAAAAAGGATATCTTGTATCATAAAACCTTGATTGGTATGATTTTTTCACCAGTGTACATGTCTTGTCCTTCGTATGACCTAAAGTCTGAGAGCTGAGACTGATAAAGCAGGAAAATAACCAATATAAGCTAAGTGATTTCTGAAGAAACTATTACAATCCTTACAAATAACTGAAGCAAGAATACATCACACAATCAGTCCTAGAGATATACATCCCATCGTGCAATTCTATAAACAAGCCTCTTCTTTGAGTAAAACCTAAAGATTTAGAAACAATAAGTCGAACGTGTGACTGATTTAAGACTAAGATGTAATCTTAAATGCTCAATTTATCATCTCTATAACAAATGAAAGAACTAACAGAACATAAACAGAGCAGAAAAGAGCTTTAGACGAACCAGTGTGATATAGTTAGAAAACAACCTGAATAGATTGAGCAATCTGAGTGACAAACGCAGGTGGGAGTTTCAAGTCTTTAACAGTTCTTTTGGCAAAGACAACAACCTCATTATCAGGGTCTTTATCCAAAACCAAAATACATACAAGATTCAGTGAAACATATACAACACAATACGAGAAGATGGAAACAAAAATTGAAGGGGTTTTTGAGAGATAGAGAAACCTGAAGGGTTCCAAGTGAAAGCATCTTTATAACGCTGACCTTCGAATTGAATGTCCAGACGAATCGGTACCAAGTTTTCAGCAGTAGGCCTAGCTCCGACCATGGATAGATTCATGGAGTTTAGCAGAAAATATTCAGGACCCAAAATACATTCAATTTCAAACAAATCAATCTAAGTAGAAGAAGAGACGAAACTCACATCCTGAACTTGATGGGACCTTTCCAACCAGTAAACCCTAAAGCCTTCATCCTTAAAACCCTAACCTTTCCTCCAATTTCACGAATTGAGTTCTCAAGGAAGAAGAGAGAGTGACGGGGGAATTTTCAATTTCTCTATCTTTTCCGGCGCTAGCGTTAACAGTTTTCTTGTTTATTATAGTTTATTTCAGAATCGCCCTTATATTCTGATGTCTTTATACATTTCACCCATAACTATTTATAGGTATTTGGGCTTTAGAGAGGATCTGAAGTCAGCAATTATTGGGCTTTTAACGGGCTTCATCATTAAAATTGTAAATCGGTGAAAATATTGAAATCAATCAACAAGAAAGACGACGAGCCGGCACATCAAAGATAATCATTGATACTCTTGTCCAATTCCATGTTCGTGCTCCACAACAACGTTCGTGTTTATTTTTTCTTCATGGTCATGTACACATTCGAAAATAATACGATTACAAACAAGTAAAAAAAAATCATTACATTCAGAACAAAACAAACAAAAAAAGAAGTCTTGGATATTGTGATTTATTTGTAAGAAAAAAACACACTCAAAAGGTGTCAAATAAATAAATATATGCATCAATTCTCCAACTTCCTTTAAGGCCTTTGTTGCAATATGCAGCAATAGCTCTGTCCTCAATGCCTAAATCTCTCAAAACTGTGAAAAAACAAAGCCAAGTTTCAACACCTCTCAGGTCTCGTGATCTTTAGTCTTCTCACCGTTTCCAAAAACATACTGAAACATAAAACATCCATTCAGTTTAGAGATTAAAAGCTACAAGATCAGGGAAAGTTATTGACATATAAGATGGAAGAAATAAGATTCTTACTCCCATGGAATATCTCCGACCATCATCCAATCTCCATCCTTGTCTTGATATGTTAAAACATGGTTTTTTCTATCTCGGTCTCCGCCTGTTAGAACCAAAGACAATCTTATAGATATTCTTCAAAGTCTTCAGTTTAATTGAATATTGTTTTTTTTGAGAATTATGCGTTGGTAATTAATTACTTACAGATGATTGAAGTATCGAACATGTGAGAAAGATTTTTTAATAGACTCTCGTAGCCTGAGAAGGCGCAAAGGTCGAGTTTTCTCCCAATGGGAACACCTTCCATATAAACCTTAACAAAGAGAGATGTATCGTCACCATGAGAAACAATACGACGACCCTTTAATGTGTCTCTTAATAGAGGCTTTATAGGTGGCCAGTTTTGTCTTGTGTCTCTATTAAAAAAAAGATTCAAACACACCAATAAGAACAAAAAAAAAAACAGAACAGAGGAAAAAAACAGAGTAGTGATGTGAAGAAGACCTTTGTGGAGAAGTAAAGGTGAGGCTAAGGGAGAGATTAACGGAAGATTCTGAATGACAAGGTTTAGTACTGTCGACAGAAGATGAGGAAAATGAAGAACAAGAGTTTGAAACCTCCATTGATGAGAGCTTAGAGTTGCAATCTCACCTATATGCTTCCTTCTCTTCTCTCTTGAGAGTGCTCTTCATGTCTCTCTCTCTTTTCTATTTCTCTCTGTTTAGTAAACGATAAGAGGACTCGTAGGTGATTCGATTGCATAGATTTGATTTTTAAATAATTTAATCAACCTTTTTTAATATAATAAAATATTAGAAACAAAGGGTTCCCCACATTTATCTATGAACTTTCAACTTTCTAAATATGAACACACATTAATTTTTGAAAACCACTGTAATAATTACCCGATTAGATACTTAGTTCAAAAGTTTAGATCTTTGGAGTTTGTTTGTAGTCAAATATGAAATTATGGTTGTAAGATTTGTTTACATGTAAGATTCGAAGTTTCTTTAAAAAGGAGGAATCCAATGAAAGTATGTCCAAATGATGTTGGAGCTAAAATGTTAAGGCTTTGATTTTAATTTCTCAACTGCTCAAAATTCTTTAATTAGGAGAGATAAGAGCCAAATAGCTTTATTTGTCTAGCCTTAAACAGAAACTGAACATCACATCACTTTCACATTCTTACATAAATATTTGAAAACTGAGTCTACAGACTATGAAAGTTGGTGATCAATTTTAGACCCTTCTATTGATAAGAAAACTCAATTGTCTCACGATGACACATTAATGTTACAGACCATGGAAAGTTGCATAACCAATAAAAAAAAGGAGACTTGAAAGTTTTGTGTATATTGTTTTTGTGGAGCAGACAGTGTTCTTTTCTTTAACTATACGTTTCCTGTTAATGTCTCTTTTAGCTTTATGGATTGTCTCTCTTAGGAGCCCAATCTTTATTTTTTATTTTATTTCAAAATATAATTCATTGATTTATGACAACAAAATAAAAAGTAGACCTATGTTGTTACATCACATTTTGCTCATTGGCTGTATTTGATAATAGTATTAGATTCTAGAATCATCATGGAAACTGCAGGGAAGTGTATAATAGTGTATTCTATTTACTTTGTTATAAAGCCTACCTTGGATGTTGGATCGATAAGACTCCTGTGAGCTATTATACGACCTGTCTTTGGACATGCATATCTGGTCTCTAGGAATCCTTCTTCTGAGAATTTCGATATAATTAACTTTGTCATGTCTAGTAGTCTAATGATGAATGTCTAATCCTCTTCGATCTTATAATATTAACGAAGTATAGTTAGATGAATATCCAATAATGTAATCAATTATTTATTTTTCTTATACAATATGGCCTACAAGTTAAAAAAGAGTTTTGTCATTTGATTTCGTTGAAATAAGTAATTAAGAACCAAAAATAATTATCAAATATCCTTATAAAGATATTCAAAATTGAAATAACTCTTAATATATTAGGACCGACCATGCGATCAAGAAAAAAGAAATCACCTGGTTGTTAGCTTGATTACTTCATAGTAACCATCGTAAATTAGACGTTTTGTTGAAGTAATTAGCATAGAGAGGCATGCAATAGTATTGTGCCAAAAAGTTATAGCAAAAGAGATAATTATTATGATATGTACTCCTAAATTAACGTGGCATGTTCATGCATAGACAAAGATGCAATCATATCTCCACGTTTTCATACAGCTTCATATAATCAAATATCATATAGTCCTACAAACAAAATGAGTGTCTGCTGCTTATGAAAATCAATTATTTGGACAGTACTTCATCTAAAAGTCACATCAAACTCATGAGTAATGATCCCATTTGAAAAAGAAAACAAACTAATACAAGAGCACAAAAGAAAAAGGTTGGTAATATATGGGTCCGGGAAGATGTGTAGATCGGTACATATTTAAGAACATATTATTCCTGATTCTTGAAAGAGGTATGAGTCGAAAATACAAACAAAATATGTTCTTAAATATGTTAGAGCGCTGAAGAAGAACATTTTCAAATATCTTAGCTGCAATATCAGGTTCTGCTTAGAAGCGTTGCAACATTTTTTTTTTGTTATTTATCACTACAACATTCATAACATTCGTTAGCTATCTTCATAAAAAAAAGGTTAAAAAGAAATAAAGTTTTTCAAACAAGGTAATAACTACATGATGAGTTTGTGCATGCCTACTACGCCATGCAAATAGATAGACACACAGTTGTGCCTCTGATCTTGTCTGCAAGTACAATTGTATTATTGTAGACGGTAATTATTGTCTTAAAACCACACGCTCTGTCAATAAAAAGGTCATTTCCATAAGAAATCATGAACAAAGACTT